>CM061749.1:110224023-110770651 GCA_030979885.1 Lolium multiflorum
GGTGCGTAATGTAATCAACAACTACATCCTTAGACATAGCATCAATGTTTTATCCCTAGTGGCAACAGCACATCCACAACCTTAGAACTTTCCGTCACTGTCCCGTCCCATATTCAATGGAGGCATGAACCCACTATCGAGCATAAATACTCCCTCTTGGAGTTAAGAGTAAAAACTCGGCCGAGCCTCTACTAATAACTGAGAGCATGCAAGATCATAAACAACACATGAACAATAGATTGATAATCACCATAATCATAGTACTCTCTATCCATCGGATCCCGACAAACACAACATATAGAATTACATATAGATGATCTTGATCATGTTAGGTGCTCACAAGATCCAACAATGAAGCACAACAAGGAGAAGACGACCATCTAGCTACTGCTATGGACCCATGGTCCAGGGGTGAACTACTCACTCATCACTCCGAGGCGACCATGGCGGTGTAGAGTCCTCCGGGAGATGACCCCTCCTCCTCGGGGCAGGGTGCCTATGGCGATCTCCGTGAACTCGAGATGGGATCTCATGGGCGGCGGCGCCTCTGTAAGGTTTTCCGTATCGTGGCTCTCGGTATCGAGGTTTTAGGTCAGGGACTTTAAGTGTAGGCTGAGGGCTCAACGCGGGGGGCCACACGAGGGGCCCAGGTGCAGGCCGGCGCGCCAGGGTTCCCGTCGCGCCGGCCTCCCTCCCCCCGCCGCCTCGTGGCCCCACCCTCGTTGCTCCTCGGTCTTCCGGAAGCTTCGTGCAAAATAGGACCCTGGGCGAAAGTTCGTCCAATCCCGAGAATATTTCTTTACTAGGATTTCTGAAACCAAAACAGCAGAAAACAGCAACTGGCTCTTCGGCATCTTGTTAATAGGTTAGTTCCAAAAATGCATAAATATGATATATAATGTGCATAAAACATGTAGGTATCATCAATAAAGTAGCATGGAACATAAGAAATTAACGTATACGTTGGAGACGTATCAGCATCCCCAGGCTCCTGCTCGCCCCGAGCAGGTAAAACGATAACAAAGATACTATGACATGCCATCATAATCTTGATCATACTATTTGTAAACATATGTAATGAATGCAGCTGATCAAAGCAAAGGTAATGACATGAGTAAACAACTGAATCATAAAGCAAAGACTTTTCATGAATAGTACTTCAAGACAAGCATCAATAAGTCTTGCATAAGAGTTAACTCATAAAGCAATAAATCAAAGTAAAGGTGTTGAAGCAACACATAGGAAGATTAAGCTTCAGCGGTTGCTTTCAACTTATAACATGTATATCTCATGGATATTTTTCAACATAAAGTAATATAACAAGTGCAATATGCAAATATGTAGGAATCAATGCACAGTTCACACAAGTGTTTGCTTCTTAAGGTGGAAGGAGATAGGTAAACTGACTCAACAATAAAAGTAAAAGAATGGTCCTTCAAAGAGGAAAGCATCTATTCCGTATTTGTGCTAGAGCTTTTATTTTGAAAACATGAAACAATTTTGTCAACGGTAGTAATAAAGCATATGAGTTATGAAAATTATATTTTACAAGTTGCAAGCATACTAATAGTGTCCGCACCTCGTCCTACTTAGCTTGGACTACCCGATCTTTGCATGCCATGTTTCAACCAAGTGTCACAAAGGGGTACCTCCATGCCGCCTCTACAAATGTCTAAGGAGAATGCTCGCATTTTGGATTTCTCGCTTTTGATTATTCTCAACTTAGACATCCATACCGACAACATGGACAACAGATAATGGACTCCTCTTAAATGCATAAGCATGTAGCAAAGCTATTATTCTCATATGAGATTGAGGATGTATGTCCAAAACTGAAACTTCAACCATGGTTCATGGTTAGTTAGCGGCCCAATGTTCTTTTCTAACAATTTTGCATGCTCCAACCACTAAAATGATAGACCTTCAGACAAGACGGACATGCATAGCAACTCACATGATATTCAACAATAGTTGACGGCGTTCCCCAGAAGCATGGTTATCGCACAACATGCAACTTAATAAAATATAAAGTGCATAAGTACATATTCCTAATACTACGATAGTTTTTAAGGCTATTTTGTCTCATGAGCTATATATTGTAAAGGTGAATGATGGAATTTTAAAGGTAGCACTCAAGCAATTTACTTTGAAATGGCGGCGTAGAAATACCATGTAGTAGGTAGGTATGGTGGACACAAATGGCATAGTGGTTGGCTCAAGGATTTTGGATGCATGAGAAGTATTCCCTCTCGATACAAGGTTTAGGCTAGCAAGGTTATTTGGAACAAACACAAGGATGAACCGGTGCAGCAAAACTCACATAAAAGACATATTGTAAACATTATAAGACTCTACACTGCCTTCCTTGTTGTTTCAAAAAACTCAATACTAGATATTATCTAGACCTTAGAGAAACCAAATATGCAAATCAAATTTTAGCAGCTCTATGTATTTCTTCATTAATGGGTGCAAAGCATATGATGCAAGAGCTAAACATGAGCACAACAATTGCCAAGTATCACATTATCCAAGACATTTTAGAATTACTACATGTACCATTTTCCAATTCCAACCATATAACAATTCAACGAAGAAGAAACTTCGCCTTGAACATTATGAGTAAAGCCTAAGGACACATGTGTCCATATGCAACAGCGGAGCGTGTCTCTCTCCACAAAGTGAATGCTAGGATCCATTTTATTCAAACAAAAACAAAACGAAAACAAACCGACGCTCCAAGTAAAGAACACAAGATGTGATTGAATAAAATATAGTTTCAGGGGAGGAACCTGATAATTTGTCGATGAAGAAGGAGATGCCTTGGGCATCCCCAAGCTTAGAAGCTTGAGTCTTCTTAAAATATGCAGGGGTGAACCACGGGGCATCCCCAAGCTTAGAGCTTTCACTCCTCTTGATCATAGTATATCATTCTCCCCTCTTGACCCTTGAAAACTTCCTTCACACCAAACTTCAAGCAAACACATTAGAGGGTTAGTGCACAATTAATAATTCACTCATTCAGAGGTGACACAATCATTATTTTCACTTCTGGACATTGCATAATGCTACTGGACATTAGTGGATCAAAGAAATAAATCCAACATAGCAAAAGAGGCAATGCGAAATAAAAGGCAGAATCTGTCAAAAACAGAACAGTCCGTAAAGATGAATTTAGAAATGGCACCAGACTTGCTCAAATGGAAAAACTCAAAACTAATGAAAGTTATGTACATATCTGAGGATCACGCTCGTAAATTGGCAGATTTTTTCGAATTTTCTACAGAGAATTGTGCCCAGATTCGTGACAGACAGCAATGCTGTTTCTACGCGGAGCGATCCCAAATATAACATCAACTTTGACATAGAAACTTTACTTGGCACAAAAACATGATAAGGAGAGGTTGCTACAGTAGTAAACAACTTCCAAGACTCAACAAAACAAAAAATTGCTGTAGGTAAAAACATGGGTTGTCTCCCATAAGCGCTTTTATTTAACAGGCGCATAAAGTGCAAATCAAGTAACATCGAGAGTAAGATCATAGCTTGTTCTAATAATAGTAATCAAAAGGCAACTTCATTCTCTTCCTAGGGAAGTGTTTTGATAGGAAATTGATATTTAATATTACCTTCCTCATATCAATAACAGCACCAACGCTTTCCAAGAAAAGGTCTTCCCAACACAATTGGACAAGATGCATTGCATTCGATATCCAAGACAACAAAATCAACTGGGACAAGGTTATTGTTAACCGTAATATGCACATTAATCCTCCCCAAAGGTTTCTTTTTAACATTATCGGAAAGATTAACATCCAAATAACAATTCTTCAATGGTGGCAAGTCAAGCATATCATAAATCTTTTTAGGCATAACAGAAATACTTGCACCAAGATCACATAAAGCATTACATTCAAAGTCATTGAATTTCATTTTAATGATGGGCTCCCAACCATCTTCTAACTTTCTAGGAATAGAAGTTTCAAGTTTTAGTTTCTCTTTTCTAGCTTTTATGAGAGCATTTGTAATATGTTTTGTAAAGGCTAAATCTATAGCACTAGCATTAGGACTTTTAGCAAGTTTTTGTAAGAACTTTATAACTTCAGAGATGTGGCAATCATCAAAATCTAAATCATTATGAGCTACAGCAATGGGATCATTATTCCCAAGGTTGGAAAAAATTTCAGCAGTTTTATTTCACAAGCAGTTTCAGCAGTTTTAGCAATTTCAGGCAGTTTTGTACGCTCTGCACTAGGAGTAGAAACATTGCCAACACCAATTATTTTACCATTGATAGTAGGAGGTGCAGCAACATGTGAAGAATTAGTATTACTAGTGGTGGTAATAGTCCAAACTTTAGCTACATTATTCTCTTTAGCTAGTTTTTCATTTTCTCTATCCCACCTAGCACGCAGTTCAGCCATTAATCTTATATTCTCATTAATTCTAACTTGGATGGCATTTGTTGTATTAGTAATCTTATTATCAAGATCATTATTAGGCATAACTTTCAATTTTAAAAGATTAACATCGGAGGCAAGTCTATCAACTCTAGAAGCGATAGTATCAATTTTATCAAGCTTTTCCTCAACAGATTTGTTAAAAGCAGTTTGTGTACTAATAAATTCTTTAAGCATGGCTTCAAGACCATAGCGTACATTCCTATTATTGTTGTAAGAATTCCCATAAGAATTACCATAACCATTACCATTAGCAGAAGGATATGGCCTATAGTTATTACCAGAGTTGTTCCTATAAGCATTGTTGTTGAAATTATTATTTTTAATGTAATTCACATCAACATTTTCTTCTTGAGCAACCAATGAAGCTAAAGGAACATTATTTGGATCTACATTAGATCTACCATTCACAAGCATAGACATAATCACATCAATCTTATCACCCAAAGAAGAGGTTTCTTCAATACAGAATTTACCTTCTTACCCTGTGGAGCTCTTTCCGTGTGCCATTCGGAGTATTTTATCATCATATCATCAAGAAGTTTTGTAGTCGCCCAATGTGATGGACATAGTTAGTATCAAAGAATTTAACCAATAAATTCGCGAAGAAAATCTCTAAATTGGATGAAGGTTTGATGATCATCCATAGTCATCTAATGGTTAATAATTTTACCAAAGTTATCTTCCCATGCTTGAGCAACATGTTCAATGATCTAATTGTTTAAAATTCATTATGCTACTTCTCAAAGATATAATTTTAGCTGAGGATAATATCTAACAATAAAAGCATCCTTGCATTTAGTCCATGAATCAATACTATTCTTTAGGCAAAGATAGCAACCAATCTTTAGCTCTTCCTCTAAATGAGAAAGGAACACTTTTAATTTAATAATATCACCATCCACATCTTTATACTTTGCATTTCACAAAGTTCAACAAAATTATTGAGACGGGCAGCAGCATCATCAGAACTCACACCAGAAAATTGATCTCTCATAACCAAATTCAGTAAAGCAGGTTTAATTTCAAAGAACTCTGCTGTAGTAGCAAGTGGAGCAATAGGTGTGCATAGGAAATCATTATTATTTGCATTTGTGAAGTCACACAATTTAGTATTTTCATGGTTGGCCATTTTAGCAACAGTAAATAAAACAAACTCGATAAAGTAAATGCAAGTAACTAATTTTTTTGTGTTTTTGATATAGAGAGACAGTAAATAAAGTAAAAGCTAGCAACTAATGCTGTGTTTTGATTTAGTGCAGGAAACAAAGTAGTAAATAAAAATAAAGCAAGACAAAAACAAAGTAGTAGATTGAGAAGTGGAGACTCCCTGCAGCGTGTCTTGATCTCCCCGGCAACGGCGCCTGAAATTTAGCTTGACACGCGTAGATGCACACGCGTCCGTTGGGAACCCCAAGTGGAAGGTATGATGCGAATAGAAGCAATTCCCTCAGTATGAAACCAAGATTTAATCGAACCGCAGAGCCAAGAAGACGTTGAAGGCTGGGAGTGGTCGCAAATGTGATGATGCGTAATACCCGTGGATTCCGGCGCCAATGCTGAACCTGCACAACATTGCCCAAGTACTTTGTCCCAACGAAAAAGTGAGGTTGTCAATCTCACCGGCTTGCTGAAAACAAAGGATTAAACGTATCGAGTGGAAGATGTTTGCAAAGAAAACAATAAAACACAAAGTAGATTGTATGCTATGTAAAGAATAGGACCGGGTCCACAGTTCACTAGAGGTGTCTCTCCATAAGATAAAAGCATGTTGGGTGAACAAAGTCGGGCAATTGACAAATAGAGGAAGGCATAACAATGCATATACATGACATGGTAAATATAGTGAGATTTAATTGGGCATTACGACAAAGTACATAGACCGCCATCCAACTGCATCTATGCCTAAAAAGTCCACCTTCAGGTTATCATCCGAACCCCCAGGTTAAGTTGCAAAGCAGCAGGACAATTGCATTAAGTATGGTGCGTAATGTAATCAACAACTACATCCTTAGACATAGCATCAATGTTTTATCCCTAGTGGCAACAAGACATCCACAACCTTAGAACTTTCAACTGTCCCAGATTCAATGGAGGCATGAACCCACTATCGAGCATAAATACTCCCTCTGGAGTTAAGAGTAAAACTTGCCGAGCCTCTACTAATAACGGAGAGCATGCAAGATCATAAACACATGAACAATAGATTGATAATCACCATAATCATAGTACTCTCTATCCATCGGATCCCGACAAACACAACATATAGAATACATAGATGATCTTATGTTAGGGCAGCTCACAAGATCCAACAATGAAGCACAACAAGGAGAAGACGACCATCTAGCTATTGCTATGGACCCATGGTCCAGGGGTGAACTCTCACTCATCACTCCGGAGGCGACCATGGCGGTGTAGAGTCCTCCGGGAGATGAATCCCCTCTCCGGGTGCCGGAGGCGATCTCCAGAATCCCCCGAGATGGGATTGCGCGGCGGCGTCTCGTAAGGTTTTCCGTACGTGGCTCTGCACGGGGTTTCGCGACTGAAGCTTAAGTAGGCGGAGGGTCAACGCGGGGGCCACACGGGGGCCCGGGGTAGGCCCACACCGTCCTCGGGCTGCGCCGCGCTCCCTCCTGGCTGCTGTGGCCCCACTCCTCATAGTCTTCGGTCTTCCGGAAGCTTCGTGGCAAAAATAGGACCCCGGCGAAAGTTTCACCCAATTCCGAGAATATTTCTTTACTAGGATTTCTGAAACCAAAACAAGCAGAAAACAGCAACCGGCTCTTCGGCATCTTGTTAATAGGTTAGTTCCAGAAAAATGCATAAATATGACATATAATGCATAAAACATGTAGGTATCATCAATAAAGTAGCATGGAACATAAGAAATTATCGATACGTTGGAGACGTATCAATAACATATAGCAAAACTTTTGAAGAGTACTTTCAAGACAAGTATCAAAAGTTTTGTACAAGAGTTAACTCATAAAGCAATAAGTTCAAAGTAAAGGCATCGAAGCAACACAAGGGAAGATATAAGTTTCAGCTTGCTTTCAACTTGTAACATGTATATCTCATGGATAATTGTCAACACAAAGTAATATGATGAATGCAAATAAGCGTATGTAAGAATCAATGCACATTGACACAAGTGTTTGCTTCTAAGATGGAAGGAAGTAGGTAAACCGACTCAACATAAAGTAAAAGAATGGCCCTTCAAAGAGGAAAGCATCGATTGCTATATTTGTGCTAGAGCTTTGGTTTTGAAAACATAAAGAGAGCATAAAAGTAAAGTTTTGAGAGGTGTTTGTTGTTGTCAACGAATGGTAGTGGGCACTCTAACCCCCTTGCTAGACAAACCTTCAAGAGCGGCTCCATGAATTATTTTTATTTTTGGGTGGCACTCCTTCCAACCTTTCTTTCACAAACCATGGCTAACCGAATCCTGGTGCCCGCCAACAATCTCATACCATGAAGGAGTGCCTTTTATTTTAGTTTTATTATGATGACACTCCTCCCCACCTTTGCTTTCTCAAGCCATGGCTAACCGAATCCTTCGGGTGCCGTCCAACAATCACATACCATGGAGGAGTGTCTATTTTTGTTAATTGATTTGGGACTGGGAATCCCATTGCCAACTCTTTTTGCAAAATTATTGGATAAGCGGATGAAGCCACTAGTCCATTGGTGAAAGTTGCCCAACAAGATTGAAAGATAAACACCACATACTTCCTCATGAGCTATTAAACATTGACACAAATCAGAGGTGATAAATTTTGAATTGTTTAAAGGTAGCACTCAAGCAATTTACTTTGGAATGGCGGAGAAATACCATGTAGTAGGTAGGTATGGTGGACACAAATGGCATAGTGGTTGGCTCAAAGATTTGGATGCATGAGAAGTATTCCTCTCGATACAAGGTTTAGGCTAGCAAGGTTATTTGAAGCAAACTCAAGGATGAACCGGGCAGCAAAACTCACATAAAAGACATATTGTAAACATTATAAGACTTTACACCGTCTTCCTTGTTGTTCAACCCAATACTAGAAATTATCTAGACCTTAGAGAGACCAATTATGCAAACCAAATTTTAGCATGCTCTATGTATTTCTTCACTAATAGGTGCAAAGTATATGATGCAAGAACTTAAACATGAGCACAACAATTGCCAAGTATCACATTATCCAAGACATTTTACCAATTACTACATGTAGCATTTTTCAATTCCAACCATATAACAATTTAACGAAGAGGAAACTTCGCCATGAATATTATGAGCTAAGAACACATGTGTTCATACGAACCAGCGGAGCGTGTCTCTCCCACACAAGCATTTATTCAAACTAAAACAAAAACAAACAAACAGACCTCCAAGTAAAGTACATAAGATGTGACCGAATAAAAATATAGTTTCAAGAGAAGGAACCCGATACTTTGTCGATGAAGAAGGGGATGCCTTGGGCATCCCCAAGCTTAGATGCTTGAGTCTTCTTAAATATGCAGGGATGAACCACCGGGGCATCCCCAAGCTTATACTTTTCATTCTTCTTGATCGTAGTATATCATCCTCCTCTCTTGACCCTTGAAAACTTCCTTCACACCAAACTTCAAGCAAACTCATTAGAGGGTTAGTGCACAATAAAAATTTACATGTTCAGAGGTGACACAATCATTCTTTACACTTCTGGACATTGCATAAAGCTACTGGACATTAATGGATCAAAGAAATTCATCCAACATAGCAAAAGAGGCAATGCGAAATAAAAGGCATAATCTGTCAAAACAGAACAGTCCGTAAAGACGAATTTTAAAATGGCACCAGCCTTGCTCAAATGGAAAAACTCAAAACTAATGAAAGTTGCATACATATCTGAGGATCACGCTCGTAAATTGGCATAATTTTTCTGAGTTTCCTACAGAGAATTAGGCCCAGATTCGTGACAGCAAAGAAATCTGTCTCTGCGCAGTAATCCAAATCTAGTATGAACCTTACTATAGAGACTTTACTTGGCACAGCAATGCAACAAAACTAAGATAAGGAGAGGTTGCTACAGTAGTAAACAACTTCCAAGACACAACAAAACAAAAATTGCTGTAGTAAAAAAAAACACATGGGTTATCTCCCAAGAAGTTCTTTCTTTATAGCCATTAAGATGGCTCAGCAATTTAATGATGCACTCGCAAGAAATAGAAGTTGAAGCAAAGAGAGCATCAAGAGGCAAATTCAAAACACATTTAAGTCTAACATGCTTCCTATGCATAGGAATCTTGTAAATAAACAAGTTCATGAAGAGCAAAGTAACAAGCATAGGAAGATAAAACAAGTGTAGCTTCAAAAATTTCAGCACATAGAGAGGTGTTTTAGTAACATGAAAATTTTTACAACCATATTTTCCTCTCTCATAATAACTTTCAGTAGCAACATGAGCAAACTCAACAATATAACTATCACATAAAGCATTCTTATCATGAGTCTCATGCATAAAATTATTACTCTCCACATAGGCATAATAAATTTTATTAGTTGTAGTGGGAGCAAATTCAACAAAGTAGCTATCATTATTATTCTCATCATCAAATATAGGAGGCATAGTATCATCAAAGTAAATTTTCTCCTCAATGCTTGGGGTACTAAAAATATCATACTCATCAAAGCCAGCTTCCCAAGCTTAGAATTTTCCATAGCATTAGCAACAATAGTGTTCAAAGCATTCATATTAATATGTTCCATGGGTTTTTTAATTTTCGCATCAAACCATCCATGTCTTAAATCAGGAAATAGAATAAGAAGCTCATTGTTGTCCATTATGCCTAACTAGTGTAAACAAGAAACCAAATGTCGCAATTGCAGAGTCTAAAGGAAATAGCTTCGAGTACTTACAACGGCGTCGGGAAATAGCTTAGTAGCCGAGATCCTGAGTGTGAGTACCTTTTACCTTTCCTCCCCGGCAACGGCGCCAGAAAATAGTCTTGATGACCCACAAGTATAGGGGATCGCAGTTTTTCGAGGGAAGTAAAACCCAAATTTATTGATTCGACACAAGGGGAGGTAAAGAATACTTATAAGCCTTAACAACTGAGTTGTCAATTCATTGCACCTGGAAAAGCACTAGTAACGGGGTGATGTGAAAGCAGCTGTAATATGAGAGCAAATGGTAACAAAGAAACAAAGAGCAAGAATAAATATGAGAGCAATGGCACCTAAAATAGTTGATACTACTTCCAATGACATGAAGAACGAGTATATGATGATGCGAGATGGACCGGGGTTCCCAGCTATCTACACTAGTGGTAACTCTCCAATAACAAGTGTTGGGTGAACAAATTGCAGTTGGGCAATTGATAGGATTGAAATAGCATTAAGACAGAACATCAAGATTATTAATCATGTAGGCATGTTTTCCATATATAGTCATACGTGCTCGCAATGAGAAACTTGTACAACATCTTTTGTCCTACCAGCCGGTGGCAGCCCCTCTAGGGAAACTACGGCAATTAAGGTACTCCTTTTAATAGAGCACCGAAGCAAAGCATTAACACTCCGTGAAACATGTGATCCTCATATCTAAGCCTTCCCCGCCAGTTGTCCCAATTTCTGTCACTTTGGGGCCTTTGGTTCCGGACATAGACATGTGCATACAACTTGTAGATACAATCTAAGCAATAAGTATAGAGCTTAAATCTAATATCATGCCACTCGGGCCCTAGTGACAAGCATTAAACACAACAAGATTGCAGCAACAATAACTTCACAAACTTTATAGATAGACTAATCATAATGTAACAATCCATCGGATCCCAACAAACACAACACCGATTACATCGATGGATCTCAATCATGTAAGGCAGCTCATGAGATCATTGTATTGAAGTACATGTGGGAGAGAATACCAACTAGCTACAACTAGAACCCGTAGTCCATGGGGGAACTACTCACGAGCATGATGGAGGCGATGGCGTTGATGGAGATGGCTTCGGGGGCACTTCCCGTCCCGCAGTGCGGACAGAGACTTCGTCCCCGAATTGGAGTTTCGCGATGGTGGCGCCCCGGAGTCTTTCTGGAGTTTCGTCCGAGGTACGATGTTTTTAGGTCGAAAAGGGATTTTATAGGCGAAGAGGCGGCGCGGGGGCACTGGGCTCACACAAGCCGGCGCGGGCCCAGGCCAGGACGCGCGCCCTATGGTGTGGTGGCCCTGGCCCCTCTCCGACTCTTCTTCGGTGTTCGGAGCCTTCCGGGAAAAATAGGAGGTTTGGTCTTCGTTTCGTCGAATTCCAAGAATATTGCCCGAACAGCCTTTCGGAACCAAAAACAGCAGAAACAGAACTTGTGGCATCTTGTTAATAGGTTAGTTCCGGAAAACGCATAAAAACATCATAAAGTGCAAGCAAAACATGTAAGTATTGTCATAAAACAAGCATGCAATGACATAAATTATGGATACGTCGGGGACGTATCAAGAGGCTATCCAGATGCTTCGGATGAGAAGAGCCCCTTTCTATGCACTTGTGAAAACGTTCAGGTCTAGAGGGCTGCTGGTTGATAGGATCCACACCTCTGTCGAAGAACAAGTCACAATGTTTCTTCATGTCGTGGATCATAACCAGAGGTACAGAGTCATCCATAGCACATTCAGGCGATCCACAGAGACTATCTCTCGGTACTTCCAGACTACCTCTCGATACTTCAGAGGTGAAACGATCAAGCCAACATCATCGAACACACCACCCAAGATCAAGAACAGCTATAGGTGGTTCCCGTATTTTAGGGTGAGTACAAAATCATGTTCGTTCTACTTATCAGATATGTGGTACTATAAGAAACATGACTATGTGCTAATTGTTTGACAGGATTGCATTGGGGCTATTAATGGTACTCATGTGACTGCAAAGGTACCGAGATCAATGTCTGCAGCATTCCGCAGGAGGAAGCACTACACTAACGTGCTAGCCGCTGTGGATTTCGATATGAGGTTCACATACGAGCTTGCTGGGTGGGAGGGTTCAGCTCATGATGTGAGCATCCTAGCCGACAGCTTGACCAGACCTGATGGGTTACAAATCCCTGAGGGTAAGTTCTACCTTGGAGATGCTGGATATGCATGTCGACTTGGTATTCTATCTCCCCGAGGGTAAGTTCTACCTTGGAGATGCTGGATATGCATGCCAACTTGGTATTCTACATCCCTTCATGGAAACAAGGTACCATCTCAACGAGTTCTCTCCCAGGAACCGACCTCAGAATGCGAAAGAGTTGTTCAATCTGAGACACTCAAGCCTTAGAGTCACCATTGATAGGGCCTTTGCTGCATTGAAGAACAGGTTCAAGGTCCTTGACTAGAAACCGTTCCACACTTTTGACACTCAAGTAAAGCTGGTTCTTGCTTGCTGCATTCTTCACAACTGGATCCTAGGTTGGGGCGAGGATGACTTCTTCCAAGAGATTGTCACTTTTGATGAAGTAGAGACCGGCCATGGCGTGGAGGCAGGCGGCAATGATGCCTGGAAGGAGAAGAGGCAGGAGTGGGCATACGCAATGTGGGAAGCCAGAGGCAACACCACCATTTGAGAAGGAGAAGAACAAGTGAAAAAGTGAAGAAGAAGTGAAGAAGAAGACCCCATTTTGATCCCCTATTTCTCGAACCCTAGTTTGATCCCTGTATGTTGAACTACTCCGTGATGATAAACTGCCATTTGGAGTAGAACTACCATTCGTACTAGCTAGGGCTGATTTCGTGAGCTGCTAGCTTCATAAATCTGCAACAATCATGAACTGAGATTTCTGTGTCATGGGAGGTGATAGTATGGTAAGGCTACCAGTTGTAGAGAAGATGTGATATCCGTCTGCTATGGATGCTCTTATGGCATCTCTAACATCAAACGGAAAATTACTCCGTGTTGACAAAAAACAGGGACAACGGGTACGACAAACACTTGAGAGGTTGTGTGCGGGTCTGTTAGGCCTTCCATGCGGACATACCGCAAAACAACAACATGTCCTCCAGTGTCCACCACATGCCCATGCGTGAGCGACCAACGACCCCTCGTCTAAGACACAATGGGTGTTTTTAATGGGGACCACGACTGCACCCCCATCTCCACCGCTCATACTTATGCAACCACAACTGTCCCCACTCTCCAAACCCTAGCCAAATCCTAGCTGACCCTCTATCGCCAATGATGACGAGTGATTAGTGTAATGGTGGGCGCCATGACAATAAGGTCGAGTTTTCCTCCGGCCGGTGGCATGTGGACGGTCGCAGAGCGTGTCAGCGTGTCCACAGAGGCCACTTCCACCTTCTGCGAGCTGGCCGAGCTACTGTTGTGGCCCGACGTCCACTCCCCACGAAATGTCACTTTAATAGTGCCTACATTCCGGTGTCAGTTGCGCCAATCTCGAGGCCGGTATGCCACCGCGAGATACGACGCCGCTAGGATTTCCTCCCACCAGATCTATAATATGATCCACATACACTACCAACTTCAACCAATATGCCGTCATCATGAAGACAAAGCTGGTGGATGCACTGCTTCCATATTGGTTCGTCTGGGGAGCAGTGGCGGTGCACGCACCTGTGAAGCAGGATCCGAAGGAGAGCATGCCATCGCTAGACGGGTCTGTTTAACGGAGAGTGGTTGAGGTGGTACCCTCCGCCCGTGAAGATTCAGAGGAAGCTAGACGCCGACAACCAGGCCGCCATCAATTAGAATTTTCCTAGTTGCACATGGGTTGCACATGAGCTACAAACTTACACATTGATCACAAGTGAGTTGCAACTTAGATTTTCGCAATTACACGTAGGTTGCATGTGAGCCGCAACTCAGATTTTTCTAGTTACACATGGGTCGCACGAAGTTACATGTGGGTTATATCTAATCTAATTCTCATTTGAATGAGGCACAATCATTCCTCAAATGTATACCTTTGCTCTAAATAAGTCAGTAGATCGTGCCCAACATTGCATAATTCCAAAAGAAATCACACATGAAAAGAATACATCTCCGTTCCTAAATATATGATGTTTTGGAAAGTTAATTTAGTGACCAAAATATTTTATGTTATGAAACAGAGTGAGTTTGTTTCAATAAAGACATGCACAATGGTAGAGTCTTAGTTGGACGGTTAAAGGATAAATAATAAATATTAGAAAATCAAATTATTACCTAGTCGTATGGAACTCGAACCCTGCACACCCTCCTCCACGACATCATCTCCGACTACCGAGTATTCTAAAGTCGTGCACCCCCAATTCTGTACATCCACGCCGTCGCATCTTGAGCCCAAATCAGTTGAATCCCTCGAATCTTCACCGTTCCCGCTCCTTGTCGGCTCACCTCCTAGAGGGGCCCAGAACAGAAGAAGCTTCACACCCACTTTCGGCTCCAGGTCCAGCAACCTCCATGGATTTCCCCTTGCGGATTAGTATATGTATATATTTTTGATCGGTGGATTAAGTATATGGGAAATACTTTTGTACTTACATGCATGGGTGTGGGTGTTTCGATCATTATCCGTTTTTTGCTTTGAGATTCGGACGAAATGAGGAGAGAGAGAATTTTTTTTTCATCTACCAAGACGAGCGGGTATCTCGCGGAAACAAACCAATGGTCCAGAACACACCCACACCTATGTGTGTAAGTACACAATCCACTCTCTTAAGTATATGCAATAAATATGTACTTCCTCCGTCTATTAATAGATGTCGGGAGGTTCGTCTAAATTCGAATGTATCTATTTTAGTGTCTAGATACATTCGAATGTATACAAACTTTGGACATCTAAAAATGGACAGACATAGTAGAAACTGCCTTTTTTTTTTCTCAAGAAAATCGTGTCCAGGCCTTTGATGGACCAGCCCATGTGGATGGATAGGCGGGGAATGCCGCAAGGATTGCCGCCGATCACGTAGTCTGACTCCCACACATTCTCTCGAGGTACATACCGGGCTGAAAGTGATGAGCTCCTAGAAAATCCTGCAGCCCACGAAAGCTGCGAACATCCCGTCACAAGCCTGAAACCAACAAATCTCTCACCCTCCAAAGCCTCCTCCCACACCTCGCGCCGCCGCCGCAACCCGGAACCCTAACCAAACCCTCCTCCCCCGCACGCCGCACCATGGCGTCCGCCTACGACCGGGAGGACGGCCTGGCGCCGCCGCAGCCGCACGGCGGCGGGCCGGCGGACGCCTACGACCCCAACTACGTCCCAGACTCCGTCAAAACCTTCGTCGTCCACCTCTACCGCCACATCCGCGACAAGAACGTCTTCGAGATCAATCAGATGTACGAGGGCGGCTTCCAGCGCCTCTCCGACCGCCTCTTCCGCGACTCGCCCTGGCCCTCCGCCGACGCCGTCGCGCCCTACTGCGACGGCGACCACGTCTTCCTCCTCCTCTACCGCGAGCTATGGTACCGCCACGCCTACGCGCGCCTCTCCCCGCTCACCGCCAGCCACCGCTCCGAGTCCTGGAGCAACTACTGCGACCTCTTCAGCGTCGTCCTCCACGGCGTCGTCAACATGCAGCTGCCCAACCAGTGGCTCTGGGACATGGTCGACGAGTTCGTCTACCAGTTCCAGAGCTTCTGCCAGTACCGCGCCAAGCTCAAGAACAAGACCGACGACGAGCTAAAGCAGCTCAAGCAGTTCGACAAGGTTAACCTTTTCCCTTTCGCCTTTATTTATTTGATTTTACTTGTGTGTGTGCTAGATTCATCTTCTCTCTCTATTGTGCAGGCGTGGAATGTGTACGGGGTTCTCAACTACCTGCAGGCGCTCGTGGAGAAGTCCGACATCGCCCAGATCCTCGAGAGGGAGAAGGAGGGGCTGGAGCAGTTCACTGCCACCGACGGCTATGACTACCAAGGTGGGAGCAACGTTCTCAAGGTCCTCGGTTACTACAGCATGATTGGGCTGCTCAGAATACACTGTCTTCTTGGGGACTACCACACTGGCCTCAAGTGCTTGGCACCCATCAACCTTAACCAGCAGGGGGTCTACACCATTGTCATCGGGAGTCACATCTCAACCATCTATCACTACGGGTTCGCAAACCTTATGATGCGCAGGTACACACGCCTACTGTCTTTTTTCTTGTACCAAAGGGCAGACTCATGCATACCTAAGCAACATGAAATGCATATTTGCGATCTCTATATTAGTAAAGTAGATCAAATCATGTCATGTAACTTCTTCAAAGATTAAAAGATTCCTTATGTGAATTCAGATATGTGGTTTTTTCCTTTGCCATCTTGAAATTCCCAAAGTAGACATTTACTCCTTTAAGCTAATATACACTATATTCATCTCTAAACCTAGGTATGTTGATGCCACCAAGGAGTTCAACAAAATCCTGCTCTATATTCTCAAGTACAAGCAGTACCATCAGAAATCCCCACAGTATGACCAGATCCTCAAGAAGAACGAGCAGATGTATGCGCTATTGGCAATCTGCCTCTCTTTATGCCCACAGAACAAACTCATTGATGAAAATGTTAGCACCCAGCTGAAAGAGAAGTACAATGACAAAATGACAAAGATGCTGAGGTTTGATGATGAAGCTTATGCTGCTTATGACGAACTTTTCTCTTATGCCTGCCCCAAGTTCATTACCCCATCACCTCCAGTTCTGGACCAGCCGCTTACCAATTATAACCAGGTGAGGTTTCTTTTTGAAGATTATAATGATGGTATATTTCTTTTCACATGTTGCACTTAAGGCCTGTCTATTATGTTGCCGGGGTCAAACTAGACCATCAAGCCTACTTAGTTTGGACCAGTATTGTAAAGTAAAGTTGAGAAAGCTGTTGCCACATATTCAGCCACCTCAAGTTTTTTTTTTTGGACAGAAACAGGCAGCCCAGTAGTCAGAAATCCACACTGTAGCCTTTCAGTCATCCATAAAATGGGGAAGCTGTTTTTGTCCCAAACTCCCAATCAGCAAATAATGTTTCCTGTAATCATTTTTTTGTCAAAATCTCCCGTGTTCTGTTTTGCATTCATATGTTCTTAGTGGACAGATTAGACTTGTTCATATCACTTAGGCTGGTAGACCACTAGTTGCAAATGATTGGCTGTGGGGCAATATCACGCATGTTGATTCATAAAAATGATGTTCTTTTTGAATGCTTCGGATGACTTGTTGTATAGGCTTTCCGCTTATGTTCTTAAGAATACCTGGTCGGTGAATCTTGACCAGTAACTCCTTCGGTAGCTAGATTCAATAATATAAATTGACAAATACTTGTATTTCTGTAACTTGTCTGTAGATTCATTTTTTGTTGTATGAAGAAAATATGTAGAAGAAATTGTTAATTATTACCTTTTCTATTATGCAACAGGATGCCTATCGTCTTCAGCTGAAGCTGTTTCTTTATGAAGTGAAGCAACAACAGTTGCTTTCTGGGATCCGGAGTTATCTTAAGTTATATTCAGCAATAACTATTGCCAAACTTGCCCAATATATGGAAATGGATGAGGCAACACTTAGGTCTGTATGATAATTAAGTTACGGAGTACCTTATTTGTTTATTCATAGTGGTTTGTGTGGATAAATACTTAATGCAAATATTTTGGCAGGTCCATCCTTCTTACGTACAAGCACAAAATGCATGCCGTTGACAGTAATGGAAAAATTGTTTCCAGTGCAGACTTTGATTTCTACATCAATGAGGTAATGTGCCGTATTTGTCCTCTTTCATCACACTTTGTTTGGATGCATATGTTTTGTGTTCATATGATGTGTTTTCCTTCTACCATATCTGCTGTATTTTATTGTTTAAGTAGTAATTGATAGCTTCATGAGTCATTTGCCACTACTCAGTTGAGCTATGGCATTGAGCTGCTGTAGATGATTTCAAGCTTTTATCAGTCTATAAGACCAAACTTTTTCCTGCAAATGAATACAAGTATGGTTCCTATGGTTGATTTTGATTTCCAGTTCATCAGGAGTTGGTTGAACTTGTGATTTCTTTAATTGAATCTTAAGCTTTTCTCAATGTACACCCATGTGTTCCTGCAATGATGAGATGCCTATTTTATACTGTACTTAAAAAATAATAGGGATACATTTAGCCTGTATAATTACATATAAATTGTTTGCAATCATGCAGGATGTTATTCATGTTGTGGAGTCCAAATCGAACAAACCCCAGGGTGATTACTTTTTGAGACAAATCTTGAAGGTATTTGTGCATCCCACTTGATGTTCTACCGTCCAGATAGCTCACCATCTTTTCTTTCTATAAATAAGGCAGTCATAACCTTTCATCGTTATTTTCCTACAGTTCGAAGAAACAATTGCTGAATTGGAAAAGGTGCAGCTTGACTGAGCATGGTAGAAATCATGGAGAAGAGAAGCATCCCAGTATTCTATTTTTTTTCGTTTGTCCTGTTATAAAGATTGGCACCTGTAATGACTAATGTTAACATAGCATTATTTGTGCGTTTGGTGCACATTTTCACTCGAGTGACAATTGCCTATCGACTGCACTTTGTGTTCTGAAGCCCCGTTGGCTAGTTTGAGTATTCCATCAGTTTGTAGTTGAGAAATTCCATGTCATTTCCTGTTCACTCCAGTGTTATCCCCTATTGATATGGACAGGCACTTATTGTCTGCATTTCAGTACTAATAACAGGCCCTTAATAATATGTGTAACTAGTACTACCACCTCCTCCGTTACAATGTGTTAGGCGTATATTTTTTTAAAGCTAAAACTATTTAAATTTATTACTACCCTCTGTTTCAAGGAATAAGGCTGTTTCAAGGAACAAGGTGCACACATATTTCAGACCAACTTTGACCATAAAAGTTGAGCAACAAAATTTTGATTATATTAGATATAATTAGTATCGTTAAATTTGTATTGAATATAACTTTTTAATGATACTAATTTCATACAAACAATTTTTATCTATTTAAAATAATAATTGGTCAAACCAAAAACATGTATTTCTTGAAAAGGAGGTAGTATAGAACTAATATTGTTAGATGCATCCTGAAATCTCGTTCCGTTTCGGTTTAACAGACACGCACGTGTTTTAAGATGAAGTTTGATCATTGATTTGGTCAACAAAATATAAATTTTATGTCCACAAAATCTATATCATTAGATTCGTATGCAAAAAAGCTTTTCAATGATATAATTTCCATGACATATATTTCATATTTTATTGACTAAAATAATAGTTAAGTAATTTTTTAAACTACGTGCGCTCCTGTCAAACCGAGTCGGAGGGAGTGACTATAGTGTTACACATTCAGATTTGTATTAGTACATCCATATCCTCGGTGCTAGGGAAGATACTCAAATTTCTTAGCTCACTGTGCACCAGAGAGAAATTAGGGATCTCGACTCTGCCTTTCGGAGACTCCTCCTTCATGTAGAAGAAACCCTTTTTCCAGTCGGCGATCTTATTGGGAAATCCCAAATCTGGATAGACAGAGTTCCCTGCGCGCCTGATTTCTATGTATTTTTACCATTTTCTTTTTACTAGATAAGAATTGGTTAGCTAGACAAGAATTTTCATGTCTTTTTTAAGATAAGGTCTACTCGAGAGCAATTGATGTATTTTTACCAATTCTTTTTTACTAGACAAGAATTGGTTAACTAAGCATTTTTAAGTTTTTTTGGAAGTTGCTTATACTTTTATTCATTATGTGTTGTTGAAAATGAAAAGTTGCCTGCCTAGCTTAGAAATGTCTTTGTAATCTCCTTAATAAATTGCATGTAGGTCAACCTATCAGAATTACGTGCCTTTGCCAAAAGTCCATTCTCTTTTTTACTTGTTTATTCACATATCTCAAATTTCATATTGAGTTTGGTGCTGGTCAGTTATAATATGGATATATTGTTGTACTGAAATGTTGCTAAATATCTCAGTATTTTAGTATCAATGTCTCACTTGTGAAGAGAAATGGCTGCTTCAGCGTCTCCAACAGATTTACTTAGATGTTAATTATTTATTTTCGTAGTCTTATTACCATGGTAGGTTTTGTGCAGCTTACTCTCCTAATCACAATATATTAGGTGTATAATTTTTTGCGAAAAAAATCTAAAATATAATGTGTTTTGCGTTGCATAACTTGTCAGGACAATTCTTTAGTGATTTGATTGTGTTTTCCTTTATTTTTGCAAACTTCTCTATTTTCTTATGTCAATTGCCCCTAGACAGGCCAAACGCAATATAGGCGGCACAGGGAAGCGCGCTTACACATTTAGTATTATTGTAGCCTAGTTGGTTTCACGTTGTACTTGAACACGGAAGTCTGTTGACTCGGTTATTGATGTGTCCATAAGTACTTCAAAAGCTACTTCATCACCATCTATAGTATATTAGTATGCCATGATAAACAATGTCAAAACCTTGTTTTCTAATGATTGACTCAAAGAGATTTGTTAGGGCATGTACAGAGTAAGAAGCACCAAGTGGTCGCTCCACTGCAGCCACATCAGCACAAGCCCATGAGGCTATTGCTCGGTTTTACCTCTGCCCAATGTATCAGTAGCCTCATGATGTGAGCATACAACACACGGTGATTTATATCAGTCCAATCTTTTTCTAGCTTTTCTCTTCACATTCCCGCCTTTTCCATCTCTCACATGCTTTTTTGCTTACTTTTACATGAGGATCCTGCGTCCTCTGCAGGCAGCTACTTCTCCACCCGAACCACATTTTAGCCTACAGGATGGCATCTGAACCTAGGTGGATCGCTGGGGAAGTAAGTTGGGACATACCATTGGCCATGCCCTTATCAGCTTTGCGTACGTGAACCGTCTGATGTCAATATGTAAGGGGTCTTTCCTCTTCAAACATAGCAAAATCCTGACTGCCTCCTGACTTTTCAGCAAAGTGAAAATAGTTTCAAATTCGTACATGGAAGTGACTGCCTCCTGACTACCACCCACCGCCCACCGCTGCGCGCGTGTGCGTGCCCGACCTAATGTTGTCGTGTTGCGTGCTACCGGCATGCTAGCCGCGCGGGCAAGCTCGCTTGCTGGCTTCTGCAGCGTGTGCGTGCATGCTAGCTAGTCGGCCGCCCCGACTTCTCCCCGAGCTCCGGCCACAATGGGGTTTATTTCCGAGCTCCGTCTCTCATGGGTATCTCTTGAATCGGCTAAAATAGGTCGATTTCATCGGAGTACGACCTCGATTTTGCCGGACTACGGGCGGCGCGGCGTAATTCGCCGGAGCAGTTCTGATCCGACGAGCGTTTACCAAAGTTTTGGTACGCTAAATCTTTATCGTTTACCTTACATCTTGGTTAAAATCCCGCATGTATAGAGTACGAAAGGATTATTTGGAGGTTTGCTGCAAAAATATTTGCGGGTCAAACCGCTATGCATGATCTACCCAGGACAAAAATAATTTGGTCAAACCTATAAATTTTCCTTTGCAGGCCGATATGCGGTATCTGCTAGAGATCTAATATACCCTGTAGAAAAGCACACTACTAATGCATAATTCTAATAGTAATGTAATTAATGTTTTTTGGAAATATTTAATTTTTATCTCTTAAGAGAGTAAAAATATTAAGAGACAAAATTTCAACGACTACCTCATTGTCTTCTTTAGTTTGTTGGAAAGATCTATTTTTTTATGAGTAATACGGAGTATGTTGCTCAGTCTCAATAACTCTACATCTCCGTACTTGCAAGTGGACAACTGGGCATAAAGATTACAAAGGGGGTGATGCTGGGCACATATACACCGCGTGTTTCTTTATTTAAAAAAGGTCCAATTTGAGCTTATGATTAGGATGTTAATCGTATTTCTGTTCCGGTACAGGTACATGCTGAAGAGATAGGGATCGAAGTGGATACACGGATCACAACCTTTCTTTGAGCTCGACGCACATTCATACGGCATGTACAAGGTTCGTTTGAATGATCTTTGTGTATGCTCGGGAGTCGATATAACTAGCTTGAATCTATTGAAAGAGATTTTGGGCACACCGTACATATATGGACCTATAGGTCTATACATGGTGTTTGTCTTCTCTTGGTGCTTTTCGTCAGAGAGGAGTCCCGATTTCTGGCATGAAAACCTATGTCTAACTTGCATTTGTTGTTGTAACTAGTAAGGGCACGGTTTTTTGGTTGAAGACATTCTTTAGAGATGTTCGGACTTTCTGCAGGATGTAACCCATTGTATGACTTTATACTTAGATCATGCCACGACACCGTTTGAGAAACTCTTTCGCGTTATAGTTCTTGCCACTGATACATGTTGTGAATCGCTGGTCATCTTGGCGGATTTTCTCTCTCTTTATGTTACGTCTTTTTGATTGTGTGCCCACAAGGAAGAAGCACCTCATTAACTCGAAGCTCGGCTATCACTGATACGATGCTTCTTCCTTGTAGGTGCTGCCCCGAAGCTCGGCTATGTCAATCCTTGTCCCCTCCAGAGCTCCTTCTCTTCAGCGTCCTCGCCCTGCAGCTTCGTCTCTTCACGTCAGGTGCCGCGGCCAGCAGCAAGGCATCTCGTGGTGTGCTCGACGCAGCGCTCGGGTGGGCTCTGGTGTTGGCTCAGTTTAGCAGTCTGGTTCATGTCCCTTCTCTGCTCTGGGTGAGTGTGTCTCCATGGGCGGCGGTACGGCGCCCTTCGAGCCAGGGCGAGGGGGCAGGGGTCCCTCTTCGGCCATGGAAGAGAATGGACAGGCGACGACTCACCATCTTGGTCCAGCCGTGAACCCTCCCAAGCAATGCAGATGATCCCATCCTGTTTCACCTTGCCTGCTCCCTGGTGCTTCGATTGCGTTGGAAGGGCTATTCGGGCTTCAGCTAGTCTCTAGTGTACCTTATGTTTGCTCTGGTCTGTGTGAGTTGTAAGCTGTTCTTCAGCATCTTTGTAACCTTGGCCGTGTGGCTTTATTAATTTAAAGCTGGGCACTTTGTGCCTTCTGTTTAAAGTAGCCACGGGCGGCGCCCTGTTCCAGTGCGACGGCTGCAGGCAGATCGGCGACGAGCTTAGATACCGGTGCGACCAATGCGACTTCGACCTCCACGTATGCTGCGTCCAAGCCCCGGCGGTTCTCGAGCACCCTATGTTCGAGGTCCGTGCGCTCAACTTCTTCCAGAGACGGCCGGCGACCCCGGCAGGCGGTTGCGCGCTCTGTGACGTCTGCGGTGACCCGGTGCTCGGCTTCCTGTACCACAACTGCGAGCACGATCTCGACATCCACCCTTTCTGCGCAACCCTGCCGGAGCGCATCGTCGTGCTGAACCTGTTGGATGATTAGGCACAATTTCCATGATTAATTCCAGAATATTAAGCATGACGACGGCAACTACTAACATGTGAAACTCGAACATACTAGATGCATTAATCAACATGAATAGTAGCATGGCAAACGGTACAACATCCATCGCTAAATAGATCGAGATATGTCGCACGTACCGATCCGGTGGAGGTGGCGGTGGAGGTGTAGCAGATGATGTCGCAGCAGTAACGTTGTTGATGACAACGTTGTTGACGACGGGGACGACGGGTCGAAGTAGACGGCGTTGAAGACGACGGTAGGCAGCACCGCCGACTTGGACGGAAGACGACCCGTGATGAAGAGCTTGAGCAGTCGCGCAGCGCTTCCCAAAACCTAATTCGCCCTCTCCCGTACATGATCGCAAGGACGAGTGGTTCCGAGACCTGCTCTCCCGTTCGCCAATGCACGTCGGCGCGCGGGATGGAGTAGGCTACGATGGCGGCGCAAGCAGAGAGAGGTGGAAACCCTAACTCGTGTATTCGGTATGTTTCTGCGGTAGCGGCCCACGATCCGGGAGCAACCTGAACCGACTAACTGTGGCGCGTCCGTCTAGGACTCTGTTTGTTTTGCAGTGAGCTGCAAAAAGTAAGGAAAGTCTCGGCTCGAGGCTCAATCCACTCACCACGAGCGTGGCGCGCGTCGCGACGTGTCGAGACGAGCGAGCGAGGAGGAGGAGGAGCGCGCGTGTAGCACTCCTATTCTCACACACTTACTAGTGGTGAAACAACCCACCTTATAAGGTGGTCTAACTTCCTCCCAACTTTCCATGTGGGACTAAACTTCCCACCTCTTGCCACTCACTAGTGAGCTGCCACCAACTTGGGCTCAAAGTCACAAGGCTGCCACTATGTGGGCTTTGAGATTTATAGGAAAAACTGAAATCTAATTTGGGCCACTAAAAGTGGGCCCAATATTTCAACAATCCCCCACCCGATCTCAAATCCCCATTTAGAGATTTACCAATACTCGCTGCTTGTTTATATACCAGTTTTTAGCGGAGACTATTAAGTTGAACTTCCGCCTAGAACCTTAAGCTACATCCATTCACACTTGAACAATGGACTAAGCCTTGAATTGCAAGTTTTGCGTGAACAGAGTTTCACTCAAAGTCATGACCAGTACATGGATGCCAGTAGCCTACCCCGCGGGTGAAGCATATGCGTCATGCTTCATGGTCTCTTCATGAGTTTACTAGAGATCACCCAAATCTCATAGATTGCGACGTTTAACAATCGGACTCATATAGGTGTGTTATTTCAAGAATGCTCTGTAGGACAGCATCTTTGCTAAAATAGCCAACATAAACACATTAAGGCTTGTTGCCAACCTGCCTTACAACAATTGAGAGTTGTGCATCTTCACATAGAGAGGGTTGCATAATACTCTCCTCAATTAAACCACTAGTTTGTTCTTCTCAGGTCCTAATTTACGGGATCTCCGATCACAAAGGTTGGGTTACCACTATGGTGTAATATCAACGAGTCTCAAACCCATCTCCTCGATGCACTTTCTATCACATTACGTGATAGTCCCTTTGTAAAGGGATCTGCCAGGTTTTTGTCTGTTTGAATATATGTAACAGTTATTACTCCGGAGTTTCGCAATTTCCTGACAGACTTCAAACGTCTCTTGACGTGTCTTGATGACTTCGTTATCCTTAGAATTGTTCACTTTGACAATTACAGTTTGATTGTCACAATTCAAAAGGATTGCCGAAACAGGTTTTTCAACCACAAAGTCCATCAAGAGCTCACACAACCATTCTGATTCAACAGTGGTTGTGTCTAAAGCAGTAAGTTCTGCTTCCATAGTTGACCTCGTCAATATGGTTTGCTTGCAAGATCTCCATGACACTGCGCCACCTCCAAAGGTAAATACATACCCACTTGTGGCGTACAGATCAGCTACATCTGAGATCCAATTCGAATCACTATATCCTTCAAGCACAGCTGGGTGCCCTGAATAGTGAATCCCATAACTCATTGTACCACATAGGTAGCGCATGACCCTATCAAGTGCATGCCAATGATCGACCCGGGTTTGACATGAACCTACTCAACTTGCTAACAACAAAAGAGATGTCGGGTCTAGTCGCGCTCGCTAAGTACATGAGTGAGCCAACGATCTGAGAATATCTCGATCAATTGATCTATGGCAATCCTCCGGTTCTTGCGTAGTGTCACACTGGGATCATAAGGTGTTGGAGAAGACTTGCTATCAATATAGCCGAACCGGCTCAAGATCTTCTCAACATAATGGGATTGCGTTAGAGTAATCCCACTCTCGTTCTTAATCAGCTTGATGTTCAGAATCACATCAGCTTCTCCCAGATCTTTCATATCAAAGCTCTTTGACAAGAAAGACTTGACCTCGTGTATTACTTTCATGTTTGTACCAAAGATCAGAATATCATCCACATACAAACATAGTATAACACCTTCGCCCACACCATGGCGATAGTAAACGCACTTGTCAGCCTCATTGACAACAAAGCCTACAGAAGTCAAAGTTCTGCCAAACTTCTCATGCCATTGCTTAGGTGCTTGTTTCAGGCCATATAAAGATTTCAGCAACTTGCACATCTTTCTTTCTTCACCTTTTACTACAAACCCATCAGGCTGATCCATATAGATTTCCTCTTCCAACTCTCCATTAAGGAAAGCTGTCTTTACGTCCATTTGATGAACGATAAGATCATAGGAGGCAGCCATGGATAGTAGTACTCGAATGGTGGTAAGTCTAGCGACAGGTGAATAGGTGTCGAAGTAATCTTCGCCTTCTCTCTGTGTGTAGCCTTTCGCTACAAGCCGCGCCTTGTACTTTTCAATAGTACCATCAGGTCTTAGCTTCTTCTTGAACACCCATTTGCAGCCCACAAGCTTGCATCCATGGGGTCGTTCTGACAACTCCCAAGTTCCATTAGAAAGAATCGAGTCCATCTCATTATGGACAGCTTCTTTCCAGTCATCTGCATCTGGAGATGCATATGCCTCTGCAATGGACGTGGGAGTATCATCCACAAGGTACACAATGAAATCATCACCAAAGGATTTTTCAATCCTTCGTCTCTTGCTCCGTTTTGGAGCTTCATTGTCATCCTTCTCAGTAACATTCTCATGTGATTGTTCAAAATACTCATTAGATGTACTAGACTCAGGAATTATCTCAGTAGAAATTCTAGCAATGCTATGCATATCTTTCATAGGAAACATATTCTCAAAAAATGTTGCATCACGAGATTCCATAATAGTATCAACATGCATATCGGTACCTCGGATTGAACTACTAAAAATCTATATCCTACACTCCGCGGAGCATAACCTAGAAAGATACAATCCACTGTCTTTGGTCCAAGTTTGCGCTTCTTAGTAATTGGAATATTGACTTTCGCCAAACATCCCCATGTGCGCAAATACGAAAGTGATGGTTTTCTCCCAGCCCACTCCTCGTAAGGGGTTTTATCTTTATTCTTGTTAGGAACTCTATTCAGGACATGACATGAAGTCAACAAAGCCTCCCCCACCATGCCTTTGATAAACCAGCAGTGGCTAACATGGAATTCACCAAGTCAGTCAGCGTGCGGTTTTTTCTCTCGGCAACCCCGTTTGATTGGGGTGAATAGGGAGGCGTCCTCTCATGAATAATGCCATGTTCCTCACAGAATTCATCAAAGATTTTAGGAAAATACTCGCCACCACGATCCGACCTAAGACGCTTGATCTTTCTCTCTAGTTGATTTTCAACTTCGGCCTTATAAATTTTAAAGTAGTCTAAAGCTTCATCTTTAGTTCGCAACAAATAAACATAGCAAAATCTAGTCGCATCATCAATCAATGTCATGAAATATCTCTTTCCACCTTTTGTCAACACACCATTCATCTCGCATAGATCAGAATGTATGAGTTCTAGAGGTGCCAAGTTTCTCTCGGCCGCCTTGTGAGGCTTCCGAGGTTGCTTTGATTGCACACAACTATGGCACTTAGAACCTTTGGCAATGGTGAAATTCAGAATTAAACTTAAACTGGATAGCCGAGACATTAAACCCAAAATTAATGTGACATAATCGAGAATGCCAAACACTGGTATCATCACTAACATTGCCACAAATATGGTTCACAGACTTATTACTGAAATCAGAAAGCGAAAAGCGGAACAAGCCTCCGCACTCATAGCCTTTACCAATAAATTGTCCAAACTTGGAAACAACTACTTTATTCGACTCTAAAACAACCTTAAACCCATCTCTGCATAGAAGGGAGCCGCTAACGAGATTCTTGTTCATAGTAGGGACATGCTGCACGTTCCTCCCGAAGTGAACTTCAGATCTACCGTGCCAACACCACGAACAGAAGCATGTGACCCATTCCCCATCAAGACGGAAGAATCCCGGGCGACCTGGTAAGAAGTGAACATGGATATGTCAGCACACACATGAACATTAGCACCCGTATCAATCCACCAACATGGAGATTGAAAAACCAAAAGAACAGTAAAGAGATTACCGTACCCATCAGCATTGCTAGCGGTCACCGTGTTGACTTGTCTCGCCTTTTTCTTGCGGTCTGCCCTCTCTGGACAGTCCTTTGAAAAGTGGCCAGTCTCTCCACATGTAAAGCAGCTCAGATCTGCTTTGTTTATCATCTTCTTCTTCTTGAAGGTTGTAGTCTTCATAGGCTTATTGAAGGAGGGCTTGTTATTCCCTTTGTTCTTGTTGTAGGGTTTCTTATGCACCATGTTGGCGCTAGACTGACCCTCTCCTTTCTCAGTAGTATCCTTAGCCCGAGCTTTCTCCTCAACATCAAGAGACGCTATCAGATTTTCAACTGATATCTCCTGTCTCTTGTGTTTGAGAGTTGTGGCAAAGTTCCTCCATGAAGGGGGCAACTTAGCGATGATGCATCCAGCCACAAACTTGTCAGGTAAGGCACACTTAAGGAGTTCAAGCTCTTCGCAATGCACTGTATCTCATGAGCTTGTTCGACTACAGAACGGTTGTTTACCATCCTGATGTCATGGAAGCTCTCCATGATGTACAGTTCACTGCCTGCATCGGTTGCACCGAATTTAGCATTCAGTGCATCCTAGAGCTCTTTACCATCTGTTATGTGCATGTACACAACACACAGACGATCAGCAAGAATACTCAGAACGCATCCGACGAAGAGAGTATTGTTTTTCTTGAACTTGTTCTGATCTTGGTCAGATATAGTTCCTTCAGGTAAACCATTACTAACTTCGAACACTTTCAGATGAGTAAGCCAGAGCGTGGCCTTAACTTGCCACCTCTTGAAGTGCACACCGGTAAACTTATCCGGCCTCGGCATCAGCAAAACCAGCCATTGTTAACTCAGGAAATTGCCTATAATTAGGTTTTTGGATTGTTGGATGATTAGGCACAATTTCCATGATTAATTCCAGAATATTAAGCATGACAACAACAACTACTAACATGTGAAACTCGAACATTCTAGATGCATTAATCAACATGAATAGTAGCATGGCAAACGGTACAACATCCATCGCTAAATAGATCGAGATATGTCGCACGTACCGATCTGGTGGAGGTGGCGGAGGTGTAGCGATGATGTCGCAGTAGAAACGTTGTTGATGACAACATTGTTGACGACGGGGACGACAGTCGAAGTAGACGGCGTTGAAGACGACGGTAGGCAGCACCGCCCGACTTGGACGGAAGACGACCCGTGATGAAGAGCTTGAGCAGTCACGCAGAGCGCTTCCCAAAAACCTAATTCGATCGCAAGGACGAGTGGTTCCGGAGACCTGCTCTCCCATTCGCCGATGCACGTCGGCGCGCCACGAGCGCGGCGTGTGTCGTGTCGTGTCGAGACGAGACGAGCGAGGAGGAGGAGGAGCGCGCGTGCATCACTCATATTCTCACTTACTTACTAGTGGTGAAACAACCCACCTTAGAGCATGTCTAACAGACCTCTTAAAAGGGCCAAACCCGTATAATAACCGCCGAAATACGGGGTTGGGCTCTACCCGGCCGTCTAGCAGGCCCCGTAAAAATGGCCCCCGCGTCGATTTTTCCCAGTTTTGGATACGGGGCGGCTCTTCGCCCCCTACTTGTGCGGGATGGGAAGGGGAATACAGGGCCAAACCATCATTCTCTCATCCACTGCGCGGGAAGGATTTCAGGAAACCCAAATGCCACCGCCGCCCGCCCGATCTCCTCCGCACCGCACCACCGGCGATGTCTGCGACGGCCATCCGCTCCGGCGAGCTCCTCGCGTTTCCCGTCTCCGCCAGGCGGGGCGCGCCCGTGGCTCCCGGACGACGCCGAGGTCCGGGTCACCTTCGCCGTCAGTACGGCCGTCGCCGCGGGGTTCGCGGACTGGATGCGCGGCGTCGATCGCGCCGACGTGCCGCTGGACTACAGCACGGCGACTCTGTTGGACTGGAGCCGCCTCGGGTTCGATGAGGTGGACTACGGCTTCGGCGTGTCCGGGTATTATGCCCTCACGACGAGCAGGTCAACTTCGCCGCGACGCTCCTATTCGTCAGGCCGCCGGCGCCCAGGCGCGAGGGGATTCGGGTGCTGAGCCGCATGGAGCTCATCGCCAATTACTCCAACAGCTGCGCATGGAGCTCCGTCCGTGGCAAGCAAATCGAGATCTGAATTTGACTGCAGTTTGTGTGTCTTTAATTTGACTGCAATTTTACTGCGCATGGAGCTCCGTCCGTGGCTGCAGTTTGTGTGTCTTTAATTTTTCAGCTTGTTGATACATTTATTTTTACTGCTGATTATGTGGCCTCTGAATTTGACTGTCAATTGTGTGTTCCGGGGTTGGATGCTTCTTCGTTCCTGATATGAGGCAGAAGTAATGTTGTCTATGGTCAAGACTGAATAATAGGTGGGACTTTGGTGAGTGTGTGTGTTGAACAACTGCCCACCCATGCTGGCAGGAATACCTGTGTATTTATCTGCTATGTTTGATCAAACTATGATGAATAATTGTCTGAAATTGTTGTCAAAAACACTGTTTTGAGGGGTTGGAAACTCGTCCGAGCTAGCGGACCCCGTATCCCCGTAAAACAGAATATTCCGTATGCGGGGCGTGCGTGCTGGCGGTTGGGGAAGAGCGGGCGACGGGATTGGGCCGGCGGCTTGTGCGTGGGAGCGGTGTGCGGGCGCTGGTGTGGCTCCTATCCTGCTAAACTTCCTTTCCACAAAGGAGCACTGACTTGGACCCAAACTCACAAGGCTGCCGGGTGGGCTAGTGGGCAATATTTCAGAACCTCCACAAGGCCGCCGGCCATAGCTGTAAGGTCTGCGGGGAGGTTGGACGCCGCGGCCGGTACTTGTCGTACCGCTTCCAGGACGACGACGGTCAGCTTGTGTACATCCACGTGGCCTGCGTGCTGGAGGCGAGCTTCTCCAGCGGCGATCACGCCGTGCAGGCCAACTCCACGACGACAGGGGAGGTGAGCGATCGCAGGCTGGTTACGCCGGAGGAGGGAGGACGCTCCGAGGAGGACCGGCAGGTTCAGGCGCTTCTGCAAAGTGGCCTTCCGCGTCGCGAGCGTCAGCTACTCAGTCGCCACTCTGGATCCGGTGGGGCTTGTCAGTTGTCACAGCGATTGTAAGCCCCATCTGACTTGCCGGTTAGGTTGTGGTTCCCTCCGTCTGTCATGAAACCCCAGGTTCACTCCGTGTGCGTTGGTGGCGTACACATGAAAACATCTGCAGCAGCGAGATGTCTCCAGTGTTTCTCTTTAATCTCAAAAGACGTGCATACATATATACCTATTATGCGAGTATATATATATGGGTCTGCTAGAGTGATTCGCAAAAGATGTTCCTTTATGCAGTAAGTAATCAAGTCCGACTTTTGATTTCTACTTTTGTGCTAAGTCCTGAGTGCAGCATATTGGAAGATTATACAAAGCTGCGGCCAAATTGACAACACATTTCAAATTAGCTACTACTCCCTCCGTTCTCTATGACTTCAAATTTTGTTTAGTTTGGGTCTGAATTTCTATGACATAGGGCATTGTTTTCAGACATTTTCATGGATTGTTTTGAGCACTCGGTACATCCTGCCCATGCACATGGCAAGAAACACACCAGCCTTGACGAATGGTGAAATTTGAGCATAAACCCATGGACAAATCTCAGAGGGATAAGTTTGAAAATGAGTTGAACTGTTGATTGAACCACCTCGCTGTCCCCCAGCTCTCACCTCTCCCGCCAAGGCCAAGCACCTAAGCTTGCTGCGAAAGCCACCCCTTCCTGATCGTCTCCCACTGCAGCCTCCTGTTTCTGAGCGTCACTCACTGCAGCTGCATGTCACCATCAGAGAGAAGGCACCAACACTCCCTCAGTAGCATTGTGTAGCGATCAGTTGTCGGCAGGAATCCTTATATCCTGCCCAGACAATGTTCATGCAGAGGAGCAGATTCAGATATGATTATTGCCTAGCTGCGAAGCATACATGCTCCAATAGGTTTCTCATGGTCCAGCATGGCATGCAAATACAAGTTGATCATAGATAAAACTGTACATAGATATTGTGTACCCAAACCTGGTACCAAAAATGGATTTCAATCTCCAGGAAAAAGTAAACGAGTTGCAAATATATAACTAGACCAGCTCAAAACTGCCCCGTTTACCAGACTCACTAAGACAGTGAGAGTCTGGGTCTGGGATGTCACATATTAACAATATATAAATTAAATTGTACAGCTTTCAACAGTCCGGGGATCCTTTCTGGGGCTGAAATTGCGCACCGAGCAGCAGTCTGGTCACATGTTACAAGGGTAACAGAAGCAGAGAACAAGAGAACAATTGGGTGTTGGGATTTACGAGGAGGCATGTACATGCTGGTAACGCGCTATCAAAGAATGTCTCTGGTCTGGTGTATCCCTATCGCAAACTTTTCAGGAGGTGGGAGGAAGGAATGGGAGAGCTGAGAGATCTTGACAGGCCGCTGCCAACGCTGTTGCCTGCTGTTCTTACTGGTGTGGCGCACTCATTGAAGTCAAGGACTCTTGCCTCCGCCTGCAATGTTGTTGATTGGAGTTAGAACTACTGATGATATTGCAGGTTTTGAAGTATCATATACAGACTGGTGTTTGATCTCGATCTAGTTTGTTTAAAATTGGTCAAAATCATATTACCATGATTTTCCCACACAAGATTTTTCATTGCTATATGCTCCCTCCTTGCCACAATGTAGTGCATATAAGATTTTAAAAAAGTCAAACGATATTAACTTTGACCAAGTTTTTTGAGAAAATTATCTACATCTACCATACCAGATGTATACCATACGAAAATATACATCATGAGAATCTAATGGTATTGATTTAGTATTTTAGATGTTGATATTTTTTCCTACATACTTGGTCAAACTTCATGTCATTTGACTTTTAAAAATTCTCATACGCAAGACATTTTGGCATGGAGGGAGTATCTAGGAAAACTAAGGATGATTTGACCAACAACAGCAATCATATTACCATGATTTTCCCACATAAGTTTGTTATTGCTATATCAACAAACAATCAAATTATGGTAGGTTCTAAAAAAATTATGTCCCCTAAAAACAGAAGTCCAATATCCCGGTTACTGAATGAAGCGGTTGAGAACTACGCACCATGATTTTTGTTTGTGTCTTGCTAGTCCCTGTTTCGTTCTCGGCGTCTATGTTTTCCTTGTTTTCCTTATCAAAATCTTTGCTGTCACATCGACTGCCACTTGCCAGGACCTCACGGGCATCCGCAAAAGCAGCAGCACTCTGCACATTTATCCGTTTCATCAATCCTAATGCATCGTAGGTTGTATCTGCTGGGCTGACAAAGTATGACCCCTGTGAAGAACATATAGGCACAAGTAAAGCTATCAGCACATATGAAAACAGTATGCTTCTGGAGAGTAATACATGACCCAAAAAAAAAACCGCTTCCAATGCACCAACTCAAAAGTGCAAAACTACAAATATAGGATAATGATTCTCATCCCTGTTGATTCATTTAAGGATTAAGAATATGGGATATCAAATTATTGCTGGTCCTAAAGGTTCATCCAGATATGACACAGAATGGCTGTAAGAAAACTAATGTCAAGGCTCAGCGTACCTTATATTGCATATCGATAAACCAAGGAGACTTCCAAGCCGAAGGAGATTCCAATCCTCTTTTGACACCAGGGGTATCAGCCAATCTGACAAGACCAACGATTAAGAATTAACAAAAGGAACAAACTGACTGCCAATTTGCTACCATAATTGTGTTCTTCATTACAAAGATCCATGTGTTCTTTGACAGTTGATATTAACTTCTAGATGCTAATCCAAGCAGGGGAGTTAGTTGACAAGTGACATATTACCGTCATATCTAGATAGATCAAAATATCTGGCAAATGATCAGAGATGGAGAATAGTGTGAAATCTTACATGTTCACATATTCATAATCCATATGAATGCAAGGTGAAGATTTCTCAGCAATGAGTTCTGTGGACTTCGATTTAGCACATGTTCTTTCCTTACAAGCAGATAAAGCTTCAGGATTTGTGTTCATTTTCTGATCCATGGCATTTGCACCATGATCATGGATGGCATTGTCATTGTGCTCAACAAGAACACCTGAAGATTGCTGCACAGAACAAGAATATAAGTAAGAACAAGGTAAACTGGTCAAAGGGGAAACTTGTATGCCCTTTTGCCCCAGTCTTTGTATCCAACGCCACATATGCCATGTATGACAACATCATTAGAGTATTTGCTAATCTGAAACACATTCCTTTGAAGAAGCTTAAAGCTAAATTTACTGGAGTAACTTTGCCCACTCCTATTGCCACTTCACAATAACTATATAACCACTACCTGTTCTACAATATAAGGTACTATTAACAGGGTAAGTGCAACTGAAAAAACTGGTTTGAAAGTACTTACAAAATTTTCTGGAAGATCATCTTTAGTATTAACCATATTTGAAGTGGAACATTGTTCCGCTCTCGCATGCTCATCGAAAGGATGGCTGTTCAATGCATTTTGTCCATCTTTTGGCATCTCACTTGTTTCACAAAAAACTTCCTTGCTTTCATAAGAAAATTCAAGTTTCTTCTCCAGAGATTGAAAAGAGGCAGATAGATCAGTGCCAAAAAGGGATTTGGTAGCAATTTTGTGATCTTTTTCAGTCCCAGATTTTTTCTGAATTATTTTATCTGGAGTCGGGGATGATTGATCTCTTGGTCGTTTCTTTAATATAGATGGTGTGCTTACGAAGCTTTTGGCAGCACTCTTCAACAAAACACCAGGACTGTCATCGCGTGGAGGGGAGCCCCACAATCTCAATGGAGTCGTTACATTCATTGTTGAGCGCATCAACTGACGAATGCCAAGGGGACTAAATTCTTGGAGATCGCCAGAAGTTACAAGATCACAACTGACAAATGGAACATCCATGCTAGGGAAGCGAGGAGGTTCGTAGAATAGGGCTCCCTTATCTTGCTTTCCATCTGGTGCAGCCTCACTCTGTGCCAATGATGGTTCTTCAGCATCAGTCAACTGCTTGTCCCCATTTTCCGGCATTCTTTCAATAATTGCAGAAGCATCATGTCCACCATCAGTGCTGCCATGATTAGCAGGCTGCTCAGAATCACCAAGAGAATCATGCGTGTATACAACCATCTCTGATCCAGAAAGTGGCATCTCTCTCGACTCTTCATCAGGTGCATCAGACAAATCATTTGAACAGATAAGAGATTGTGGTAATGACATCATCGGACCCTGGCCATACGCAGTCACCATCAGACTGGATGGATCTGATGCATGTGATGGTTCGGGTGGTGCCCCAAAATTGGTGTCCGCTTTAGAGGAATATGCATCTGACTGGTGACCTAGTCTTGAAAAAGAATCCTCATCAACTATATCAGGTGCAGAAAGAAGACTCTGGAAGGAAATATCTTGCCAAAGTTCTGGTTTGAAACAATTAGGACTGCTGAAGTCAGCCTCAGAAATGTAATGTACTTTTTCCTCAGCTCCAGAAATGCTTGTTAGTACTGAGATAGGCATATCTGGTGCTATTTCATACTGTAACATGGATCTATCATTGTTCGATGTGCTACAGATTGTCTGGTTATCTACAAACACAGAGTTACTTGGTGCTTCATCAATTTCCATCTCGAAATCCATTCTTTCAGCAAACTCCTGTTGCGAGTGTTTATCTGAAGCGAATCCAGAGGAAGAAACATGGCAATGAACCTCAGACAAAGCAGATGCAACACCCTCGGTGGAAGCATAGCATGCTTCCTCACACATAAGAGATTGAGAATCATGTGTTTCTATCTTGCTGGGATCAACATTTAGTTGTAAATCAGAGCTCAGGGCCGAATTTCCATTCTGCACTTGTGAGCAAGAAACGATGGCCAACGACGATTGACTACACCCTGATGAATCTTCAACCTCCCTAACAGCATTGCTGCCACTGTCTTCACTGTTTTGTTGGGTCATCGCCGGTGAGGAGTTAAAATTCGCAGGGTGTTCAATAAGTGGGAGACACGAGACTTGAGCAAGTAAACCTGCTGACATATATGAATCAATTTTCTTCTTTACAGAACTGTTCCAGTGATTTTTTATCGAATTGTCAGTCCTGGCACAGGAAACACAAATTTAGAAATTCAATCATTTCAGTAGTCTAAAGGAATCATTATTTGCTGAACACTAGTAATTCAATAGCAAGTCAGTAACTTAAAGCTCAACCACATTTTTTCATAAGCCATCACGGAAGGCAGGGATGTTATAGCTCAAAAGATGCAGTTGGGCTTACCCAGCGTATTGTGTCTCAATATTTGGGAAATGGCCTATCACTTTCTCTATTGAGTGATCAGAACAATAATACAAGTTACATGGCCTTGGGGCTGCCTAGACTATATGAGTCTAATGATATGAAGGAATGTATGCCCATAAAGGGAATACACGTTACGTATTGCACATTCTATTTGCTTCCTGTATTACTTGATTGAACCTATGCCCTAATTCTATAACAAATTAAAAAAAAAATTGTTCATAGAAAATAAGAGAGAGCTGCTGCAGTGGCAATGGTTTCACATTTTAATGGAATCTATACCCTACTTTTATTCTCCAAAAGCAAACGATGTATTCTCCTTTTTAGGTACTATCTTTCCCCAACTATGACACCATATCTTACAAATGATGGCTAATACAAAAGGGGTGTGTGGATGCTGAAACCAAAAGTTTGGGAATTCATCTGGGATGGTGAAATAAACCCTGGAATGGGAAGAAAATAAGTTTTACAGGACAGGACTCATCATGACATCATACATAAATATTTTCCCAGCAGCTCATACATAAAAAGGACCATTTTTCAGTTACCTTCCCGGTAAGAACTTTGTCAACTCAGCCCATTTGTTTCCGTACATTCGATGGGCATGTATGAGAGTAATTTCCTCTTCTTGAGTCCATGCATCCTTGTTTATGCCAGGGTTAAGATGATTGTGCCACCTAATTACAGATAAGATAGTCCATCATTAAAGGGTCCATACTCCATCGTGAATTAGTGATGGCTACCAATTAAAGTCAATGCACAAGCATAATTAAAATAACCACCCTTGATTTCTTTAACATGTTAAATTAAACTACCAAAAATTCAGTAACAATCTAACAGGTGGCATGCCAGGCATCGATGTGTGTCTACAGAATGTATGGAGATTAGAAAACACCGTAAAATAAAACATACCATTACTAGCATATGAAAGTTGTAGTGTGTATTCTAGTTACTATTCTGTTGAGCCCAAAATAATAACTTTCACTAAGAAATAAAATTGTAAGTGATTAATAATCATAGTATGTAAAAACTGTAATTAAAATGTTAATACTTTAGTTAAACTGTTATAGTTTTTATTGGTTTTACCAAAAGGCTTGGTGAGTCAGAAATTATAACATCAGCTATCCTGAATTCTGGCATTGCTAGCTAGCATCATGGTGCTAGTATTACTATGTCAGGAAATTAATTTTTATATTTGTAATTTATTTCATTAAAGTTTTTATCCAGAACTTGATATATGGATTAACAGTAGAATCACAGGGATAATGGAAAGATGAATACTAACACTTTGGGGTTCTGTAAAATCAACCTTGCATTATTGGTTGATGAGATTACAGTTTATAGGAGAGCTGTGTATCACTTGCATCAGGAATTACATTATTCACGTGTCTTATAAAATCACAATACTGGTGTGCAGAAGCAACAGAGCAACACGATGCTACATGAACCTACCGTTCGCATTCAGTTGTTCAACATTACGTCATATATACTATAGTTGCAAAGATAAAAGTTCTTAGGTGCAAGAATGATGAAATGAAAGGTTCATGGCATACCGTTCCCGACATTGCTTTCCTATACGTCCAGGCAAAGCTTGAGCAATGGTTGACCATTTCTTTGGACCATATTTATGTACCATCTCAACAATGATGTCATCTTCCTGAAAAGGTGAAGGAACCAATTGATATGGGCATACAAAGACTCAACCAGTCAACGTTTACAGAATAAATCTGAAAAGGAAAACAAATCAAATAGGGGGACTTACTTCTTTGGACCATGGCCCTTTGATCAACTCAGGATTTAGAACCTTTTGCCATCTGTGGAGGCATTGTACATCGGTTCTATCAGGAAAACATTCCGCTGGAAAAGTACAAGATTATTGTGTCAATGCTTGAAGTTGTGACAAAACAAGGGGAGGTGCTCCCAGTAAGAAAGGGAAAAAAGAGTGTAGACTAGAGAAGAATGAGTGAAAGCACAAACAAAGCAAAAAAAATCAGTGTCTTTTTTTAGATAACCGAAGGATGTGTAGACTAGAGAAGAATTAGTGCCTTTGGCTTCGAAAGTTGAAACACGATACACAAAAAAGCCACCCCCCCAACTGTGTGCGGATGTGTCTACATTTTTGGGTGCATACCTTGATGTCCATTCTTTTGACTTACTCGTTTGCGGGGTTCTTACCTACTATTTCCCCCAACAAAGGAACACTTAAGATGATATAGATCATAGATTTTAGATGCTTGTTTATGATTATGCACTTCAAAAATATAACAATAGTGATAAAGGCACTCAACAGAGGTAAGAAAATTTATGATGAACAAAAATACAATCATGAAGAGTAAGCTAGTAGCATTGCTACATAGTCTTGCACACGTATGGATCAATCCATAGAAAATACCTATCTTTTTCCAATTTTTCCCGTTGTAAGTCTGAACTGCTCTGGACAATATATCATCCTGCATTTGAATAGCACGCATGTGAAAGTTAGACAGTGTCAGCAAACAAACTTTTTTTTGTATATGCCAGAGATTATATTTGGACTTAATGACTTATGCATCATGATGCTGATTAAATAGCACCCGCAGATCAGTGAGGCACTAAGAGACATATACAATACAGCCCTGCAAAAACATGACTGCCACACTGCTGATAACATAGCTTGGAACAGAATTGCAATTGAATATGTGACAGAATAAAGCAGGAAACTACATGTTGCAAGAATCTTTCTGGAAAACACATGCTATAAGACTTCCAAGTGTATCATTTGTCTTATATATGGGTGAATCCAAGTTCTGCAGTGTTGCTAGGCTCCCTTTGGGTTAAGATGCAAGCAGTTCTCACACTAGTTGCAAAACACATACAAGACTTTGAAATGCATCATTTCTCTTATACATGGGTTAATCCAAGTTGTGCAGTTTTGTGAGCTCCAATATGTTTTACTACGACTGTGGGACTAAACCACCCAATGAGATAACTCAAGCCTCCACGCAAGGGCCAGGGTGTTCCACAGAATTGTTTCTCACATAATGCATATGTTATGTTGATCCATCCTAACTATTCTCAAATGTTCATTCACCATCCAACCATTTGGACACAATATTTGACTCTATGACATACCTCTTCAGGTGTCCAATTTCCTTTGGTTGAGCGTCGTGTGGGGCCGGTAGTCCTCCTAAAGATGCAAGAGCGGAGAACCGTAAGAAAAAAAAAAGTATACTGTAAACATGTTTATGCAGAAATCTGTTTGTGTGTACCCTACCCGTTGAGCGACCGTTGCCTCTGTGGCTCATTGCTGACTTTCCCTTCTTGAGGTGTAGATGGCTGTCCAGAAGCATCTCCAGCCTTCTTCGAAGCCTTTCCTTTATCGCTTGTCATCACAATTGAATACCGAGTGCTCAATCCCTTCTCTGTAGATCTAAGAATCATTATACTCAGGAATCAGAATCACTACAATGCCAAGCCTCAGCGAGGCATTAGAGGAGTTGCTTCAAGCTATGTTGCACGGACAGTCAGACATATTTTTGATTCTAAACTAGAAAACATGGAAAATGTACCTTGCAGTATAAATTATAACAGCGGATAAACAAAAACCATAGTGTCAGGAAGTTGCCCCTAATTCCCGCAATGAAATTGAACTGCATTACAGATCCACTCAACACAGTTTCAGGTTTCAGTCCCCTCCCCGAATGTCCACCAAACTTACCCCTACCAGCAACTTACGGTTGGTATACTCAAAATTTCTAAACATATTTCATATCTCAGCCATAGGTTTCCTTGCATAAAACTGAAACTGAACAATACTTCCACCGAAGACCAACACTAAACGTTCCCAGGTCTCAGAACCAACGGGCCCCAAACCATGGTGCTTGTCAAATGATAGCGGGGCAGTAGCATTGTGATAACGAAACAAAATCTGACCTTTAAAGGAGGCCCCTTGTCTAAAATCTACGAACTTTCAATCTGCAGGCTACAACAGAACAACCTGCCGTTCAAATTTCAAAAGGAGCTCCTTTTTTTTCTTCAGTTTGGCCTACTCACAGAATCAGTGGCCGCCCGAATTCGGCGAAGATGGTGTGCCGGGAAGGAGAAGATCTACTGAAGGAGAATACAGTGACTTACCAGGTTAGGGACGACGGCCGGCCGGGCGCGCCGCCGACGAAGACGGCCGCCGCCGCACAGATCTGCCGACACCCGGGAGGAGGAGCCAGGAGGGGGAAGAAAGGCAGTCGATCGGTAGAGAGGGGCGATGCGCTGCCCGCCGGGCTAAGAGGGAAGGGGGCCGCCGCCGGTGACGAGTGGTCTCCAGAGGGGTGAGGGCGGAGGAGGGGGACAGGCCGCGGCGAGGCGGTCGGAGAGGGCAGTTCGGTTTTTGAAATGGCGAGAGGGGGAGATTTCAGGTGTTTGGAGAATTCGGAAACTTTTTTCCTGGCCCTTGGATCACATATGAACGGACAGATCGAAGTCAAGGATGCAGCACGTACGAAACGCGACGCGCGTGAGCACGCCTTCTAGCGACACGCCAAAATAGCGGCGTGCCGTTTCGGCTTTGTGTATACGTAATAAAAGGTACTCAATTGATGTAAAATTGTCTGCTTGCGCAAAAACAATTGATTTTCTATATTGCATTTTTGCGTCTCATATTTGCATAATTAGGGTTGCTTCCAAAACTATCCTTCGACGGCAAAATTTACCTCCTATCTTAAATATTTTTAATTTACTTCCTTACACCATTGCAAGGTAGTTTTTTATGATGTAAATATGGTGGTGGTTTTAACAGTCGGTACATACTATAGTAGAAAAATAAAATGCAAAAAAACAATGTAATATTTCTAAATGAACACGCGGATTCTACACCTAGTGTTCTTGTTCATAAGCCCACAAACCTTCTATATTTCAGTATTATTAATTTTTTCTCACATTCTTAGTTACCTCTTCTGGTTTTTGTTCCTTGTTTTCAATGAGTGTTTTTGTAGTCTATGTATCGATCTCTACATTATTTATTTTTTCTCGATTTTCTATTTTTTTGCATTTTATCTTGAGTGTCTTCTATCTTGATTGAATTTCATAAATATTTGTAAATGAGCACTCATGTACTTCTTCTACCTTGAGCGAATTCCTCTACACTCGTGAAATTCTTCTATCTTGAGTGAATTTCATGAGTATTTGTAAATGATCATGTGAATTCTATACCATTAAGTATGTATCTTGAACCATGACCATATTAAATTCAGAACTTTCTAAAGACATGTAAGTTGACCTAACCCAATTCTCCATTTTTGGCTCTCTCAAAGTGTGAACTAAAATTCATAGACGTAGGGAATGATGGGAGTTGATAATCTACAAAACCTCATAGAAAATCCTATGACTATTTGTGTCATGTCTGAAACTGATAAGAGGAAGATTAATGTATATTTGTCTTTTGTGCAAAAGATATTGTTTCTAGTTATTTTACGAAAAACATTATTTTGCCAGTACATTACATTGTCACGTTCAAATTACTTCCCTTTTACAAATCTTAGGATATGTAAAACCACTCGAAAATGTGTTAAACTTGTTAGGGTGCTTTTGGCTTTCAAGGTTCTCAAATTTTAGAAACAAATCACACCTAGACTTTGAACATGGAGAAATACAAAGGGAGGGCCTAAAAAGGATCATCAATCAACATGACAGAAAGTTTTACTTGTGCACAAGACACCAATTGTCTTATCTTTCGATTAGTTTTTGCAGCTGTCATTTCATAGCATTCCATACATCTACCAATATTTGCACGTTTCTCCAAAGTCTTGAGATACAAAAACGGCACTTGAAACCGGTCCATTATTCATTCTAAAAGGGTTTAGAATGTACATGTTTTGGTCTAAGTGATTTCATATCTTAGGGTTCAAGTTAGGCCAAACATAATTGTTCAATGTGCAAAGTAGGATTTTCTATCCATATAGTATTATGTAAGAGTTTTCTCAAAATTTTCTCAAATTAGGTGGGCAAGGTTACCTAGTATGTTTTGGGACCAAATCTAAAGTTGGTAGGGATAGAATGTTTACAATACTTGTCTTTTTTTTAATTTCAAAGTTGCAAGTGTTTTAGGGTTGTTAATCTTTCAAGATTCTAGAAATTCTAAAAGAATTCACATGTGGAGAATGCTACAAAAGGAGGAAATATAAAGGAAACCAGTTGACAAAGGATTAATTTGTCAATGCCTACAGATTGTAGACTAGGGTTTTGCTAGAAGTAGAGGGCAAGTAGATCTCAGCCGAAAAGTACTCGACGATTATGAAAACTAGGTTCTGTTGACAATAGATTCGATACCCCTCGACTCCCCCTTATAGAGGGTGGAGCCGAGGGTTTCAATACACAAGTTACAGAGTTCGGGAGGGTTTCGTACCCAACCCGTAAGATTACAAATCTCTATCTTTCCTAATACAAACTATCTTTCCTTAACACTAAATGGGCTTCCAAGTCTTCTTATTTTTCGAGTCCTGGGCCTTTAGTAAACCCCGGGTACCATCTTTGGCAGGCCCATTGGGGATGCCTATGTCGAGCCCCCGAGATTTTTCTTGAATCGAAGAATCAGGGAAAATCTCCAACTTTACGTATTACATAATTTTTCGATATGCAAATATTATTTTGTACAGGGATAACGGTAGTTGGGGCTAGTTCATCTGACGGATCAGGTACTAGTTAACTGCTCTAGTGGCAATCCGCAAAAACCTACTTCAAGATCACGTCCCCGGACATGATCTCGGGATACTGGTGTAAACTTCGATGTGTGCCTTAAGGTCTTACCATTCCGTCGAGTCCCTCATATTTTATCGGTACCTAACGCGTCCGTTAGATTTTTCTTCGTATCTCGTTGATACGAGCAATCCGCCGTCGAGACGGTGCCACGCCGCAGAACGGATCTGGGTCTTACCTTCGCAAAGTTTTGCGGCATTCAGAGATTTATTCGCGACTTTTAGCGCTCTGAGAATATATTGTTGAGTGCTTTTTGGCTGCTGAAATAGCACATTTTATCGAGTCATATTTGATGACTTATTTTGTCTTCCCGATTGGAGTATATGTAGAGTTATCTGTGTAACTCGGAATATGCTCACTTTTGTTTCTCTCTCTTTTTTTTTATCAAAATTCATCGGGCACGCGAACAGCGTTCCCGATGGGAGTAGCCCCCGAGGCTACAGCCAAGAACTTGTGCTTGGGTGTAGGCTCCACAGATTATATCCTCTGCTGCTATATTTGTAATCCTTCTCGATATTTTCATCTATCGGGTGCGCGACCAGCGCTCCCGATGGGAGTAGCCCCCGAGGCTATGAACAAATGCTTGTATTTGGTCATAGGCTCTCGCCATTTCTATTTTTTCATACTCAAAGTTTTCTATTTTCCAAAGTAGCCCCCGAGCGTTTGGGCAAAAACTTGTATTTGATCCAAGGCTCTCGAAATAATCTTACGTTGTCGATAATCTCTCCCAGCTTCATAGTCGAGCTTTTCTTTTACCATGATGACGTCATTGCTGATGATAGCCACGATTTCTGTATTGGAAACATGCGAAAACCGCTCCTCTCACTGCCTTGTGGGTCCAAATTCTCCATCTGATTGACACGTCGTGCAAGTGGGGGACACACGTTCTCCACTTTTTCTGGCGCACGTACTGTGGCCTCTGTCGTATCTTTTCTCAGTGAAAATCCATTTTTACCCCTTGTCCACGTGTAATCCATCTACGCCGTAAATTTTTCATCGAATGGCTGCGTCGATGATGACCCACAAGTATAGGGGATCGCAACAGTCTTCGAGGGAAGTATTACCCAATTTATTGATTCGACACAAGGGGAGACAAAGAATACTTGTAAGCCTTAACAATGGAGTTGTCAATTCAGCTGCACTGGAAACAGACTTGCTCGCAAGAGTTTATCAAGTAGCAACAGTTTTATAGCAGTAGGAATAGTGAAATAACAGCAACGGTGAAATAAAGACAGCAGTAGTGATTATAGTAAACAGCAGGATTAAAATAATGTAGGCACGGGACGGATGAACGGGCGTTGCATGGATGAGAGAATTCATGTAACAATCATGGTAGGGCATTTGCAGGTAATAATAAAGTGGTATCCAAGTACTAATCAATCAATAGGCATGTGTTTCATATATAGTCGTACGTGCTCGCAATGAGAAACTTGCACAACATCTTTTGTCCTACCAGCCGGTGGCAGCCGGGCCTCTAGGGAAACTACTGGAAATTAAGGTACTCCTTTTAATAGAGTACCGGAGCAAAGCATAACACTCCGTGAACACATGTGATCCTCACATCACTACCATCCCCTCCGGTTGTCCCGATTTCTGTCACTTCGGGGCCATTGGTTCCGGACAGCGACATGTGTATACAACTTGCAGGTAAGATCAATAAACAATACATATCATGATGAAACAATAACATGTTCAAATCTGAGATCATGGCACTCGGGCCCTAGTGACAAGCATTAAGCATAACAAGTTGCAACAATATCATAAAAGTAACATCTACGGATACTAGGCACCATTCCCTAACAATCTTGTGACTATTACATGATCAATCTCATCCAATCCTACCATCCCCTTCAGCCTACAGCGGGGGAATTACTCACACATGGATGGGGGAAACATGGCTGGTCGATGGAGAGGCGTTGGTGGCGATGGCGGCGATGATCTCCTCAATTCCCCGTCCGGCGGAGTGCCGGAACGGAGACTTCGGCTCCCGAGACGGAGTTTCGCGATGTGGCGGCTCTCTGGAGGGTTTCTGGCGACTTCGACTTCTCTCCGTGCGTTTTTAGGTAGAGGGCGATATAGTCCGAAGGAGGGCGTCGGGGGCCAGCCGAGGCCGCCACACACTAGGGCCGCGCGGGCCCTCCTGGGCCGCGCCGGCCTAGTGTGTGGGGCCCTCGTGCCCCCAGGCTTGCCCTTCTGGCTCCGCCAATATTCGGGAAAATAGGACCTTCGCATAAATTCCGAGGATTTTCCGAAAGTTGGATTTCTGCACAAAAACGAGACACGAGCAATTTGAAAAGGCGTTAGTCCGTGTTAGTTGTATCCAAAACACACAAATTAGAGGCAAAACAATAGCAAAAGTGTTCGGGAAAGTAGATACGTTTTGGACGTATCAACTCCCCCAAGCTTAGCTTATTGCTTGTCCTCAAGCAATTCAGTTAACAACTGAGCGATAAAAGAACTTTCACGAACACATTTGCTCATATGATGTATATATTCTCATGTTGTGGCTAATACTTAAGCAGTTCATAATGAGATACATGCAAATAAGATCATCCAACAGCTATGTCAATCATGGAGAGGTACCAACAATTAATAATAAGCATCATGAATAATGTATATAAGCAGGATTGCAATGTTCATAAGAGAGTATGATAAAGTGGTATCTCGCTTGCCCGTATTTGATCGGCAAAACATAAATGCCAGGCACCTCTGAGTTCATAGAAAGACTAGAAGTAGTGATTGTCAAAGATAAAAGTATCAAAGTTATACCACAATCAATCCTATTTTGAGACAAGCATATTATACTAAGAATGACAGTTGTGCTTTCAAGATAGTGCTCAAAGAAAGAATGGAGACACAACATAAAAGTAAAAGATTGACCCTTCGCAGAGGGAAGCAGGGATTAACATGCGCTAGAGCTTTTCATTTTTAAAACAGGAGTAAAATTATTTTGAGAGGTGCTTGTTGTTGTCAACGAATGGTAATGGGTACACTAACTACCTCGTCAACCGGACTCCCAAGAGCGGCTCCCATGAATTATTTGTATGTTTATGTGGCACTCCTTCCAACCTTTCTTACACAAACCATGGCTAACCGAATCCTCGGGTGCCTGCCAACAATCACATACCATGAAGGAGTGCCTTTTTATTTAAGTTTTATTATGATGATGACACTCCCCCCAACCTTTGCTTACACAAGCCATGGCTAACCGAATCCTTCGGGTGCCGTCCAACAATCACAAACCATGGAGGAGTGTCTATTTAAGTTAATTAATTTGGGACTGGGAATCCCATTGCCAGCTCTTTTTGCAAAATTATTGGATAAGCGGATGTGCCACTAGTCCATATGAGAGTCCGTCAAAAGTAAATGACAAGGTTGAAAGCTAAACACCACATACTTCCTCATGAGCTATGAAACATTAACACAAATTGAGAAGCATTTTGAAAGTTTTAAAGGTAGCGCATGAGAATTTACTTGGAATGTTTTGAAATGCCATGCATAGGTATTTATGGTGGACACTTTAGAACAACTTGGTTTTCAGTGTTTGGAAGCACGAGCGGCGTCCCGCTCAGACAAGTGAAGGCTAGCAAAAGACTAGGGAGCGACAAATCAAGAGAGCAATAATCGTCATAATCATGCTTGCGGCAATAAATTAACGGAGGGGGTGTTCCTCGACAATGTCCTCCGATAGGGACTTAGGGTTGATGGAATCCTGCAAGCTGATACGAGACATCGGTGACAAACGGGGGAGCGATTTACCCAGGTTCGGGGCCCTCGATGAGGTAAAACCCTTACGTCCTGCTTGTCTGTTCTTGATTATAATAAAACAGTGTTACAATGGGGTGCCGAATAGTTCGGTTGTGATCTCGTCGAGATAGCTAATCGCTAGGGTAACCTAGTTCTAAGCTTCTGTTGGCTAAGATCGCTAAGATTGGTCGTGTCCTCGATAGCCCCTCTCCTGGCCTTTATATAGGTGGCCAGGTCCCGAGAGGTTTAGTCGAGTACGGGTAGGTTTACAATAGATCTATCTCTAATCTTTCCTTCTTCGGCTCTTTCCGCGTCTTGTACTTCAAGTAATCTTTCGCCGCACCGTCCTAGTGGCCCATCTTGTCTTCGAGTACCTTCATGGGCCTCCACCTGGGCCGTATAGGGTAGAGCAATAGTGGTTACCCGAAGGGTAATGCCCACGTCAGCCCCCGAGTGTCTAGCCGAACATAGTTCGGGTAGAGACTGAAGCATGTCTTCTTCCGAACTCCTTTTCCTTGATCGTTCTTGCATTTCTTCTGTCTTCTATCGGGTGCGCGTCAGCGCTCCCGATGGGAGTAGCCCCCGAGTCTAGGTACGGATGCTCGCGATCCGTGCGTAGACTCGAGTTGTACCACTCGAACATCTTCTTCTGCCGAAGCTTTTTCTGCAAGCCTCTTGTAGTGCATCCGATACATTTTCTTTATGCAAGGGATACCGAATAACGTGCCCAACTTTTGTTGGTTAACTTCCGAAGGCAAAACAACGTTACCCTACACAGAATCAAGTCCCCGGGCATGATCCTGGAGTGCGAAAAAAGTTCTGTCGGGTGCGCATCCGCTCCCGATGGGAGTAGCCCCCGAGTCTGGGCGCGGGCGTATTACGCCTGGGCGCAGACTTGAGTCAATTATTTCCTTCGAGTCCTCATTTTATCGGGTGCGCGACAGCGCTCCCGATGGGAGTAGCCCCCGAGCCTAGGTGCGGATGCCTGCAATCCGCGCATAGGCTCAAGTTGATCACCCGATTCTTTCTTATCCCTTCGCATGCAATCATTCTCCATGACGTCATTGATGACGTTTTTCTGTCCTCCTGATTTTGACTGATAAGACATGACCTGCCAGCCCTGTTTTCAAGCAATTCCTGCTCCTCTTTACACGGTTAACAAGGCACCTCCTCGATTTCTGCGATCATTAACTGGGGAAAGGCCCATTTAACAATACGAAGCCTTCCTTAAGTTCCTTAAGAGATAAAAGATCCCTTTCATTCTCCTCCGTTCGTCTTCTTCGTCGTTCTTGCTCTTCTTGTGTTCGCGACTAGAGCTCGCGCCGCCACCACTATCTCTCCGATTTGTTCAGATCTCGCAATGGTGAAGAAGAAAATTCCTAGTGCCGCCGCCAGCTCCACGAGCGTCGGTGCCGCCGCCAGATCTTCTTCAATTCTTGCGAAGGAGGTCGCCCCCAACGTTCCTCCTCCAGCTCCGGCGCCGCCGGCGCCACAAAGTTCAACAGCCAAGCCTGGCGATTGGACAGCCTCGACCGTCACCAAGCGTGACGAGAAAAGGTCCCGAAGCCTGGGACTGATCTCCTCCGACGAGGGGAACGTGATCTTTCCAGGTGCGATTTCTCGACCTAACCCTCCTGCCGGCTTTACCGTGATGTTCCTATCATTCTTGTACCGAGGCCTTTCCCTTCCTGTTCACGAATTCCTCCTCTATCTGCTGCGAACTTACGAAGTCCAACTGTGGCAACTCACTCCCAACTCGATTCTTCACGTTGCTGTGTTTATTACCCTCTGCGAAGCATATCTGGGCGTTGAGCCCCATTTTGGTTTGTGGAAGAAGATCTTTTACGTGAAGAGATACAGCAGTAGCAATGGATCTTTTGTCACCGGAGGAGTAGGATTCGTAGCTCGTTCAGATGTTAATTATTTCAATTTCCCAATGAGAGAGTCCGTGCAAGGGTGGAGATTGAAGTGGTTCTACATCAAGGATTCTCCGTCACCCGAATGCCAGCTCCCTCGCTTTGTCGACGTCCTTGAGGCCAAGCCTAAGAATTCTTGGAAAAATGTCCTCTCTCCCGACGAAAAAACAACAGCCGATGAATTATTTGCCAGATTCCTTCGGATCAAGGAGGCTGACGGGCAAACCATGGTCGGTACAGAAGTAGCGGCAGTGTTTCTGAAACGTCGAGTCCAACCAATCATGGCTAGGGTCCGCCCGATGTGGTTGTACTCAGGCCCAAAAGATGAAACTAGAATCAACGCTGCCGAATTATCGGAAAAGGAACTGCTTGATGAAGTCCGTCGCCTCACTTCCTTTAGTCAAGAGGATTCGATCCCGCTGATATCTCCATATATTCCTTTTGATGCTGATCATCCAGCACCAGAGGTAATTTCCCCTTAAATTCTTGGTATGCTGCTACCGTCATGTATTTCAGTTATCCTCACTTACTTTTCCCTTCGACAGACCTTCGCAGCCTCCGAGGATTTACATATCTTACCAAATGACACTTCCGAAGGAAGAGGCTCTTCAGAGCCTGTTGACTTTCGTACTGTTGAGCACACAAGCCCATTCAACGAGCCTGATGACCCGATAGATTCTGAAACTGCCCATGCCAATCTCCCCCCATCAGCCGGTGATACTTGCGACACAGAGGGATCAGTGCGCAATGACGTCGCTGATCACAATGCCTTTGTTGATGCAGCTGCGGAGGAGACCAGGGCTTCTCCTATGAAGAGGTCAATCGGCGGTTTTGCCGACGAAGATGACCTCCTTGATTTGTAAGTGCTTTTCTTCTTACTATTTTCAACTTTCTTGATTTTTTCAAATTCTTCAGATAACTTGATTAATCGAATCTTCCTTGCAGTGATGATACTTTTACTGAGCCTCCGCCCAAGAGGGCCAATATCTGATGCTGTTTCACCGGCTGCCGCGGCTTCCGAAGCTTCGGCTCTTAAAGCGGCTCCTGTGATGCAGGCATCGACAGCCTCCTCCCTTTCCAAAGGGAAAGATGCTCCTGCTGCTGCTGCAGCTCCTCCTTCTGTAAGTCTTTGCTGAATCTAACGAGGACCTTTCAGAACATGTTTTTGCTTAATGATCCTTGTCAAACATTTCCTTTTTTCAAGGATCTACGAGGCGTGATATCCTCTTTGGAGGCCTTCGCCTCTCAATTCACCTCTCTAGAGGCGGACAAGATTCGGCTGCAGGAGGAGGCCAAGTCTTCCTCTTCAAAGTTGGACAGGCCATCAAAAAGGCCGCCATAGCTCGCCAGGAGGTCGACTCCCTGAAAGAAGAGCTAAAGAAGCTGAAGGAGCGGCTGAAGGAGGAGGAAGCTCGGACGGCAAAAAAGATGAACTCCTCCGGCAATCTGCCTTGGCCTTGCTTGGTAAGTTCCTGCGTCCCATGTAGATTTTTTTTATGGATCTGCTTCTTCGTCAATGATTTCTTTTTGACTATTTGTAGAAGCTGCCGACATCCCTGCTACTGCTTTGGACAAAGTTCCGAGCAACTCTCCGGCAAACGGTGTGTCGACGGTTCTCGCCGCTCACCAACTCACCCGGGGGCTTCTTGACAAAGGAAAGGGTGCTCTGGCGCGGATGCACTCGATGATATTCCCCAAGGCCACGCAGGAGAAGACTCTGGGGCAGCTAATCGATGCTTTCGCAATCGACACCAAGGAGGTCATTGAGGTATTCAAGCGTACCTCGCGTACCTATGGCGCCCTACTTGCCTTCCAACTTATGATGGGTTACGGCTTTAAGGCTGACATTGAAGAAATGACTAAGGAGCTGCCGAAAGGAAAAGATGGGCAATCTATTGATCTGAGTGCTTTTACGGCGTCTGCCCGTACTTGTGCTCGCCAGCTCCTTGATTTAGTCTCGAGAAAAACATCGGTTGGCCCTAGCCTGTCGACCCAGACTCAGGCTCCTTGATTGTTGTAACATTTTTACCCTTGGGCTAGCATGGAACATTATTCTGCTGTGAGAACTTTAAGTTTGTAATGAATATTATGCCGGCAATGTTGCCAGCATGTTTTTATCGTAATATCTTCACTTGTGCTTCTCCTGATAGGGATTGCTTATACCTCTCCCGATGGGAGTTTTTAATTTGACCATACTATCCTCTTTAACACTGTTGCCTGCAGGTTTTCCCAGTGCCCTCGTTTGTTGATGACTCCTCTGGTGTTGTTCCCGAAAACGATCGGATCCAACGGATGAAGGATCGGATCGCCCAGATGGAGAAAGACCTGCGCAGCACTTATGCCCTGGCCGCGATTATCAACAAGAAGAGCGAGACTGCAGCCGACGTGGAGCGGTATGCTCTTACTGAGCTACATAAGGCTACCGAGAGCTTGAACTGTGAGTCCTTTAATCTCTTTACCCTTTGGTTGATAGCATTTTCTCTGATCCTTTTTTGCTTCCTTATCAGTCATAGCTCTGAATCGTGCGGAAGAGAGCAAACGGATTCACGATCGTGTGAATGCCTTGGTCGAGTTATCCTCAGCCGAAGAAATTTTCTGGCGAGAACACTCGAAGGCATCGGCTGTCGCACGGTTTCAGGATCGAGTTCAACAGGTCCACCACTTCTTCGACAAATGCTATAGAGCCATGAGGGTGGTTTGGAAGACGATGTTTCCTTTGAACGCAGTTCCCCCCACGCTTCTTGCGTTAATGTCGGAGTTTGGTAACGCCAGGAAGATCCGGGACTTGGTGCGTGCGCAAGTTTTTGCAGGAGCCAAGTTTACGCTTGCTCTTGTACTTGCCCGTTATCCTTCAGCAGGTTTACTCTCGATTGCCAACGTTACTGGAGAGTTGGAAGCACTGTATCCGAAGGTGTTGTTGCCTGCGAACATAATTGTCGACAGACTCGAGAGAGATTCGAAGGTACCTGAAGAAAAAGAAACTCCGCAAGGGTGATCTCAGGGTTTTAATAACTGTTTGTAAATAGTTTGACAATTTTATCCAAGCGTGTGGATGACGCCTTTTCATTTGGTAGATACATGCATATGTATTTTTACCATGTTATTGCCGTTGGCAAGTTTCAATTTTGAGCGAATCTTGGTTGCTCGTTTTTGAATGTATGTATGTTGGTTGGTTTAGCAAATCATGTGAGTGATCAGCTCGTGTTGCAGGTCTTGCTAAACCTGTTGTGTGCGCAACTTTGCTTTCAACCATTGTAAATTTCGACAGACACTCCCGAATATTTCGGGTGTAGTGATTCTGTCGAGGAACCCGTTGTTACTTGATATTTCCATAGGCGAAATATCAAACGTGGGTTGTTGTTTATGTGTATTTCCAAACTCTTGCTATTTACGGCACTCGTAGAGGCATCTATAACAAGAGTGAACTTCTTTCTAGCGCTCGTAGAGGCTTTCTGGAGCACGATCTTCTGCCTTGTACTATGTTTGTATAGTGATGGGGCTTAGAAGTTTGTAGCCACTGCAATGCTTAACAAAGAATCGAAGCTTAAGTTCTTATTGATAAGGTAAGCACAATGCTGGAGGGCGAAAGAGAAAGCCCTGTTCATACTAAAGGAAAAACAAAAATAAATGCTGATAAACTGCTTAAGCAAGGAAGGGGTTCTTCTCTTCCTCTGGCTTCTTCACCATGTTAGGGGTAGCGGCGGCGTTGTTGATTTCACCAGGGGTTTGAGCAGTGACTGCCAACGTCTTGCTGTTTTCTATGTCTTCTGCATCATCAACTGCCGATCCTTTGACTGCCGAAGCTTTTGTTGCCAAAGCTCCTGCTGCTGAGGCTTCTGCTGTCGAGGCTTTAAGAGCAAGGTCGGCTGGCTTCCTTTTGCTTCCCCTGTCATCCTTTTCTTCCTTGATTTCACGCAGCAACAACTTAGGTGGAGGTTTGATAAATTCTTACTTGCTCCCAAACTTCGCCGCTATCCTCTGGAAATCGCGGTCGCAACTGTCTGAGCGCGAAAAACTTCCATGGACTGTAATGTTTGTCCCTTTGTTGCCAGGCATCTTCAGCTTGAGATAAGCGTAGTGTGGCACGGCCATGAACTTGGCGTAGGCTGGTCTCCCGAGTATAGCATGATACTGTGACTCCCAGTTCACTACCTCAAACTCGATCTTCTCCTTCCTGAAATTGTCGGATCTGCCGAAGACAACGTTCAGGTAAATTCTTCCAAGGGAATAACCTGGTCCAGTTGGCAAAATCCCGTGGAAGCAGGTGTCTGTCTCTTCCAGCATTCCCATGGTGATCCCCATACTTTTGATTGTGTCGACGAAAATCAGGTTTAACCCGCTCCCACCATCCATAAAGACTTTGCTCATCTTGAATCCCCCTATCTGTGCCTCAACTACCAGGGCAGCGTGTCCCGGTTTGGTATGGTCATCGGGTGGTCTGCTCTGAACGTAATGTTCTGAGAGGACCACTCGACATACTCAGGGATGTTTGCCATGATGCTTTCGGCCAGATTGATTTCTCTAGTGAGCTTCTTCATCTCTCTTCTCGAGACACCCGTCTTGTGGATCATACTCATCTGCCCACGTGGTGGTGGGAACGCCTCGTTGGGTTGATGAGGTTGGGCCTGCTGGACTTGGTGCTGTGGTGGAGGTGGAGGAGGAGGTGGTAACGATTGCTGTCCTGACTGCTGGATGAGTTTATGCATGTCAAGGAACTGTCGACAATCCCTAAGAAGGTGGCTTGACTTCGTTTTGCCGTCCTTGGAGTCGACATACGAGTGCAAGTAACAGGGGGCGTTGATCTGTTCAGCATAGGGTAACTCGGGAGCCCTCTGTTGCCGTGGCTTATAATTGCCGCGGTTTCCAGAGTTGTTCCGGTTGCCATCTTGTCGATCGTCTCTTCTTTCATCATACCGATCATCATGTCGATCGGAGTATCCTGCGGCTACCAGATTGTTGTCGTCGTAGTTGCGATTTTTCCTCCTTTTGTTCCGATCCCTTCGGCTGCCCGAGTCGTGTTTTGGCTGGTCATCGTCTTCGTCATCACTGCGCTGTCGTGGTCTTCGCACGTTGTCCTCGCCATCAGCCCAACTGTTGGCGATTTCCATCAGTTTGGTGATGGTTTTTGGCTTTTTGCGTCCAAGTTCTTCTATGTAACTTTCGCGTCGGACGCCATCGCTGAAAGCGTCGATTGCTCTGTCTACGGATACATCTTCGGCAGCGTTTAGGAGTTTGGTGAACCTCCCTATGTAAGAGCGCATCGATTCCTTCTGCTTCTGCTGGCAGCTGCGTAGCTCCTCAATCCCGACGGGTCTTTTGTATGTTGCCTGGAAGTTAGCAACGAAGGCATCCACCAGGTCGTCCCATGATTTGATGGAGCCTTTCGGCAGCCCCCTTAACCAAGCTCGCGCTGAATCCTTTAAGTAGAGCTGCAAGCACTGCATTGCTGCTATCTGGTTCCCTTTATGCAGAATCACAGTCTGCAGGTAATCATCTATCCAAGATCTTGGTTCCTGCTGCCCATCATACTTGGCAGCGTCGGTGGGAGTAGGCTTGAATTTCTTGGGCGGCATTGTCTCGCGGATTTTGTAACTCAAGCAATCGGCTCCCCTTAGTTCACCATCGTACTCTTGATCCTCGTCTGAGGAGTCGCTGTCGTCATCCTTCCTAGCGGCGCGTCGTCGTCTTGCTTTATCGATTCGGCTCTGGGTGATTTCATCCCGAGCATCTCTCGCCCGATGTTTCGAACCACTGGCCTGTGCCGTGGTTTTCTCCTTCTGCGGGACTAGATTGTTTCCCAATATGGCGAGACTTTCTAGGGCACCGCGATGAGCTTGCGCCATGGATCCTTCGGGGCGTTGGTTGATGAGGTACGCGGCGAGATTGGCTGTTGCTCCCGCAACGTTCTTCGGCCGTGGCATGCCTGCGGTATCCGTGGTCATGAAAGACTTGGTTAGATTCGACGTTATTTCTCTGGCGTCGTCTTCTGAGAGCCTGGACAGTCTTGACCGATGTTTTCCTGCTCCAAGAGCGCTTCGGGAAGCGCTTCCTTGTGAGGCTCTCCGTCGCTCGCTGGATCGTTCTGCCGCAGATAGACGTCTCTCGAGGGTAGCTTGCTCTCTCGACAGGTGCTCCCGGTTTTTCTCTAGTATAGAGCGGTATGCGTTTAGGGTTCCAACCGAGGTTCCTGCGGGGAGCGGGGTGTTGTTGAGTACGGCTGTTCTGGCCGCAGCCCACTCTTCATCCGCGATGGTATAGTCGCTGTCGCGATTGCTAGCGCTATTTTCGAAGCTCGCCCTCCTGCTGGAACGAGGCGTGCGGTCTTCGTCTCCTCCGTGCCTTGCATTTCCTGTATTGTTGGCGACGTAGACCTGATGGTGTGCTGTTCTTCGGGTGGTTCTCGGGACGATGCTGTCGACGCTGTCTTCTCCCGACGAGTATCGGGCATTGCGATGAACGGTGTGTCGCTTGATTCCAAACCGTGCCTGGCGTCGCAGTTTGGTAGTAGGAGGTTAGTTCTGAAGACATGGGTTCGTCGGATCCCACCGACATTGAGGATGCTGAACGAGGAGTCGAAGGTGCGGGCGAGTCCATCGACTCTGTCAGGCCAGCCAATAGGCGATGTCGACGCGCTAGGACTCATTGATTCGGAGGTGGGCGACTCTAGCAGCTGGAGGATTCCCTCCGTGTTGACGTTGTAGTGGACGCTGCCGATAGTCATCTCCATGTTTCCTTGCAGATCCGAGAAATTCGAGCGAGAAGAATCGCTATGCGGGGTAAACTCGTAGGAGCCAAATCGGATCGGACTTCCCAGAGCTGGTGGTGGCGGTGCCGATGAAGATGTCGACGACATGATCAGATCTGCCGATGACTGATCCGGTGCCTGCAGGGTTCCCACAGACGGCGCCAATTGTCGGGGTGTTCCTCGACAATGTCCTCCGATAGGGACTTAGGGTTGATGGAATCCTGCAAGCCGATACGAGACATCGGTGCACGGACAAACAGGGGAGCGATTTACCAGGTTCGGGGCCCTCGATGAGGTAAAACCCTTACGTCCTGCTTGTCTGTTCTTGATTATAATAAAAACAGTGTTACAATGGGGTGCCGAATAGTTCGGCTGTGATCTCGTCGAGATAGCTAATCGCTAGGGTAACCTAGTTCTAAGCTTCTGTTGGCTAAGATCGCTAAGATTGGTCGTGTCCTCGATAGCCCCTCTCCTGGCCTTTATATAGGTGGCCAGGTCCCGAGAGGTTTAGTCGAGTACGGGTAGGTTTACAATAGATCTATCTCTAATCTTTCCTTCTTCGGCTCTTTCCGCGTCTTGTACTTCAAGTAATCTTTCGCCGCACCGTCCTAGTGGCCCATCTTGTCTTCGAGTACCTTCATGGGCCTCCACCTGGGCCGTATAGGGTAGAGCAATAGTGGTTACCCGAAGGGTAATGCCCACGTCAGGAGGCATAAAAGTGATACAAGAACTCTGAAGCAACATAAATCATCGAGGCTTAATTGACTTTTTGTTCAGTCATATGCATGCGTGAGCATGTGCCAAGTCGATATAAATGAATTATTCAGAGGAGGATACCACAATGCCATACTTACTTATGAATAAAACAATGCAAGCGAACATCCATGACATGCTACTCATATTAATAAATTGGAGCTAAACATGAGAGATCATTAACTACTAGACTTTCTCAAATAACATATACCTCACATGAACCAACTAAGCATGCTCACATGAATGAGTATATGTACAAAAATGAAAACAAATAGAGTTCATACCAGCCTCTCACCACAATCCAATTGTTGTAGATCGTCATTATTGCCTTTCACTTGTGTAGCTTGGATAATATGAAATGAAAACCACGCTCCAGCCACCGAAGACCATTGAACTCATGATGAATTTTACAAACCAAAGAAGAACAGCAAATATTTTTGGTGTTTTCGAATTGGAAACAAGAACAAAAGAAACAAGAAAACAAAGCAAAATCTTTTTGGGTTTTCTCATAGCAAACCAACGATAGCAAATAAAGTAAAATAAGAGCTAAGAACCAAATAAACAAATGGTGAAGAGAAACAACAGAAATATTTTTGGTCTTTTTGTTTTAGGAAAGAAACAAAGCGAAAACAAGAGAATGCAAGCTAACAGAAACACAGAAAAGCAGGATGACAGAAATCTGCCAAAACCTGACAGCAGTACAGAAATCGAAATTAACAAAAATCTTCCATTGCTCAGCTCAAAAAGTGTTCAACTAATGAAAGTTAGATAACAACCTGGGGCACATGCTCAAAAATTGGCAACTCAAAATAACGTTCTGGCTGTGCGTACGAATTTTTTTGGTAACAGCCCAGAATCTGTTTTTGGACAGCACTTCCCCAAATATCATCTCCCTCTCATTAGAAAACCACTCTAAGAAACTAAACAAGTATGTACAAGTATCCAGCAACCATAATATGCAAAGAATGAGTGATGCCGGTATACCTCCCCCCAAGCTTAGGCTTTTGGCCTAAGTGGAGTTCATTCCCAACGAGGGTCGGAGTTCCACGCCGGTGGATCATACATGGAGTGATAATAAGGCCCCTGCGCAGAAGAATGTCGTGGAGGTTCCACATGACCATAATGTTGATATGAGGAGCTCGCTGCATCGGATGAAGAGTCGGGGTGCTCCTCGGCCTCCTCCGTGCCTTCCCTTGCACGATGGCCTTCCCTTTCTATGTATGCATTTAGCTCATTTTCTGTGATCGACCACCCTTTCCTGGCATCAAGGTTAAGCAGAGCAGGTGCAGGCAATCGTACTAGTTTTTCAATTTTCTTAGTTATTCTCCAATTTTTCTTATACAAAGTTATCCTATAATACAGGTTGTTCAAATTAGATGCATCTGAAATAAACTCATGTTTAATCATGGAAACAACATCAAGTTTCTCTATGGAAAGCGGAATATCTAGATGGTGAGGTTCTACACCATGCATAGCTAATAAACGAGAGGCGATAAGACCTCCACAAATTCCTCCTTTCTCACGGTTAGTAGCAAGTCTACAAGCTATTAAAGCACCCAAATTATAGGTCCTATCCTGTTGCAAAGCGGCAGCTAAGAAAGCCATATCTTGAACAGACAACTTACTCGCATACCTTCTAGCAAGAACGCACTTTGTAACGAAATAAGCGAAGTAGCGGATAGCTGGTTGTTGAATGCTACTAATCTTACCACCATCATCGGAGAAGCTCCTCCCATTACAAATCATTGTATAAAGATTCGAGAGCTCCCGCGGCGTTCCCCTGACCTTCTCGCAGGATCCCCACTGCGGCACTCTAATTGCTGCACAAAAATCACTGAAAGGCAAGTTGATAGTTTTGTTATAAATCTTGTACCGGACCATGGGGTTAGTTTGAGACCGATGAAATTCGAAATCCTGCACAACCGACACCGTTAGTTTAGCATATTGGTAAGGTTCACCAACAGTAAAACCTTCCAACCCTGCATTGGAAATCAGTGTTTGAACATCTTGCAGGATTCCTGCATTCCGCATAAAATCCGTGCATGGGTAATAAGAGGGGTATACTCCCTCTTCGCGGTGAACTCTCATGACTTGCTGCACCTCCAATTCTTGTTGGTTTAGTTGGTGCCTACTTCCTTCCATTTTCTGAAATTTTTCAACAATCATTATAAAATTTGATTTCAAGGTATATAATTGAGGGGAACTACTATAGGAACTTGCTAGAGTACTAAACATGCATCAAAACTAGTTTCTACCACTTAGAACAAGCATGCAAGCTCACTAAACATGTTATCTACATCAGCAAAATATTCAAGATATACTCAACCAAACAAAATTCTAATTGGACAATCAAAGGAGTCACATACCAAGGAGCAAATGTGCCAAATTTCAGACAGAAATCTGGGCTGAGCAAAGAGATCGAGAAATCGCGAGTTCTTGAGCAGAAACGCGAGTGAGAGAAAGTGAGTACGAGTTTTTTCGGGAGAGAGAGTGCACTGAGTGAAAGAGATGATGAAGTGGGGCAAGGAGGGGCCCACACACAGGGTGGCACGCCCCTTGCTGGCCACGCCGGCCGTGTGCCACCTGGGTGCCCCACTGGTCAGCCCCAGTGCTCCTGTGTGCCTCTTCGAAAAATAGGACTACCAAATAATTTTTGTAAATTTTTGAGAACTTCGAAAAATGCACATTTCTGGGTGTTAAATTAATTATTACTGCGCAGGAAAATGATTTCCAAAATCTTAAACAACTAAAGCATATTGCAAAACAAAAAGTGCTACAGCAAGTAAAACAAATGGAGGGAGAAAGAAAGAAAGAAAGAAATGTTGTTTAGCTCTCTTATGCATTAAAATATACTTGTTAACAAGGTTGATCAAGTCTTGCTACCAAATAAATTTTATATGACATAAGAAGAAATAAACCTCAAATCAATCATGTTACCTTATATTGAATTGATATGGATCCAATCACAAGAGTTTGATATTCTTCTTTAGGCTCATATATAGGACAATCAATGGATCCCACTTTGATAGTTTTCACATTAAAAATTGTATTAACTCCATATACTTTATCAATCCTCTTGGGAAAATAGACGTATGTTCCTTGTCATCAACATTAAAAGTAACTTTGCCTTTATTGCAATCAATAACAGCCCCTGCAGTATTAAGAAAGGGTCTTCCAAGAATAATGGACATATTATCATCTTCAGGCATTTCCAACACAACAAAATCAGTTAATATCAAGCAATGCTGAGTAACTTGAACAGGAACATTTTCACATACACCAACAGGAATAGCAGTAGATTTATCAGCCATTTGCAAAGATATATCAGTTGGTATCAACTTATCTAAATCAAGTCTCTTATAAAGAGAAAAGGGCATTACACTAACTCCCGCTCCCAAATCACATAGAGCAGTTCTAACATAATTATTCTTGATGGAACAAGGAATAGTCGGTATACCTGGGTCTCCCAGCTTCTTTGGAACCTTACCATTGAAGGAGTAATTAGCGAGCATAGTGGAAATCTCCTCATTGGAAATTTTCCTTTTGTTAGAGACAATATCTTTCATATACTTTGAATAAGGAGGCAATTTAATAGCATCAGTCAAAGGGATTTGCAAAAATAAAGGTTTCATCCAATCACAAAATTTGTTATAATGTTCCTCCTCCTTTGATTTTAGTTTCTTAGCAGGAAAAGGCATTGGCTTTTGAACCCAAGGTTCTCTTTCATTACCATGTTTCTTTGTAATAAAATCTTCTTTAGTGTACTTCTTATTTTTATCATGCTTTTCAGGTTCTTTTTCAATTTCTTCTTTATCAGGAGTATCATTCTTATTATTATCTTCCTCATGTTCATTACCACTTTCAGTTTCAGCATCAGAAATAGAAATACTATTAGGATCATTAACAGGTTCAGAGGATTCTACAACAGTTTTATGTTTCTTCTTCTTTTTCTTAGAAGGACTACTAATTTCTTTAGTTCGTTGAGAATCTTGTTCAATCCTTTTGGGGTGCCCTTCAGGATATAGAGGATCCTGGGTAGAAACACCGCCTCTAGTTGTTACTTCATAAACTTGTTTCTCTTCATGATTATTTTTTAACAAGTCATTTTGCACTTTAGTAAGTTGATCAATTTGAGTTTGAATCATATCAAAATGTTTAACAAGCATCTTAACATCATTGGAGGTTCTCTCCACAATATCATGCAATTTACCAATAGCTTGAGAATTTTCCATTAGATGATTCTCTACTCTCATATTAAAATTACTTTGCTTAACAATATAATTATCAAATTCATCTAAACATTGATCAGGAGGTTTTGAATACGGAATATCTCCTCTATCAAAGCGTTGAAGAGAATGTACCTCGATTGTGGATGAAGGGGGAATTATCTTACATAGGTCTTCTATAGGAGGTAAATTCTTCACATCTTCAGATTTAATACCCTTCTCCATAAGAGATTTCTTGGCTTCCCTCATATCTTCATCATTTAATTCAATCATACCCCTCTTCTTCAATATAGGTGTAGGGGTTGGTTCAGGTGTAGACCAATCATCATGATTTTTGCTTATCTTAGCCAATAATTCTTCAGCTTCGTCCGGAGTTCTTTTCCTGAAAACACAGCACAACTATCCAGGTATGCCCTAGACTCAATGGTTAGTCCACTATAAAATATATCAAGTAAATCATGCTTTTCCAAATCATGACCAGGCCGAGCTCTAATAAGAGAGCAAAATCTTGCCCAAGCTTCAGGCAATTTCTCTCCATCTTCTTGATCAAAGCTATAAATTCTCTGCAAAGCCATATGTTGAGCACTAGCGGGAAAGTATTTTCGAAAGAAAACATCAAGCAAACAACTTGGACTATTAATAGAATCAGGAGGCAAATTATTATACCAAATCTTAGCATCATCCTTTAATGAGAATGGGAAAATCTTAGCAACAAAATAAGTACGCATCTTAACATCATCAGAAAACAAGCTACTTAAAGTAGAAAGCTCATTCATATGTTCTACAGCACTCTTTTTCAGTACCACAAAAGGGTGTTTTCTCAACAATAGATATATGAGATAAATCAAGAGAAAAGTCATAATCCTTATCCTTAATGTTTATAGGAGATGTGGCAAATTTAGGATCAGGAGACGGTTTATATCTAACAACATGTTGTGCAATAAGCTTTTTGAGGTTACTTGTACTAGTAGTAGCATTGCATTTATCAATAAAATCATCATCAAGTTCTACATAATCTTCATCAAGATCATCAATCTCAGGTGAATTAACAGGTGTAACAGTATTCAGTAGTTTCAATTTGTCTAGACCTAGCAATTGTAGCATCTAGAAAAGGACCTAATGAACCAGTATTATCAAGCACAGTAGAAGCATCATCAAAATTATCAGAGGAATTTTCAGATTCAGCAGAAGTACCAACACGTGAAGTTTGTGGTGGTGAAACAAGTTGACTTATCACAGATGGTGAATCAAGAGCAGCAGAGGTACTCAGAGTTGTACCTTTTCTTGTAGTGGATGGTAATATGGCGATTTTAGTATCGCGAGGTTTACCCATGATGGAGAATTTGCAGCGAACAATATCAATCCAAGTGAACTTCCAAATAAAGCTATGCTCCCCGGCAACGGCGCCATAAAATAGTCTTGATGACCCACAAGTATAGGGGATCGCAACAGTCTTCGAGGGAAGTATTACCCAATTTATTGATTCGACACAAGGGGAGACAAAGAATACTTGTAAGCCTTAACAATGAGTTGTCAATTCAGCTGCACCTGGAAACAGACTTGCTCGCAAGAGTTTATCAGTAGCAACAGTTTTATAGCAGTAGGAATAGTGAAATAACAGCAGGGTGAAATAAAGACAGCAGTAGTGATTATAGTAAACAGCAGGATTAAAATACTGTAGGCACAGGGACGGATGAACGGGCGTTGCATGGATGAGAGAATTCATGTAACAATCATGGTAGGGCATTTGCAGGTAATAATAAAGTGGTATCCAAGTACTAATCAATCAATAGGCATGTGTTCCATATATAGTCGTACGTGCTCGTAATGAGAAACTTGCACAACATCTTTTGTCCTACCAGCCGGTGGCAGCCGGGCCTCTAGGGAAACTACTGGAAATTAAGGTACTCCTTTTAATAGAGTACCGGAGCAAAGCATTAACACTCCGTGAACACATGTGATCCTCACATCACTACCATCCCCTCCGGTTGTCCCGATTTCTGTCACTTCGGGGCCATTGACATGTGTATACAACTTGCAGGTAAGATCAATAAACAATGCATATCATGATGAAACAATAACATGTTTAGATCTGAGATCATGGCACTTCGGGCCCTAGTGACAAGCATTAAGCATAACAAGTTGCAACAATATCATAAAAGTAACATCTACGGATACTAGGCACCATGCCCTAACAATCTTGTGACTATTACATGATCAATCTCATCCAATCCCTACCATCCCCTTCAGCCTACAGCGGGGGAATTACTCACACATGGATGGGGGAAACATGGCTGGTCGATGGAGAGGCGTTGGTGGCGATGGCGGCGATGATCTCCTCCAATTCCCCGTCCCGGCGGAGTGCCAGAACGGAGACTTCTGCTCCCGAGACGGAGTTTCGCGATGTGGCGGCTCTCTGAGGGTTTCGCGACTTCGACTTCTCTCCGTGCGTTTTTAGGTCGAGGGCGATAAGTAGTCCGAAGGAGGGCGTCGGGGGCCAGCCGAGGCCGCCACACACTAGGGCCGCGCGGGCCCCTCCTGGGCCGCGCCGACCTAGTGTGTGGGGCCCTCGTGCCCCCACCTGGCTTGCCCTTCTGGCTCCGCCAATATTCTGGGAAAATAGGACCTTCATAAATTCCGAGATTTTCCTGAAAGTTGGATTTCTGCACAAAAACGAGACACTAGAGCAATTCTGCTGAAAACAGCGTTAGTCCGTGTTAGTTGTATCCAAAACACACAAATTAGAGGCAAAACAATAGCAAAAGTGTTCGGGAAAGTAGATACGTTTTGGACGTATCAGTCGATTCACCGCACCTCTATTTAATTCCATCGTCTTCTTCCTCTGTCACTTTCGCTCACTCCGCCCATCTGCGCCTCTGCCAAAAATCCTCCATTGCGCTCATTGCCTTGCGCGCTCCTCCAAGCTTGTGCTGTTCTACTCCCCTCGAGTGGGAATCATCATCCCCGCGACACGCATACTCCAGCGCTTCAACAATCTCCAATGGCCACCGAAGATCTGGAGTGGGAGAGATCCAAGATCTCCAACCAAGACATGAACCTGCTGAAGAGGTTGGGATTCACCAAGGAGAAGGATGCACTGCGCTTCCCCCGCGAGGAAAGCTACCCAAAGCCTCCGATGGAGTACCGGGTTAGTTTTGTTGACCATCTTATCCGCGGTCTTTCCCCTCCTATCCACGAGTTTCTGCGCGGTCTTCTTTTTGTTTATGGGCTTCAGCTTCACCAGCTGACGCCCAATTCTATCTTGCACGTGTCGATCTTTATCACATTGTGCGAATGCTTTCTCGGAGTCCAACCTAACTGGGCTCTGTGGAAACGCATCTTCTGCCTCCGCCGTAATGGCTCCCACGGCGTCGCCTATAATATTGGCGGCGTCGTCATCTGTGTTCGATCTGACGTCGATTATTTCGACGTCAAATTTCCTGATTCTGTCCAAGGCTGGCGCAAGAGGTGGCTGTATGTGCACGAGGAAAGCTCTGATTCAATGGAGTACAACATCGCCCCTTTTGACGGAAAGGCCAAAATTCTTCGCCGCCGCTCCTGGGATGCTGAAGCTTCCGAAGAAGAGAAATTGGCGACAGAGGCGCTGATGACTCGCATCCGTGAACTTCAGAGTACCCGTGGCAAGGAGCTATCGGGTATCCAAATCACAGCCTACTTCCTTAGGATTAGAATGCAGCCTCTGCAAGCTCGAAAAAATCCCCTTTGGATGTACGCTGGTGATGAAGATGTCGAGAGGCTCTCCACAGATCTTTCTGCAAAAGATTTGGAGAAGCTAATCCGAAGAATCTCCAAGCTTAGCAAGAAGGACACCATTCCATCTTCTTGCAAGGTTGCGCCATTTTGCCGCGCCAATCCTCTTCCCAAGGTATTTGTTCTTCGCCGGTATTATACCTTCTTCCAGAATTATTTTTGTGTCGACTATTTTTACTTGTAGTGAAATATAATTGTTTTGTCGATATTCTTTATTTTCTACAGGGTCACCTTGTTCTATCTTCTCTTCCTCCCCTTCCCGAAGGTGGGGAAGTCGAAGAACGGGCTGTTGTCACCGACGACAACCAGGGTGCTTCTCGCCCTGAAAGTGGAGTCGGGGATTCCCATAAATCCGCGGCTTCTCTTGAAAAAGAGACTGAAGCAGAAGTTTCTTCGTCGACACGCTCATCTCTCCCTGCTGCTTCTCCAAAAGGCAAAAGGAAAAGGGATGAAGCCATCGACTCTGGCGCCTCCAAAGCTACACTCACTGCCGAGGAAGAAACTTTGGATCTTTACGGTGCTGCTCTCGTCAGCTCGTAAGTTCTTTGCAATTGCTATGCTGTATTTTCCCTTTGTCGATGTTTTTGAAATTGCTATTTTATCTTGTCGCTATATTTATGGCAGTGACGATGAAGAAGAAGATGCTCCTATCGACGAGACTGCTCGAACGAGCACGTCTCGTACTTTAGTTGTTTCGGAAGCTCGTCCTGATGGCGACGAAGCTTCTCCTCCTCCGCAAAACCTTGAACATCCAAAATCAGCTGAAAGCCCCCGAGCTCCTTCCCCAAAGAGAGCTAGGGTAGAAACAGCCAAGGAACCAACCATATTAACTGGTTGTTCCTCGACTTCTTTGATGGAAGAGGTAAATTGTTCTGTATTGACTTTTCTTTTGAAGTTTTCCTCTTTTTCTCCTTGATGTCAACTTTGTCTTCTTCCTATATTGATTCTTTTTTCATTGTAATCTCTCCAGCCTTTTATGAAAGAGCTCGTCCGCTTCGGTACCCAATTTATCGGGTACCGCGATTATGCCGGCGAACTTGAAGGTACTTACTTGTTCTGTCCAGCTTTTCTTGTCGAGTTTTTCTTGTCACTATCAATGATTATCTGTCTTTACGTTGGCAGGGAAACTGGCAGAAGCCAACAAACGTGCTGACGCTCTCGCTATTGAGTTAGAACAAAGCGAGAGTGCGCACGCGAAAGTTGTCGAGGATCTTCAAAAAAGACTCGATGACGCAAAAAGAGCCTTGGAAGAAAATGTAGCTCAACACTCTGCTCGAGAAGAAGAGATCCTCAGTCGACTGGAAACTCAAAGTCGATGTTTTGTTAGTAAGTCCTCATACTCTTGCTGTTTTTTCTCGTCATGTTTTGGTCTCCCCCCTTTTTCCCTTTCGATAACCTTCTTTTTTTATGCTTTAAGCAGGGAGAACACACCAAGAATATGAGCTGGAAAATCCTGAGGATGACGAGCTTCTCGATGCGCTTTCTCTCCTCGAAATTCACGGGACGGAAGCTCGTAACGGATTAGATGAAGCTGAAGCTGGCCTGTCGCGGCTCTTCCCCTATTTCTTCCATAAAAAGGAGCGACCCGCAGTTTTCATTGACCTCGCCAAGTGCTTCAACGGCAATGAAGACCTTGGACTCCAACTTCGTCAAGAGGGACTAAAAGTTGGTGTCGAAGGTACTATGGCCTTGGTTGCAGAGAGTCAACAACAAGTCGACTGGTCGAAAGTTGGCGACGCGGGGAAGATTGAAACTAAGAAGTGGCAGTCGCTAATCAAAGCGGCAAAGCCCAATTCGAAGAAGATCCTCGCCACTCTTGGATATAAGCCAACAACCGCTCCGAGTTCTTCAAAACCGGAGGTCAAGTAGACCACTTTGCTTTTTCCTTTTTAGTTTTATCTCCCCTTTTGGTGTTGTCGCCGTAGTGTTCTTGGCGATGACTGCTTCTGTAGTTCTCTAGAGGACCTCCTTTTGTAATAGACATGTATATATTATGAAAATGAATGGAAATCTGTCTTTGCTCGATGATTGATGTCGAAATTTCTATTTTCAGTTAATTTTTGACAACTATACGGCAACTCCTGGTCCTTCCGAGGTTTTTCCTTCGTCTCATTCGAAGAAAACCCCTGTCTCTGTTGAATTTGTTGAAAATTCTTCGAGTAAGAATTCGGCAGAAGATTTGGAAGAACTTCGACAACAACTCCAATCCACGAAGAAGCAATCACTTATGCTCATGGAACAATCTCGAAAATCTTCTGAGAGGGAAAAAATTGCGCTTCAACAAGCTCAAGATGCCATAACTGAAAAGGACGCCGCCGTTGCTGAAGCTGCTGCAGCTACATCCCGCGAAAATTTTATGCTTCAACTGCTGACAGATGCTAGCTTGGATATGGCAGGTGTGCCTCATTATCATTGTCGTGCTTTTTCTTTTCCTTTTTGCTTGTCTCCTCGTTGCTCACTGATTCCTGTTTTGGCAAAATAGGTTCTTTTTTGGATGCTACTACTGAAGATGAGCGTGTCGAAGCTCGATCCAATGTACTTCTTCGGCTTGCCCATGATCATGGTTCAAATTTTTGGGGTACACCTGAACGGACTCGCCAAATTGTCAGGTTTCAGGATCGCGCACTCCAGGTTCGCGATTATCTCGACTTCTGTACAAGGACTCTGTCTCTGGTCTATGGCACTATGTTTCCTCGTAACAAGATGCCAGAGACTCTTCCTGCTTTAATGGATAAATTTCGTGATGCTCCTCGAATCCACGGCTTTGTGCGGGCCCAATTGGCTGCTGGCGCAAGATTTGCTATGATCATGATAAAAATCTGCTACCCGAAGTTAGACGTGGGGCAGATTGTTCCAAAGTGCTTGGCTAAGATGGCGAAGAGGAGGAAGAACTTCAGCAAATATGACGACGTTGTGACCCCTGTTGCCGAAGATATGATGGATGAACTTCTTCGGATGGATTCTGAATTCTTCGTGAAGGGCAGCTTGTTGGAGATATGCCCAAGAGGCAATAATAAATGGTTATTATATATCTTTGTGTTTATGATAATGTTTATATACCATGCTATAATTGTATTAACCGAAACATTGATACATGTGTGATATGTAAACAACAAAGAGTCCCTAGTAAGCCTCTTAACTAGCTTGTTGATTAATAGATGATTAGTTTCATAATCATGAACATTGGATGTTATTAATAACAAGGTTATATCATTATATGAATGATGTAATGGACACACCCAATTAAGCGTAGCATAAGATCACGTCATTAAGTTATTTGCTATAAGCTTTCGATACATAGTTACCTAGTCCTTATGACCATGAGATCATGTAAATCACTTATACTGGAAAGGTACTTTGATTACATCAAACGCCACTGCGTAAATGGGTGGTTATAAAGGTGGGATTAAGTATCCGGAAAGTATGAGTTGAGGCATATGGATCAACAGTGGGATTTGTCCATCCCGATGACGGATAGATATACTCTGGGCCCTCTCGGTGGAATGTCGTCTAATGTCTTGCAAGCATATGAATAAGTTCATAAGAGACCACATACCACGGTACGAGTAAAGAGTACTTGTCAGGAGACGAGGTTGAACAAGGTATAGAGTGATACCGATGATCAAACCTCGGACAAGTAAAATATCGCGTGACAAAGGGAATTGGTATCATATGTAAATGGTTCAATCGATCACTAAAGTCATCGTTGAATATGTGGGAGCCATTATGGATCTCCAGATCCCACTATTGGTTATTGGTCGGAGAGAGTTCTCAACCATGTCTACATAGTTCGCGAACCATAGGGTGACACACTTAAGGTTTGATGTTGTAATAGTAGAACTTGAATATGGAATGGAGTTCGAAGCTTTTGTTCGAAGTCTCGGATGGGATCCCGGACATCACGAGGAGTTCCGGAATGGTCCGGAGAATAAGATTCATATATAGGAAGTCATTTTCTATGTTTGAAAATGATCCGGTGCATTTATGGAAGGTTCTAGAAGGTTCTAGAAAAGTCCGGAAGAAATCACTAAGGAAGGAGGAGTCCCGGAGGGACTCCACCTCCCCATGGCCGGCCAACCCTAGAGGGGGGAGTCCAAGGTGGACTCCACCAAAGGGGCCGGCCACCCCCCTTCATGGAAAGGTGGGAATCCCACTTTGGTGGGAGTCCCACCTTGGGTAGGTTTCCCTACTACATGGAAGGTTTTGGAATCGGGTCTTATTCGAAGACTTGTAGTCCAACACTTGGGGTTCCACCTATATAATGAGGGGCATAGGGGAGGGGGCCGGCCACCACAAGCCACCAAGCTGGCCGCACCCATAGAGGCCGGCCACCCCCTCTCCCAAACCCTAGCCGCCCCCTCTCCTCCACCTCTCCCGCACGCTTAGCGAAGCTCCGCCGGAGTTCTCCATCGCCACCGCCACCACGCCGTCGTGCTGCCGAATTCAAGGAGGAGCTACTACTTCCGCTGCCCGCTGGAACGGGGAGAAGGACATCGTCTTCATCAACACCGAACGTGTGACCGAGTACGGAGGTGCTGCCCGATTGTGGCACCGTGATCAAGATCTTCTACGCGCTTTTGCAAGCGGCAAGTGATCGTCTACCGCAGCAATAAGAGCCTACTCTTATAGGCTTTGGAAATCTTCAAGGGTGAGTCTCGATCATCCCCTCGTTGCTCCCGTCTTCTAGATTGCATCTTGGCTTGGATTGCGTTCTCGCGGTAGGAAATTTTTTGTTTTCTATGCAACGAATCCCTACAGTGGTATCAGAGCCGTGTCTATGCATAGATGGTTGCACGAGTAGAACACAATGGTTTTGTGGGCGTTGATGCTTATGTTGTCTTTAGTTTGAGTACTTTGCATCTTTGTGGCATAGTGGGATGAAGCGGCTCGGGCTAACTTTACATGACCGCGTTCATGAGATTTGCTCCACGCTCGACATGCAACTTGTATTGCATAAGTGGCTTTGCGGGTGTCTGTCTCTCCTACTATAGTGAAGATTCAATTTACTCTTCTATTGACAACACTAGTATCACCGTTGTGGTTCATGTTCGTAGGTAGATTAGATCTCACTCGAAAACCCTAAACCACGTAAAATATGCAAACCAAATTAGAGACGTCTAACTTGTTTTTGCAGGGTTTGGTGATGTGATATGGCCATGATGTGATGATGAATATGTATGAGATGATCATTATTGTATTGTGGCAACCGGCAGGAGCCTTATGGTTGTCTTTAATTTTCATGTTGAGTAGTATTTCAAAGTAGTTGTAATAGTTGCTACATGAGGTGAACAACCATGAAGACGGCGCCATGGACCTTGACGCTACACCGACGATGATGGAGATCATGCCCGTTGATGATGGAGATCATGTCCGTGCTTTGGAGATGAAGATCGAAGGCGCAAAGACTAAAGGGCCATATCATATCACATATGAATTGCATGTGATGTTAATCCTTTATGCATCTTATTTTGCTTAGATCGCGACGGTAGCATTATAAGATGATCCCTCACATTAATATCAAGATAATAAAGTGTTCTCCCCTCGTATGCACCGTTGATATAGTTCGTCGTTTCGAAGCATCTCGTGATGATCGGATGTGATAGACTCAACGTTCACATACAACGGGTGTAAGCCATGTTGCACACGCGGAATACTTGGGTTTGCTTGACGAGCCTAGCATGTACAGACATGGCCTCGGGACAACGGAAACCAAAAGGTTGAACACGAGTCATATGGATGATATGATCAACATGTTGATGTTCACCATTGAAGCTACATCATCTCACGTGATGATCGGTTTTGGTGTAGTGGATCTGGATCGTGTACCACTTAACAACTATGAGGGATGTTGTATTAAGTGGGAGTTCATTAGTAATTAGATTAAAACATGAACTAATTATCATAAACATAGTCTGAGTAGTATTTTGAATTAATTTGTAGTATTGGCATCCGTTTTTCTACCAAGCGCTAGTCTTGTTATTGAGATAGAAATACTGTTAAAATCTGAAAATAAACTTTACGGACTGGTACCGTATTGTTAAAGAATCAAGAAATGATTAAGTCCTATTGCAAACTTTTAGTAAACCTCACATTGTTGATTCAAAGAGCTATGGTTTCAATTAGTACCTAAAGTTATCTTGTCTCCGTGAAACTTGAAGTTCAAATCTGTTTGAAAAGTAAGGAGCTGAAAATTTAGTTTTCAGAAATAATCAAGGTATGAGATATATGTGATATCTAAGACCTTGTTGCAAGGTGATAGAATATAATTTGGTGAGACTACATAAACTCATAAGTTTTATGGGAATGTACGAAGGTTGAAGACGCAAGGCGTCCCAATCCTCCAACTATTGGGGCACTAACGATATTCGCATATCCATGAAGTGATCGTCCTTAGTATGCACCGTTGCTAAAGACTCGTCGTTTCGAATACTAAGGTATAGATTCTACGTGTGCATACAACGGGCGCAAACCAGATTTGCACATGCGAATACTGAGGTTAAACTTTACAAGCCTAGCATGTACAGACATGGTCTTGGAAAGTCATCATGAATTGATGGATAAAATTATGAGTGAAATTGTTCATCATATTACAAAGTTACTAATAGTGAAATCTGCAACACTTGTCATATGATGATCAACTTCAGAACCTCAAGGTTATTGGTATTTGACCAACAAACCTAGAAGTTATTGATGTTGAAGTGTTTTTATGAATAATGAGGAAATCTAAAAGAGAAACTACAAAAGATTATTGGCAGAAAGAAAGAAAGAAAAGACTAGAAAGTCTAGCTCAGGTGTATATAAATGATATACATGTTATGGATGTATTCCTCGTTTGGTCACACAATAAAATTCTTGGGTATTTGTACCATATTGGTTGGTATGAAGTGTCATACAAAACAACGCAATACAAGAATACAATGGCCTAAGTAACTGACAAGGAATATGATAGGTATGCACGTCTGGAACAAAAATAAAATGTTATTATGTTCATCGTTGGCATTCTATCTAGCCCTTAGAATTTATAATAAAGAACTTAATAATTGTTATTTTGCTCTGGTCAAATGAAAACAATGAGTTGTTCAAATTATGACATTACTCCATGTACGATGGATAAGTTATTATAAATCTTAATGGTGAAACACACATACATAACACTGACGCTAAAATGCCATAAGGCAAATGATTTGAATTCCACTTATTTGTGGAACCGCTATTTAGGTCATGTTAGAGAGGAACGCATGAAGGAACTCCATGCAAATGGATTTTTGGAGTCATTTGATTTTTGAATCGTTTGGCGCTTGCAAATCTTTTCTAAAGAGAATGACTAAAATACCGTTCATAGGCCAAGAGTTGAAACGGGCAACTAACTTAGTGGAAATATACATGATGATGTATGTAGTTCACTGGGCATAGTTGTGTGCGGGAGATTCTTCTACTTCATGAAAACTTCCAACAATGAATTGAGTATATATGTGGATATATTCGATAAGGAAGAAGTTTGAAACATTTGAATAGATTCAAATAAATTTCAGCATGAAGTGGAAATCATCATAATAGAAAAGTCAAATATCTATGATTGGATCATAGTGGAAATATTTGAATTACGAGTTTTAGCGAACATCTAAGAGAGTTATGAAGTTGTTCTACAACTCACGTTTCTTGGAGTATCATAGTGATGATGGAGTATCCGAGAGATGTATCCAAACCTTGTTGGATCAATGATGAGATAAAATATTGATGCCATTATATTTTTGTGGATTATGCTTTAGAGACTACCGCTTTTACACTGAATAGAGCATCATCATGATCCGTTGAAATGACACCATACGAGTTATGGCATGGGTATGAACCCTAATAGTCCTTTCTTAAATTTTGGTATGCATAGCATAAGTAAATAAGTTTACAACCAAAATCGGATGAATGTCTTTGTTGGTTATCCCAGAGATTTGATTGGGAATTCTTCCCACTATGGAGACAAAGACAAAAGTATTTGTCAATGTTTCTTATTTGCAAGAAATTGTTTCTAGCAAAGTATTTGAGTGGGAGGACAATAGAATTTGATAAGGTTTATGAACCTGAGCATAATGATCAGAGTAGCGCAGCATCGGAAATGGTTCCGGAAGCGGCCACGACGATCATGGCTCTCATGACTACAAAGTGTTTTAGACATTGAGATCGAAGTACCTATTGAACCTTGTAGGTTTGGTTTACTTTGTGATCAAATAAATGATTTGTGAACAAAGGATTATTTTTGAACAATGATAAACCAACTACATACAAAGAAGTTATGATGGGCCCTGACTCCGTTAAAATGGCTATACGCCATGAAATCCAAGATAGATGAATATTTTTTGAAAGTAAATGGATCTATAAAATTGATGGACTTGGATAGAATATCCTTGAATAAGCTCGACTTGTCGAAAAGTTGTTTACGACAAAGTTCAAAGAGTTGACTACGATAAGATTAGATCTTTCGTAGCAATGCTTATAGTCTATGTGGATTATTCTAGTAATCGCTACATATTTCTTTCATGAGATATGATAGTAGGATGGCAAAATACATTACTTAACAGAAGTGTGTATTAAAGGTGTATACAAGATACAACCAATTGTTTTGCTAGTCCGTGGAATACTAGATAGGTATACGAACTTCAATTGGATGAAGTGAGTATCGTGGAGTTGGAATCTTCACCGGATGAAATAGTCAAAGAGTTTTTGATTTCATCGGAAACGATGAAGATGCTTGCATTTGCAAGAAATTAAGTGGGAGCGCTGAATTTGATAAGGTTTCATTGAGAATTAGCTTTAATGAAAGGATATGGACTGAAACATATTTAGTGTCAAGATCTATGAAGATAGATTGAGACACATAATAAGTTTAAGTCAAAGTACATAGAATGGATATTGAAGTAGTTCAATATAGAAATATTAAGAAAATGTTCTTGTCATGTGAAGGTTTAACAAGACTTGAGTGTATCTGACACTCAATGAGTAAAAACACATGAGTGATTTTAGATCACAATTAATATGTACACAATCAGATGTCCTGAGCTCTAAAAGTTAGGAGCATATACCAGAATGATTCATGTGATGATCATTGACAAACAGTAAGAATATCCATGTGTGCTTTAGAAGAACCAAGGATATATATAGTTTTATATGGGTAATGACAAACAAAATCGCTGTAAAGTGTTGCACCGATATTAGTTTGGTCACATATAAAAATAAATTTTCAATCTCAATTAGGCTAAGTGTTATTAAAAAGGTAGCACAATGCTAGATTTAGAAGAGTTCTAAATATTGTGACGGATTCTACAAAAGAAGGCAGAGTATGTCATTGTTTTGACAATGATTGAGGATGTTGAGTCAAGAAGTTCTTTGAGAACTTGGTGTAGTTCCGATAGTGTCAGAACTTTGAAGCTATATTGTGTGTGACAATATTAGTGACATATTTCAGACCACGGAATTAAGGTTCCACCAGAAGACCAAACATATTTAATGCCGACTCATTTGGAAAATGAGTGATGCGTGAAGACGCAAATGAATTGCAAAATACATACGTTTCTGAGTGTGTCAGAACCGTTGACTAAAACCTCTCCCGTGAGCAAAACATGATAAAGCACCAGAAGGCCAAGGTGTTATATCTTTACATATGTAAACTAGATTATTGACTCTAGTGCAAGTGGGAGACTGTTGGAGATATGCCCAAGAGGCAATAATAAATGGTTATTATATATCTTTGTGTTTATGATAATGTTTATATACCATGCTATAATTGTATTAACCGAAACATTGATACATGTGTGATATGTAAACAACAAAGAGTCCCTAGTAAGCCTCTTAACTAGCTTGTTGATTAATAGATGATTAGTTTCATAATCATGAACATTGGATGTTATTAATAACAAGGTTATATCATTATATGAATGATGTAATGGACACACCCAATTAAGCGTAGCATAAGATCACGTCATTAAGTTATTTGCTATAAGCTTTCGATACATAGTTACCTAGTCCTTATGACCATGAGATCATGTAAATCACTTATACTGGAAAGGTACTTTGATTACATCAAACGCCACTGCGTAAATGGGTGGTTATAAAGGTGGGATTAAGTATCCGGAAAGTATGAGTTGAGGCATATGGATCAACAGTGGGATTTGTCCATCCCGATGACGGATAGATATACTCTGGGCCCTCTCGGTGGAATGTCGTCTAATATCTTGCAAGCATATGAATAAGTTCATAAGAGACCACATACCACGGTACGAGTAAAGAGTACTTGTCAGAGACGAGGTTGAACAAGGTATAGAGTGATACCGATGATCAAACCTCGGACAAGTAAAATATCGCGTGACAAAGGGAATTGGTATCATATGTAAATGGTTCAATCGATCACTAAAGTCATCGTTGAATATGTGGGAGCCATTATGGATCTCCAGATCCCACTATTGGTTATTGGTCGGAGAGAGTTCTCAACCATGTCTACATAGTTCGCGAACCGTAGGGTGACACACTTAAGGTTTGATGTTGTAATAGTAGAACTTGAATATGGAATGGAGTTCGAAGCTTTTGTTCGAAGTCTCGGATGGGATCCCGGACATCACGAGGAGTTCCGGAATGGTCCGGAGAATAAGATTCATATATAGGAAGTCATTTTATATGTTTGAAAATGATCCGGTGCATTTATGGAAGGTTCTAGAAGGTTCTAGAAAAGTCCGGAAGAAATCACTAAGGAAGGAGGAGTCCCGGAGGGACTCCACCTCCCCATGGCCGGCCAACCCTAGAGGGGGAGTCCAAGGTGGACTCCACCAAAGGGGCCGGCCACCCCCCTTCATGGAAAGGTGGGAATCCCACTTTGGTGGGAGTCCCACCTTGGGTAGGTTTCCCTACTACATGGAAGGTTTTGGAATCGGGTCTTATTCGAAGACTTGTAGTCCAACACTTGGGGTTCCACCTATATAATGAGGGGCATAGGGGAGGGGGCCGGCCACCACAAGCCACCAAGCTGGCCGCACCCATAGAGGCCGGCCACCCCTCTCCCAAACCCTAGCCGCCCCTCTCTCCTCCACCTCTCCCGCACGCTTAGCGAAGCTCCGCCGGAGTTCTCCATCGCCACCGCCACCACGCCGTCGTGCTGCCGGATTCAAGGAGGAGCTACTACTTCCGCTGCCCGCTGGAACGGGGAGAAGGACATCGTCTTCATCAACACCGAACGTGTGACCGAGTACGGAGGTGCTGCCCGATTGTGGCACCGTGATCAAGATCTTCTACGTGCTTTTGCAAGCGGCAAGTGATCGTCTACCGCAGCAATAAGAGCCTACTCTTATAGGCTTTGGAAATCTTCAAGGGTGAGTCTCGATCATCCCCTCGTTGCTCCCGTCTTCTAGATTGCATCTTGGCTTGGATTGCGTTCTTGCGGTAGGAAATTTTTGTTTTCTATGTGAATCCCTAGCTACGCTGAGCATAGCACTCGTGCTATAAATAATGAGCGCTTGACAATAGACAACATACTGGGAAATCCTTGAAGATAAGCTGTTCCAAGAATTGTATTTTGTGTATGTATTTTCGTACTGTAAGTCACTATGTTTTTTATTTTCAACGCCAAGCCCCCGGGCGTTTTGTTGGCTGTATTTTTGTTTTATAATGCGAGGTTATCCCAAGGCAAAATAAATACTGTACTATTTTTGTGGGTATGAGCCCCCGAGCTTTATGTTGACCGCTATTTGTCGATATTTTTATTTTGGCGAGGTATTTTATACCAAGGCGAGATATTTTTGCGAGTTGTATTTGTCGACACTGTGTATATATATATTGTATCGTCTAGGAGGAAGCCCCCGAGCCTGTCGAGAAAGATATATAATTCCACTATCTTTATTATATTGCAGCACCGCGAGCCCGCCTCATTAAAAACCTTTCCCGGCCCCACTCGGTGCCCCGAAAAAGGAAAAGAGTGCGTCTGAAAACTCGCGGGCGTTTCAATACATTGTATGTTTACAGAGGAGACTATATTTCGGCATCTAGGCGTAAAAACGCCTGAGTTGCGCCACGTTCCAAGGATTTGGCTCAGCAATCCCCGTCTTCTTGTCCTTGATTCTGTATGCTCCTCCTTCGATTACTTCTGTGACAATGTAAGGTCCAAGCCATGGTGACTCAAGTTTTTCATGACTTTTTTGATTAAGTCGCAAAACCAAGTCACCAACTTGGAAGGATCTTGGCCGCAATCGTCGAATGTGGTAGTTTTTCAGGTCCTGTTGATATTTGGCGACGCGGGATAGGACTTCGTCTCGAGCTTCATCAAGTGCGTCGACATCATCCTCCAAAGCTTTTCTCGAAATTTCTTCATCATATTCTGTAACTCTTGGAGAATCATGCTCTATTTCTATCGGCAGGACTGCCTCGGCTCCATGGACCAGAAAGAACGGCGTCTCCTGTGTCGCCGTATTTGGTGTTGTTCGAATACTCCACAACACGCTTGGCAGCTCCTCTGGCCAAGTATGCCGAGCTTTTTCCAATGGTCCTAACAGGCGCTTCTTGATACCATTGCAGATGATGCCATTGGCTTTTTCGACTTGACCATTGGTCTGTGGATGTGCGACAGACGCAAAACTCAATTTGATGCCCACTTCTGCGCAATATGCCTTGAACTCCTTGGATGTAAAATTACTGCCGTTGTCTGTGACAATGCTGTGAGGGACTCCAAATCGAAAGACGATGCTTTTCACGAACTTGATCGCCGATGCGCCATCCGGTGAATTTATCGGCTTTGCTTCTATCCACTTAGTAAATTTGTCGACAGCAACGAGCATATACTCATATCCTCCTGGCGAAGCTTTGTGTAGTTTTCCCACCATGTCGAGACCCCATTGAGCAAAAGGCCACGACAGCGGGATTGGCATCAGTTCTGCTGCCGGAGAGTGAGGCTTGGCGGCAAATCTTTGGCACGCGTCGCAAGTTCGTACTATTTCCTTCGCATCCTCAATTGCTGTTAACCAATAAAATCCCGCTCTGAAGACTTTGGCCGCGATAGCTCGACTGCTTGCATGATGCCCGCATATTCCTTCGTGTACATCTTTCAGGATGATTCTTCCTTCTTCGGGTGTGACACATCTCTGTAGCACACCCGAAATACTTCGTTTGTACAACTCCCCTTTTACCACAGTGAAAGCTTTAGATCGTCTAATTATTTGCCTTGCTTCAACTGGATCGTCGGGTATTGTTTTCCTTAGGATGTATGATATATAAGCCTGCATCCATGGAATTTGCACCATCATGACTAGCTCCTGTTCCTCTTCTTCTTCTTCTTCTTCCAATGATTCTTTGGTGGTACCCGAAGATTTCTCCTCCTTCTCCTTTTTCTTTGTTTTTATTGGCTTTGTTGATCGCTCGCTTATTTCTTCCCAAAATACGCCTGGAGGGATCGCGAGACATTGTGACCCGATGTTTGCAAGAACATCGGCTTCGTCATTGCTCAATCTGCTGATGTGGTTTACCTCGCATCCATCAAACAGCTTCCAGCTCATTATACATCTCCTTGTATGCTATCATGCTCTCATTAACCGCATCGCATTGGTTCATAACCTGCTGTGCCACCAACTGTGAGTCACCGAAAATTTTCAGTCTGGTTGCACCGCAAGCCTTCGCCATCTTCATCCCGTGTATAAGAGCTTCGTATTCTGCTTCATTGTTAGACGCGTTTGGGAACGTCATCCGTAAGACATATTTCAACTTGTCGCCTTGTGATACCAATATCACGCCTGCTCCAGCGCCTTCCAACCTTTTGGACCCGTCGAAGTTCATAGTCCAGGTTCTCGATAAATCTGGAGGCCCCGTGTTTTGTAGCTCCATCCACTCTGCGATGAAATCTGGTAAAACCTGCGATTTTATTGCCTTTCTTTTTTCATACGTGATGTCCCGAGGGGAAAGTTCTATTCCCCAAAGGGAGACACGACCCGTAGCTTCTGGGTTGTTCAATATGTTTGACAAAGGAGCTTCATTGACCACTATTATCGGGTGCGCCGAAAAATAGTGTCGCAATTTTCTTGCTGTCGTAAATACTCCATACGCCAGTTTCTGGTATTGAGGGTACCGCTGTTTTGAAGGCGACAGTACTTCGCTGATGAAATATACTGGCCTCTGAACTCCATGAAGCTTTCCTTCTTCTTCTCTCTCGACTACCAGAACCGTGCTAACCACTTGAGGTGTGGCTGCAATGTATAAGAGGAGAGGTTCTTTCTCTTTAGGCGCCACCAAGATTGGTGGTGTCGAAATTGTGCGCTTGAGGTTCTCAAAGGCTCTATCTGCTTCCTCGTTCCATTGAAATTTCTCCCCCTGTTTGATCAATGAGTAGAATGGCAGCGCCTTTTCTCCTAGCCTGGCGACGAATCTGCTTAAAGCTGCGACTCGCCCCGTTAGCTGTTGTATTTCTTTCAATTTTGTTGGCTTCCTCATAGTTACGATGGCCTGTATTTTTTCGGGATTAGCTTCAATCCCTCTTGCTGATACTAAGAACCCGAGAAGTTCTCCCGCAGGAACGCCAAAGGAGCACTTTGTCGGGTTCAACTTAAGGCAGAACTTGTCGAGGTTGTCGAAGGTTTCCTTCAAATCTTCGATTAGTGTTGACCCCTTCTTTGATGTTATCACGACATCGTCAATGTATACTTGTACATTTTTCCCAATCTGTGTTGCAAGGTGATACGTCCAAAACGTATCTACTTTCCCAAACACTTTTGCTATTGTTTTGCCTCTAATTTGTGTATTTTGGATACAACTAACACGGACTAACGCTGTTTTCAGCAGAATTGCTCTGGTGTCTCGTTTTTGTGCAGAAATCCAACTTTCAGAAACCTCGGAATTTATACGAAGGCCCTATTTTCCCAGAATATTGGCGGAGCCAGAAGGGCAAGCCAGGTGGCACGAGGGCCCCACACACTAGGCCGGCGTGGCCCAGGCCCGCGGCCCTAGTGTGTGGCGGCCTCGGCTGGCCCCCGACGCCCTCCTTCGGACTACTTATCGCCTCGACCTAAAAACGCACAGAGAAGTCGAAGTCGCCAGAAACCCTCCGAGAGCCGCCACATCGCGAAACTCCGTCTCGGGAGCCAGAAGTCTCCGTTCTGGCACTCCGCCGGGACGGGGAATTGGAGGAGATCTTCACCGCCATCACCACCAACGCCTCTCCATCGACCAGCCATGTTTCCCCCATCCATGTGTGAGTAATTCCCCCGCTGTAGGCTGAAGGGGATGGTAGGGATTGGATGAGATTGGTCATGTAATAGTCATAAGATTGTTAGGGCATAGTGCCTAGTATCCGTAGATGTCACTTTTATGATATTGTTGCAACTTGTTATGCTTAATGCTTGTCACTAGGGCCCGAGTGCCATGATCTCAGATCTGAACATGTTATTGATTCATGAAGATATTCGTTGTTTATGATCTTACCTGCAAGTTGTATACACACGTCGCTGTCCGGAACCAATGGCCCCGAAGTGACAGAAATCGGGACAACCGGAGGGAATGGTAGTGATGTGAGGATCACATGTGTTCACGGAGTGTTAATGCTTTGCTCCGGTATTCTATTAAAAGGAGTACCTTAATATCCAGTAGTTTCCCTAGAGGCCCGGCTGCCACCGGCTGGTAGGACAAAAGATGTTGTGCAAGTTTCTCATTGCGAGCACGTACGACTAAATATGGAACACATGCCTATTGATTGATTAGTACTTGGATACCGTTTTATTATTATCTGCAAATGCCCCTGCTTTGATTGTTATATGAGTTTCTCTCATCCATGCAACGCCCGTTAATCCGTCCCTGTGCCTACATATTTTAATCATGTTGTCTACTATAATCATTGTTGCTGTCTTTGTTACTCTTATTTCGCTACCGCTATCGCTATAAAACGTTGCTACCGATAAACTCTTGCGAGCAAGTCTGTTTCCAGTGCAGAATTGACAACTCGCTGTTAAGGCTTACAAGTATTCTTTGTCTCCCCTTGTGTCGAATCAATAAATTGGGTAATACTTCCCTCGAAGACTGTTGCGATCCCCTATACTTGTGGGTCATCAAGACTATTTTCTGGCGCCGTTGCCGGGGAGCATAGCTTTATTTGGAAGTTCACTTGGATTGATATTGTTCGCTGCAAAGTCTCCATCATGGGTAAACCTCGCGATACTAAGATCGCCATATTACCATCCACTACAAGAAAAGGTACAACTCTTAGTACCTCTGCTGCTCTTGATTCACCATCTGTGATAAGTAAACTTGTTTCACCACCACAAGCTTCAAATGCTGGTACTTCTGCTGAATCTGAAAATTCCTCTTATAATTGTGATGATGCTTCTGCTGTGCTTGATAATGATGGTTTGTTAGGATCTTTTCTAGATGCTACAATTGCTAGGTCTAGGCAAATTGAAAATACTGAAACTCCTAATGAAAATGCTGCTACACCTGTTAATTCACCTGAGTCTGTTGAATATTCTAGTGATGATCTTGATGAAGATTATGTGGAACTTGATGATGATTTTATTGAAAAATGCAATGCTACTACTGATGCAAGAAAAATTAAAAAGTTGCTTGCAGAACATGCTGTTAGATATAAACTGTCTCCTGATCCTAAATTTGCCACATCTCCTATAAACATTAAGGATAAAGATTATGATTTTTCTCTTGATCTATCTCATATAGCTATTGTTGAGAAAACACCCTTTTGTGGTACTGAAAAAGAAAGTGCTGTTGAACACATGATTGAGTTATCTACTCTGAGTAGCTTGTTTTCTGATGATGTCAAGATGCGTACTTATTTTGTCGCTAAAATTTTTCCTTTCTCATTAAAGGATGATGCTAAAACTTGGTATAATAATTTGCCTCCTGGTTCTATTAGAAGTCCAATTGACTTGCGTGATGTTTTCTTTCGAAAATACTTTCCTGCTAGCGCTCAACATATTGCTTTGCAGAGAATTTATAATTTTGACCAGGAAGATGGAGAGAAATTGCCTGAGGCTTGGGCGAGATTTTGCTCTCTTATTAGAGCTCGGCCTGATCATGATTTGGAAAAGCATGATTTACTTGATATATTTTATAGTGGACTAACCATTGAGTCTAGGGCATACCTGGATAGTTGTGCTGGTTGTGTTTTCAGGAAAAGAACTCCAGACGACGCTGAAGAATTATTGGCTAAAATAGGCCGGAATCATGATGATTGGTCTACACCTGAACCAACCCCGACACCGATATTGAAGAAGAGGGGTATGATTAAATTAAATGATGAAGATATGAGGGAAGCCAAGAAGTCTCTTAAAGAGAAGGGTATTAAACCTGAAGATGTGAAGAATTTACCTCCTATAGAAGATTTATGTAAGATAACTCCCCCTTCATCCATGATTGAGGTACACTCTCTTCAACGCTTTACTAGGGAAGATATTCCGTATTCAAAACCTCCTGCTCAATGCTTAGATGAGTTTGATAATTATATTGTTAAGCAAGAAAACTTTAATATGAGAGTAGAGAATCATTTAATGGAAAATTCTCGAGCTATTAGTGAATTGCATGATATTGTGGAGAGAACCTCCAATGATGTTAAGATACTTGTTAAACATTTTCATATGGTTCAAACTCAAATTGATCAACTCACTAAAGTGCAAAATGACTTGTTGGGAAATAATTCTAAAGAAAAACATGCTTATGAAGTAACAACTAGAGGTGGTGTTTCTACCCAGGATCCTCTATATCCTGAAGGGCATCCCAAAAGAGTTGAACAAGATTCTCAACTAACTAAAACTAGTGCTCCATCTAAGAAAAAGAAAAAGAAACATAAGAATGTTGTAGAATCCTCTGAACCTGTTAATGATCCTAATAGTATTTCTATTTCTGATGCTGAAACTGAAAGTGGTAATGAACATGATAAAGATAATGATAAGGATGATACTCCTGATAAAGAAGAGGTTGAAGAAGAACCTGAAAAGCATGCTAAAAATAAAAAGTACACTAAAGAAGATTTTATTGCTGAGAAACATGGTAATGAAAGAGAACCTTGGGTTCAAAAGCAAATGCCTTTTCCTGCTAAGAAACTAAAATCAAAGGAGGAGGAACATTATAATAAATTTTGTGATTGGATGAAACCTTTATTTTTGCAAATCCCTTTGACTGATGCTATTAAATTGCCTCCTTATTCAAAGTATATGAAAGATATTGTCTCTAACAAAAGGAAAATTCCCAATGAGGAGATTTCCACTATGCTCGCTAATTACTCCTTCAATGGTAAGGTTCCAAAGAAGCTTGGAGACCCAGGTATACCGACTATTCCTTGTTCCATCAAGAATAATTATGTTAGAACTGCTCTATGTGATTTGGGAGCAGGTGTTAGTGTAATGCCTTTTTCTCTCTATAAGAGACTTGATTTAGATAAGTTGATACCAACTGATATATCTTTGCAAATGGCTGATAAATCTACTGCTGTTCCTGTTGGTGTATGTGAAAATGTTCCTGTTCAAGTTACTCAACATTGCTTGATATTAACTGATTTTGTTGTGTTGGAAATGCCTGAAGATGATAATATGTCTATTATTCTTGGAAGACCCTTTCTTAATACTGCAGGGGCTGTTATTGATTGCAATAAAGGCAAGGTTACTTTCAATGTTGATGACAAGGAACATACCGTCTATTTTCCCAAGAGGATTGATAAAGTATATGGAGTTAATACAATTTTTAATGTGAAAACTATCAAAGTGGGATCCATTGATTGTCCTATATATGAGCCTAAAGAAGAATATCAAACTCTTGTGATTGGATCCATATCAATTCAATATAAGGTAACATGATTGATTTGAGGTTTATTTCTTCTTATGTCATATAAAATTTATTTGGTAGCAAGACTTGATCAACCTTGTTAACAAGTATATTTTAATGCATAAGAGAGCTAAACAACATTTCTTTCTTTCTTTCTCCCTCCATTTGTTTTACTTGTTGTAGCACTTTTTGTTTTGCAATATGCTTTAGTTGTTTAAGATTTTGGAAATCATTTTCCTGCGCAGTAATAATTAATTTAACACCCAGAAATGTGCATTTTTCGAAGTTCTCAAAAATTTACAAAAATTATACTGGTAGTCTTATTTTTCGAAGAGGCACCTGGGAGCACCTGGGGCTGACCAGTGGGGCACCCCAGGGTGGCACCCCACAGGCCGGCGCGGCCAGCAAGGGGGCGCGCCACCCTGGTGTGTGGGCCCCCCTTTGCCCCACTTCTTCATCTCTTTCACTCAGTGCACTCTCTCTCCCGAAAAAACTCGTACTCACTTTCTCTCACTCGCGTTTCTGCTCAAGAACTCGCGATTTCTCGATCTCTTTGCTCAGCCCAGATTTCTGTCTGAAATTTGGCACATTTGCTCCTTGGTATGTGACTCCTTTGATTGTCCAATTAGAATTTTGTTTGGTTGAGTATATCTTGAATATTTTGTTGCTGTAGATAACATGTTTAGTGAGCTTGCATGCTTGTTCTAAGTGGTAGAAACTAGTTTTGATGCATGTTTAGTACTCTAGCAAGTTCCTATAGTAGTTCCCCTCAATTATATACCTTGAAATCAAATTTTATAATGATTGTTGAAAAATTTCAGAAAAGGAAAATGAACAACTACAACTTTGGAGAGGTGTTCGAAGGAGAGACGACGAGCACGGGGAGGCCCTCGAGGGCATCCACTCGGATTAGACGATCCTATAATGAGGACGTGATTGCACCAAGCTTCGATGAGGGCAATGGAGACCCTAATGCTTCATCTTTTCCATGTTATGAATTTTTGAGCAATGCAGGGTTATTGGATGATTTCTTGACTCTCATCGGAAATGCGGGTTTAACCACCTATATGGAGGATGAGAGGAAGCAATACTACATGCTCACTAAAATCTTTGTGGAGAGCTTCAAGTTCAACAACAAGCACTTCAACCCGACGGTTGCATTCAAGATCTATGGTACTCCTGTCACTATGAAGTTGAAGGATTTTTGTGCCGCATTGGGTATTGCCCCTGCAGGTACAGCTAAGAAGATTGAGGACAACCCCCGGGTTTTGCTGGAGCTCTATCGAGAAATTACAAATGATGATTGCCGCACCATTCAGCGCGGCAAGATAAGAAACATTCAACTCCCCGCCATTAAGTATTTTGCTTATTACCTTGCTACTAGCATTCTTGGTAGGGAGAATACTAGTAATATTTCTAGTTACCATCTTGCTTTCTTAATTGCTGCACTCACTGGGGAGACACCTTATCATCTTGGTTCTGTGATTGCTCGCCGTTTGTCTAACAAGGGGCCTATTTATGGGGGAATAATTGCATCGCGTATTTTGGCACGCCTAGATCTCCCTCTTGACCCTAATGATGTAGAAATACCACCTGTTAGGTTAGATATTGCTGCTATGAAGAGTCACCAATTTGTTACAGTTGACTCTAGTATGGATAATATTGTTTATAGAATGTTATTTGCTGACGGGGATGAGAGGGAAGTCCTCTTGCCCCAAACAGATTTGTTCAGTCTTGACAGGAAACCATGGTCGCGCTCTAAGGAGGAGGTGGATGAGCAACTGAAGATACAAGGCTTCCACCAGCAACATGACTCCGAGGACGCCGAGCCCTCCTACGACTACACCGTCACGTATCCGGGTGCTTCTTCTAGCACATACCCGGAATATGATCCATCTTCGTCGTACTACGGAGATACTACCTCATGGCCTCGATGGGAATGAACTCCACTTAGGCCAAAAGCCTAAGCTTGGGGGGAGGTATACCGGCATCACTCATTCTTTGCATATTATGGTTGCTGGATACTTGTACATACTTGTTTAGTTTCTTAGAGTGGTTTTCTAATGAGAAGGAGATGATATTTGGGGAAGTGCTGTCTAAAAACAGATTCTGGGCTGTTACCAAAAAAATTCGTACGCACAGCCAGAACGTTATTTTGAGTTGCCAATTTTTGAGCATGTGCCCCAGGTTGTTATCTAACTTTCATTAGTTGAACACTTTTTGAGCTGAGCAATGGAAGATTTTTGTTAATTTCGATTTCTGTACTGCTGTCAGGTTTTGGCAGATTTCTGTCATCCTGCTTTTCTGTGTTTCTGTTAGTTTGCATTCTTTTGTTTTCGCTTTGTTTCTTTCCTAAAACACAAAAAGACCAAAAATATTTCTGTTGTTTCTCTTCACCATTTGTTTATTTGGTTCTTTGCTCTTAGTTTACTTTATTTGCTATCGTTGGTTTGCTATGAGAAAACCCAAAAAGATTTTGCTTTGTTTTCTTGTTTCTTTTGTTCTTGTTTCCAATTTGAAAACACCAAAAATATTTGCTGTTCTTCTTTGGTTTGTAAAGTTCATCATGAGTTCAATGGTCTTCGGTGGCTGGAGCGTGGTTTTCATTTCATATTATCCAAGCTACACAAGTGAAAGGCAATAATGACGATCTACAACAATTGGATTGTGGTGAGAGGCTGGTATGAACTCTATTTGTTTTCATTTTTGTACATATACTCATCCATGTGAGCATGCTTAGTTGGTTCATGTGAGGTATATGTTATTTGAGAAAGTCTAGTAGTTCATGATCTCTCATGTTTAGCTCCAATTTATTAATATGAGTAGCATGTCATGGATGTTCGCTTGCATTGTTTTATTCATAAGTAAGTATGGCATTGTGGTATCCTCCTCTGAATAATTCATTTATATCGACTTGGCACATGCTCACGCATGCATATGACTGAACAAAAAGTCAATTAAGCCTCGATGATTTATATTGCTTCAGAGTTCTTGTATCACTTTTATGCCTCCGTTAATTTATTTTGCCGCAAGCATGATTATGACAGTTACTGCTCTCTTGATTTGTCGCTCCCTAGTCTTTTGCTAGCCTTCACTTGTACTGAGCGGGAACGCCGCTCGTGCTTCCAAACACCTGAAAACCAAGTTGTTCCAAAGTGTCCACCATAAATACCTATGCATGGCATTTCAAACCATTCCAAGTAAATTCTCATGCGCTACCTTTAAAACTTTCAAAATGCTTCTCAATTTGTGTTAATATTTCATAGCTCATGAGGAAGTATGTGGTGTTTAGATTTCAACCTTGTCATTTACTTTTGACGGACTCTCATATGGACTAGTGGCACATCCGCTTATCCAATAATTTTGCAAAAAGAGCTGGCAATGGGATTCCCAGTCCCAAATTAATTAACTTAAATAGACACTCCTCCATGGTTTGTGATTGTTGGACGGCACCCGAAGGATTCGGTTAGCCATGGCTTGTGTAAGCAAAGGTTGGGGGTGTCATCATCATAATAAAACTTAAATAAAAAGGCACTCCTTCATGGTTTGTGATTGTTGGCAGGCACCCGAGGATTCGGTTAGCCATGGTTTGTGTAAGAAAGGTTGGAAGGAGTGCCACATAAACATACAAATAATTCATGGGAGCCGCTCTTGGGAGTCCGGTTGATGAGGTAGTTAGTGTACCCATTACCATTCGTTGACAACAACAAGCACCTCTCAAAATAATTTTACTCCTGTTTTAAAAATGAAAAGCTCTAGCGCATGTTAATCCCTGCTTCCCTCTGCGAAGGGTCAATCTTTTACTTTTATGTTGTGTCTCCATTCTTTCTTTGAGCACTATCTTGAGAGCACAACTGTCATTCTTAGTATAATATGCTTGTCTCAAAATATGATTGATTGTGGTATAACTTTGATGCTTTTATCTTTGACAATCACTACTTCTAGTCTTTCTATGAACTCCAGAGGTGCCCGGCATTTATGTTTTGCCGATCAAATACGGGCAAGCGAGATACCACTTTATCATACTCTCTTATGAACATTGCAATCCTGCTTATATACATGATTCATGATGCTTATTATTAATTGTTGGTACCTCTCCATGATTGACATAGCTGTTGGATGATCTTATTTGCATGTGTCTCATTATGAACTGCTTGAGTATTAGCCATAGCATGAGAATATATACATCATATGAGCAAATGTGTTCGTGAAAGTTCTTTTATCGCTCAGTTGTTAACTGAATTGCTTGAGGACAAGCAATAAGCTAAGCTTGGGGGGAGTTGATACGTCCAAAACGTATCTACTTTCCCGAACACTTTTGCTATTGTTTTGCCTCTAATTTGTGTATTTTGGATACAACTAACACGGACTAACGCTGTTTTCAGCAGAATTGCTCTGGTGTCTCGTTTTTGTGCAGAAATCCAACTTTCGGGAAAAACCTCGGAATTTATACAGAAGGCCCTATTTTCCCAGAATATTGGCGGAGCCAGAAGGGCAAGCCAGGTGGGGGCACGAGGGCCCCACACACTAGGCCGGCGCGGCCCAGGAGGGGCCCGCGCGGCCCTAGTGTGTGGCGGCCTCGGCTGGCCCCCGACGCCCTCCTTCGGACTACTTATCGCCCTCGACCTAAAAACGCACGGAGAGAAGTCGAAGTCGCCAGAAACCCTCCAGAGAGCCGCCACATCGCGAAACTCCGTCTCGGGAGCCAGAAGTCTCCGTTCTGGCACTCCGCCGGGACGGGGAATTGGAGGAGATCTTCACCGCCATCACCACCAACGCCTCTCCATCGACCAGCCATGTTTCCCCCATCCATGTGTGAGTAATTCCCCCGCTGTAGGCTGAAGGGGATGGTAGGGATTGGATGAGATTGGTCATGTAATAGTCATAAGATTGTTAGGGCATAGTGCCTAGTATCCGTAGATGTCACTTTTATGATATTGTTGCAACTTGTTATGCTTAATGCTTGTCACTAGGGCCCGAGTGCCATGATCTCAGATCTGAACATGTTATTGATTCATGAAGATATTCGTTGTTTATGATCTTACCTGCAAGTTGTATACACACGTCGCTGTCCGGAACCAATGGCCCCGAAGTGACAGAAATCGGGACAACCGGAGGGAATGGTAGTGATGTGAGGATCACATGTGTTCACGGAGTGTTAATGCTTTGCTCCGGTATTCTATTAAAAGGAGTACCTTAATATCCAGTAGTTTCCCTAGAGGCCCGGCTGCCACCGGCTGGTAGGACAAAAGATGTTGTGCAAGTTTCTCATTGCGAGCACGTACGACTAAATATGGAACACATGCCTATTGATTGATTAGTACTTGGATACCGTTTTATTATTATCTGCAAATGCCCCTGCTTTGATTGTTATATGAGTTTCTCTCATCCATGCAACGCCCATTAATCCGTCCATGTGCCTACAGTATTTTAATCCTGCTGTCTACTATAATCACTGCTGCTGTCTTTGTTACTCTGCTGCTGTTATTTCGCTACCATTACTGCTATAAAACTGTTGCTACTGATAAACTCTTGCGAGCAAGTCTGTTTCCAGGTGCAGCTGAATTGACAACTCCGCTGTTAAGGCTTACAAGTATTCTTTGTCTCCCCTTGTGTCGAATCAATAAATTGGGTAATACTTCCCTCGAAGACTGTTGCGATCCCCTATACTTGTGGGTCATCACAAGGCACTTCTGCATCATCCGCTGATATGTTGCTCCCGCGTTTTTCAAACCAAAAGGCATTGTTTTGTAACAAAACACGCCGTAAGGTGTTATGAACGCTGTCTTGGCTTCATCTTCTTCTTTTAATCTGATCTGGTTATAACCAGAGTATGCGTCCAAGAAGGAAAGACGTTCGCATCCTGCCGTGGAGTCGATGATTTGATCGATCCTTGGGAGGGGAAAGTGATCCTTAGGACAATGTTTATTGAGACACGTAAAGTCGACACACATGCGAAGGACTTTCGTGTGTTTCTTCGGCACCATCACTGGGTTAGCTACCCACGTGGCTTCTGTAGATATTTCTTTGATAAAACCAGCATCTTTGAGTCGATCTATTTCTGATAACATAGCTTTGCGGTTGGGTTCCGAAAAACGCCGCAAAGGTTGCTTGATTGGTCTCGCGAGAGGATCCAAGTTGAGGTGGTGCTCGGCAAGTTCCCTGGGTACTCCTGGCATGTCAGCTGGACACCATGCGAAGATTTTCCAGTGCTCACGGAGGAACTCGATGAGCGCGCTTTCCTATGCGATATCCATGTTTGTTGCAATGGATGTCGTTTTCTTTGGGTCTGTCGGGTGGATCTGCACCTCTTTTGAATCCTTGGCTGTGTTGAAAGTTGGCTCTCTAGGAAACCTCCCTGCATCTGGCAGCACATCGTGATCAGTGAGCCTTGGCGCCATATATTCTGCTTGCATCCCGAAAGTTTCTGACAGTCGATGAAAATCCTTGTCGCACTTATCGACACGCGGCTTCCCTTAATTGTGATAGGTCCCTTGGGTCCAGGCAACCTCCACAATAGATACGTATAATGTGGTACTGCCATAAACCTGGCGTATGTTGGTCGTCCCAACAAAGCGTGATACTGCGACGGGAAATCCACGACTTCGAACTCCAAATTCTCTATCCTGTAGTTTTCTCGGGTTCCAAACTGAACGTCGAGGTTGATCTTTCCCAATGGATAACTTGGCTTCTCTGGTGTGATCCCATGAAAACGTGTATCGTTGGTTTCAGTTAGCCAGGGATATGTTCATCTTTCAATGTATCTGCATACATAAGGTTTAAGCTGCTGCCGCCATCTATGAAAACTCTCGACACGTCAAAACCAGCAATTACTGCGGGTAGAATGAGTGCCGATTGTCCTGGTCGAGGAACTTGCTGTGATGATCCGCAATTGTGAAGCCAATGTCTTGCCCCGACCAATTTAGGTACTCAACGTTGGTGGAGGCATCTTCTCTGCCATGAACACTTGTCGTGAGATTACCTTCTGCGCCCTGTTAGATGGTCTAGCTTTTTGAATCATCGAGACCGCACCATTGGAGTTAGGATCATGGCCTGACTACCTGCCACACGGTAAGGATATGGATGTGGTGCTGCCGCTATTCTGAGCTGGTGCCGATTTTCGTCCGTGATTGCGGGAGGAGGTGGGAGGTGGATCTCACTCCTTGGCCCCTAGGGGTTTCTGTTCATGGCCTGGGCATTTGCAATTCCTGCGGCTCGCAACATTGCCTGAAAATTTCGGCAGTCTTTCTGGAGATGTCCTGACTGCCTCTTTCCGTTGTTGTCGAGATAAAAGTGCATTTGACACGGACCGTTCATCATCTCCTCGGGGGACACATAAGGTCTTTGAAACCTTGGTCCACTATTTTGCCTGTTGCCGCGAGAATCACCTCTATTGTCGCCTTGTTGCTCATTACTCCTTTGATAGTCATCTCGACTATTCCCTCCAGGATTTCCCCGGAAACCAGCCGATATATGGCCAGGAGCGTCGTTGTTGTAAAACTGGCGAGAAAATCGCCTTCTATTTTGAAAATTTCGACCGCGATCCTCTTCTGGCGACCTGTGTCGCTTGTTATATATTGCGTCTTCTCCATCCGCCCATTTGTTGGCTATCTCCATCAGTGCTGATATTGTCTTAGGGTTAGTTCTCCCTAAGTCCTCGACGAAATCTCCCCGCCGAATTCCTGCCACGAACGCGTCTATTGCTCTCTCGTCAGATATATCCTCTGCCGAGTTTTTAATGATATTCCACCTCTGTATATATTTCCTCATCGACTCGTCGTGTTTCTGTCGACACGCCCTCAACTCTTCCAATGATGCAGGTTTCTTGCAGGTGGATCGGAAATTTCTCACGAAGATATCCTCGAAATTATCCCAGCTGTCGATGGAACCTGGGGGAAGTTTCTTTATCCAAGATCTCGCGGCACCACTCAAGTGAACTTGGATACTTTGCATGGCTGTTGCTCTGGTTCCTCCTACTAGCTTCACCATCTCGAGATAATCAACGAGCCAATCCTCGGGATCCTGCAGGCCGTCGAATTTCTTGAAATTCTCGGGTAACTTAAACCCTTTTGGGACTCGAGTCTTTCGAACTCTTCTTGTAAAGCACGGGAGTCCGCACATATCTTCGTCGGCAACCTCTGGTGAATGCTGACGTTCCTTCTTTCTTGTCGCGCTCTATCCACCCTCACTTGAACTGCTGTGTCTCTTGCTCCACTTGTTCTTGGTGGATCTTGGACCGCTGCGTGGGTCGTGGACTATTTTGCCTAGGATTTCCTTCGGGAGGCGTGGCTGCGAACGCTGTTCCCATAACTCCTACTCCAGCCATTGCCATATTGAACAATGGTTCTCTCGGATCCCCAGGAGGTGGTCTGGACGCGAGGATGTAAGCTTGCGTTGCCATGTAACCTGCTTCTGGCGTTTTCGGGATGATATTTCCCCTTGTATCAATCGTCATGAAGGACATGTCGAGATTTTGAATTATGTTTCCTCTCTCTTCTTCAGGTATATTTTGCAGCCGAGATCTCATTCTCCTTCGAGCCTCTCTATGGCTATCTGCCGAAGTTTCTGATTGTCGACTGAGCTCTGCTCGACGCCTGCTGGACGCGGAAGCTGCCTCTTTTCTCCTATTCAAGGATGTTGTCTGTTTTTCCAGCTCTCTACTTACCCGAGCAAGTCTATATTGGTATGCTTGTAGTTCTTGTACAGTAGCAGTGGTGGTCATTGGTTCTGAACCATCCATGGCTTTTGCGGCCCTATCCCATGCTTCCTGCGGGAGTTGAACTCTTGCGCGAGTTGAAGACCCAGCATATTTAGTGCCTAAGCCTTTTCTAAGATCAGCGGGATCGACGTATGGATTTCCCAAATCGTCGAAAGCCTCTGACGTCTCTGGTTCTGATCGGCCTGCCTCTTCGATTGCACAGATTTGATGGTATTTTGCGTATTGATTTTTGTCAGGTTTGGTGACACCATCATATAGATTGGTGAAGACCTTTCCGATGGCAGCAGATTTGTCGATGAAGTTGAAGCTGTCGACGCTGTCGGAATCGCTGCTTATAAAGGAGTCCGCAGACGACTCGAAAGATGTGTTGCTGAAGATCTTGGCGAGCTTTCCGTTTGCCTTGGTGTCGATGAAGCGTGGCGACGAAAACTCCTCGTCACTCGACGAAAAGTTAGAATCGACCGCTGAAAATTCCGACGAAATCGGAACTTCGAGACGGTAGGATCCTTCCTTGTTGACGCCAAATCGGAATTCTCCGAACGTCATGACGATGGGCTCCTCCAGATAGGCATGATACGTCCAATTTGCATCACTATTTTGTATCATAATTTGCTGTTATTCATTGATATATTTCATATTGGGACACAATACTTATGTTATTTCATCTATTTTGCATGTTTCATCATTATTGGAGGATCAAGCACCGGAGCCAGGATTCTGCTGGAAAAAGCACCGTCAGAACGCAATATTTCGGAAGATCAACTGTGGAAGGAAATTTCACGTAAATTCCTATTTTTCCAGATGACGGAGGGAGCCACAGGGGAAGAAGAGAGGCCACTGTGGCCCAGACCATAGGGCGGCGCGGCCCATGGCCTGGCCGCGCCACCATGTGGTCTGGGGGCCCCACAGCCTCTTTCGCCTCCTTTTCTTCGCGTACTCCTTCGTCCCGAAAACCTAAGCCACCGAGAGGACCTCACAAAGGGTTACAGCCGCCTCTGCGGGGCGGAGAACACCAGAGAGAAAAGAGCTCTCCGGCGGGCAGGAATCCGCCGGGGAAATTCCCTCCCGGAGGGGGAAATCGACGCCATCGCCATCGTCATCGAGCGGGACATCATCTCCATCATCATCATCATCATCATCTCCACCATCTACACCGCCATCACCACCGCTGCACCTCGTCACCGCTGTAACAATTCGGGTTAAATCTTGATTGTTTGATAGGGGAAACTCTCCCGGTGTTATTCTATACTTGTTGTAGATGCTATTGAGTGAAACCATTGAACCAAGGTTTATGTTCAGATTGTTATTCATCATCATATCACCTCTGATTGTATTCCATATGATGTCTCGTGAGTAGTTCGTTTAGTTCTTGAGGACATGGGTGAAGTCTAAATGCTAGTAGTGAATTATGGTTGAGTAATATTCAATGTTATGATATTTAAGTTGTGGTGTCATTCTTCTAGTGGTGTCGTGTGAACGTCGACTACACGACACTTCACCATTTATGGGCCTAGGGGAGTGCATCTTGTATTCGGTTGCTAATTGCGGGGTTGCCGGAGTGACAGAAACCTGAGCCCCCGTTAGTATATCGATGCAGGAGGGATCGCAGGATCTCAGAGTTTAAGGCTGTGGTTAGATTTATCTTAATTACTTTCTTGTAGTTGCGGATGCTTGCAAGGGGTATAATCACAAGTATGTATTAGTCCTAGGAAGGGCGGTGCATTAGCATAGGTTCACCCACACAACACTTATCAAAACAATGAAGATTATTTAGCTACATGAAGCGAAAGCACTAGACTAAAATCCCCGTGTGTCCTCGAGAACGTTTGGTCATCATAAGTAAACAAACCGGCTTGTCCTTTGTGCTAAAAAGGATTGGGCCACTCGCTGCAATTATTTCTCTCGCATTTTATTTACTTGTACTTTATTTATCTGCAATATCAAAACCCCCTGAATACTTGTCTGTGAGCATTTACAGTGAATCCTTCATCGAAACTGCTTGTCAACACCTTCTGCTCCTCGTTGGGTTCGACACTCTTATTTATCGAAAGTACTACGATACACCCCTATACTTGTGGGTCATCAAGACTATTTTCTGGCGCCGTTGCCGGGGAGTGAAGCGCTATTGGTAAGTGGAATTGGTAAGGGAAACTTTTACTGTTTGTGCTGATTTTATTTCTGCCTGCTGCTATAAATCATTATGGAGAGATCTTCTCTTCAATTTCTATTTGGGAAATCTACTACTACTGCAACGGTAGTGGATGAAGCGCCAGGTGAGGAAGTAGTACCATATAAAATACCTATGAAAATTATTGAACGTGTTATGGATAACCGCTATGAAGGGGATGGAACTGTCCATCCTGGTGATCATTTATTGTTTTTGCATGAATTATGCGGGTTATTCAAATGTGCAGGTATTTCTATGAATGAAGTTAGGAAGAAACTATTCACTATATCGCTGTCTGGTAAAGCGGCGCACTGGTATAAATTGCTGAAGAATGGTGATTCTATTGATTGGGAGGACATTGTGCCTTTATTTTATTCCAAATTTTATCCTCCAAGTGAAATTCACAAAGATCGGAACCGCATATATAATTTCTGGCCTCATGATGGAGAGAGTATTGCCCAAGCTTGGGGGAGATTGAAGTCTTTAATGCTCAAATGCCCCATTCATGAGCTTCCTGGTAATGTTATTATTGATAATTTCTATGCAAGACTTTCTTTTCAAGACAAGACCTTGCTGGATACTTCTTGTTCTGGATCATTTACACGCAAGAATGAAGAGTTTAAAAGAGACCTTCTTGATCGGATCCAAGAAAATACTGAAGGATGGGAGAACGACAAAGATAGAGAATCAGGTATAATTTATGATTATAAATGCATTGAAGCTTTTATGGATACTGATAAATTTCGTAATATGAGTGCTACATATGGTCTTGATTCCCAAGTTGTTGCAAATCTTTATAAAGCTTTTGCCTCTCATTATGAACTGCCTAAGAAGAATTTTGATAAGTATCATGAACCGTATAAAGATAAAGTTGATTCATCTGTAAACAAATGTGTAGTGATTGAAACTGTTGATAATGTTATTCCTGAAGCTTATATTGAAAAAACTCCTTTCCCTGCTAAAATGAAGGAGTACTCTGTCATATCTAGTGCGGTTAATAAAAGTGAAAAGAAACCTAAAGAACCTGAAGAACAAATTAAAATTGAACCTGCTGTTGCAATAGTTAAAGATCTTGTGACTGAAAATGTGGAGGATGGTCATATTATTTTCTGTGAAGATGCTTCTAATATTGTTTCACATCCTAATAAACCCAAACAAGTTAGTGTTCCTATGCTATCTGTTAGAATTGGTGATCATTGCTATTATGGTTTATGTGATATTGGTGCAAGTGTTAGTGCTATTCCTTATGAGCTTTACACGGAGATTATGCACGAAATTGGTTCTTGTGAACTTGAAGATATTGATGTGGTTATTCATCTGGCTAATAGAGAAACTATTTCTCCAATTGGTATTGTTCGAGATGTGGAAGTTCTATGTGGTAAGATTAAATATCCTGCTGACTTTTTGGTACTTGGTTCTGCTGCTAGTGATCATTGTCCTATCATTTTTGGTAGACCTTTTCTAAATACTTGTGGAGCTATTATAGATTGTAAGAAAGAGAAAATTTTGACTAGATTTGCTGGTGAACCTTATGAATTTAACTTTTCTAAATTTACCAAAACTCCTTATAAAGTTGACTTGCCTAGTAATGATTTTAAAATGGAGCAGTGTGCATCTATTGTTCTTGTTCCTAATAATCCTTTGCAGCAACATTTGGAGAATAGCGAAAGTGAAGCTTTTAGGAAAGAAAGAGATGAGCTTGAGGAAATTTTTCTTCGCCAACCTATTCTCAAGCATGATTTACCAGTGGAAGATTTGGGTACAACACCGCCACCAAAGGAAGATCCTGTTTTCGATTTAAAGCCTTTACCTGATAATCTTAAATATGCTCATATTGATGATAAGAAAATATATCCTGTTATTATTAGTTCTAAGCTTTCAGAGATTGAGGAAGAAAGGTTATTGGAAATATTGAAGAAACACCGAGGAGCTATTGGCTATACTCTTGATGATTTGAAAGGGATTTCTCCTTCTATTTGCCAACATGCTATTAATATGGAAGAAGATGCAAAGCCTGTTGTTGAACATCAACGTCGTCTAATTCCGAAGATGAAAGAGGTGGTAAGGAACGAGGTATTAAAACTTCTTGAAGCTGGTATTATATATCCTATTGCTGATAGTAGATGGGTTAGTCCTGTGCATTGTGTTCCTAAGAAAGGAGGAATGACTGTTGTGCCTAATGATAATGATGAGCTTATTCCTCAAAGAATAGTTGTAGGGTATAGAATGTGCATTGATTTTCGAAAAGTTAATAAAGTTACTAAGAAAGATCATTACCCTTTACCCTTTATTGATCAAATGCTAGAAAGGTTATCTAAAAATACTCATTTTTGCTTTCTTGATGGTTATTCTGGGTTTTCACAAATTGCTGTTAAAGCTAAAGATCAAGAGAAAACCACTTTTACTTGTCCTTATGGAACTTATGCTTATAGGCGTATGCCTTTTGGTTTATGTAATGCTCCTGCTACTTTTCAAAGATGCATGTCTGCTATTTTTCATGGTTTTTGCGAAAGTATTGTAGAGGTGTTCATGGATGATTTTTCTGTCTATGGGAATTCTTTTGATAATTGCTTGCGAAACCTCGATAAAGTTTTGCAGAGATGTGAAGAAACTAACCTTGTTCTTAATTGGGAGAAATGCCACTTTATGGTTAATGAAGGAATTGTATTGGGACATAAAATTTCTGAGAGAGGTATTGAAGTTGATAGAGCTAAAGTTGAAGCAATTGAGAAGATGCCTTATCCGAGGGATGTTAAAGGTATTCGTAGTGTTCTTGGTCATGCTGGGTTTTATAGGAGATTTATTAAAGATTTCTCTAAAATTTCAAAGCCTCTTACTAATCTTCTTCAAAAAGATGTACCTTTTGTTTTTGATGATGATTGTAAGGAAGCTTTTGAAACTCTAAAGAAAGCCTTAACAACTGCTCCTGTAGTCGAACCTCCTGATTGGAATTTGCCTTTTGAAATTATGTGTGATGCTAGTGATTTTGCTGTAGGCGCTGTTCTTGGACAGCGGGTAGATAAGAAATTAAATGTTATTCATTATGCTAGTAAGACTCTTGATGCTGCTCAAAGAAATTATGCTACAACTGAAAAGGAATTGTTAGCTGTAGTCTTTGCTTGTGACAAGTTTAGACCTTATATTGTTGATTCGAAAGTTACAATTCATACTGATCATGCTGCAATTAGATACCTTATGACAAAGAAAGATGCTAAGCCAAGGCTTATTAGATGGGTACTTCTGTTGCAAGAATTTGATTTACACATTATAGATAGGAAAGGTGCTGATAATCCTGTTGCTGATAATTTGTCTAGATTGGAAAATATTGCTTATGATCCTGTTCCTGTTAATGATAGTTTTCCAAATGAACAATTGGCTGTAATAAAGGTGAGCTCGCGAGAGAGCCCTTGGTATGCAGATTATGCTAACTTTATTGTTTCGAAGTATTTGCCTCCAACCTTTTCAGCTCAGCAAAGGAGGAAATTCTTTTATGACTTGAGGCATTATTTTTGGGATGACCCACACTTATATAAAGAAGGAGTAGATGGTATTATGCGAAGATGTGTTCCTGAATATGAACAACAGGAGATATTGAGTAAATGTCATGGTAGTGTTTATGGAGGACATCACGCTGGAGATAGAACCGCACAAAAGGTTCTACAATCAGGTTTTTATTGGCCAACACTCTTCAAAGATGCAAGGAAATTTATTTTATCTTGTGATGAATGTCAAAGAGTTGGTAATATCTCCAGACGCAATGAAATGCCTATGAATTATACTCTTGTTATTGAACCATTCGATTGTTGGGGATTCGACTTCATGGGTCCTTTCCCTTCTTCAGACGGTAACACTCATATACTTGTCGCTGTTGATTATGTTACTAAATGGGTAGAAGCTATACCTACAAAAAGTGCTGATGGTGAGACCTCTATAAAAATGCTTGTAGATGTTATATTTCCTAGATTTGGAGTACCTAGATATATTATGACTGATGGAGGTTCTCATTTTATTCATGGAGGTTTTAGAAAAACTCTTGCTAAGTATGGTATTAATCATAGAATTGCTTCCGCTTATCACCCTCAAACTAGTGGTCAAGTAGAATTATCAAATAGAGAGATTAAAGCTATCTTGGGAAAGACTGTTAATAAATCTAGAAAGAATTGGGCTAGCAAATTGAAAGAAGCACTATGGGCTTATAGAACTGCTTATAAAAATCCTATGGGAATGTCACCTTATAAAATGGTTTATGGAAAAGCTTGTCATTTACCTTTAGAACTAGAGCACAAAGCTTATTGGGCTGTTAGAGAACTAAATAAAGATCCTAAATTAGCCGGTAATAAGAGGTTGTTGCAATTAAGTTCTCTAGATGAATGGAGAAGTGAAGCTTATGAAAATGCTAAACTCTTTAAAGAAAAAGTTAAGAAGTGGCATGATAGAAGGATCATTAAAAGAGAATTTAATGTTGGAGATAAAGTTCTATTGTATCGGTCTCGTCTCAGATTCTTTGCAGGGAAATTACTCTCGAAGTGGGAAGGACCATATGTTGTTGAGGAGGTGTATCGTTCAGGAGCAATTAAAATTAGCTCTCTCCAAGGCAATGCCACACAAGTGGTGAATGGACAAAGACTCAAGCATTATATCTCGGGTGATTCTTATAATGTTGATGTTGATATTATTCAAGTGGAAACACCGGAGGCTTTCATCAAAGGGCAAATTGACAGTCCGCCAGAACTCGACTTTGAATAGGTAACAGTACAGGTAATAAAAAGTCCGCGTTTACCTTTCCGAACATTATTTCTGCTGTTTTTAGAAAATATGAAAAATTACGGAATCGAAACGGAGTGGAAAAGACGCGCGAGGGCCCGTCACCACAGGCCGGCGCGGGCCCCACCCTGGCCGCGCCGACCTATGGTGACGGCACCTCGGCGTCCCGTTTCCACTCGTTTTCGGCCTGGAACCTTCCTTTTGTCGTGAAAATATTTGCTATATAATCCCCCGGACCCCTGGAGGTCCGTAATATCGTTTTCTCGTCGTGTTTTGTTTCGAGCTGTTTTCTGCCAGGATCTGCTTCGGATCTAGATCCACCATGTCCTCGTCGGGAACTCAGAAGGACAGCTTCTTTGAGGACGTCGTCAACCCGTACATGAACGAGCTGAAGATGCACCCCAAAGAGTTGCAGCTCGTGGATGGAGAGTTGCAGATCAAAGATGTCCAGGGTCCTAAGGGAGAAGGGAGTTTGGAAGACAGGATGGAGAAACTGGAACAAGAGGTTTTCAACTACAAGAAGATGGCTGAGCGTGAAGTGGATATCTTTCACAAGATTGTGTCTGAACTCATTGATGGGCACAAGAAGGAGACTGCAAAGCTGTGGGACGATATCTTCTCACTTCACGACACCACCAACAAACTCCAAGCTCAACTCTATGATGTTCATAATCAAAACTGTGAGTATGAAAACAGGTTTAAGCGCATAAGTCATGCTGCTAGTTTCAGGTTTCCGGAGACCAAGATGTCTTTTGTTGATGGAGGGCCTCTTCCATGGAAGTCTGATGACGACAAAGATTCACCATCATCACCGAAGGAGTAATTCATCATCGGTATTGGCATCCCCTTGGTTTGTTCCAAGCTTGGGGGAGTGCCGCGGTATCACATCATCATTACCTTTATCTTTTACTATCAAGTAGTGTCATATCATGAGTAGGGAAGTTATTATATGGAATAGTATGCAATGTGGAAGTATCTCTCTTAGTTAGTTATCTATGTATCCGTTGGTGTGAGTTATCGTTATGGAATATTAATGAGAAGTTTTATCATTTACTTTTTGCACACCTTATTTTAGTTTGCAATCTCCATTATATGATTACTCTTGACATGAGTATTGATATCACTTTGGGAGCATTAAGTAAATCTATTTGGTTTTGGCAAACTTAGCATTGGTCAATAGCAACAACATCTTGATGTTTAATAGAAGAGAGAAATACACTTAGATATACTACTCTATTATCTCTATGCTTAGTATTCTAAAGTTAAAATTGCTTGTGCTTATGAGAAAGATGCATGATTGTTTCTATCATATGTATATTTGTTTGTTTCCCTCAACCTTTATGCTTGCTATCAAACCTTGCTAGCCAAAGACCTGTATCGAGAGGAGATGCTTCTCATACATCCATAACCTTAGACCAAACCTATGCCATTTGTGTCCACCATACCTACCTACTACATGGTATTTTCTGCCATTCCAAGTAAATACTTCATGTGCTACCTTTAAATAATTCAAACTACTACCCCTTATTTGTGTCAATGTTTTATAGCTCATGAGGAAGTATGTGGTGTTTTATCTTTCAATCTTGTTGGGTGATACGTCTCCAACGTATCGATAATTTCTTATGTTCCATGCCACTTTATTGATGATATCTACATGTTTTATACACATTATATGTCATTATTATGCGTTTTCCGGAACTAACCTATTGACGAGATGCCGAAAGGCCTTTGCTGTCTGTTTTTGGTTTCAGAAATCCTAGTAACGAAATATTCTCGGAATCGGACGAAATCACCGCCAAAGTTCCTATTTTTCCCGGAAGCTTCCAGAGCACCGGAGGGGGATGAGAGGGGAGCCGGGGGGCCCCACACCACACCCCGGCGCGGGCCAGGGGCGCTAGGGTGTGGGCACCCCGTGGCCCCTCCGACTCCCTCTCGGCGCCTATTTAAGCCTCCCTGACCTAAAAACACCGCCAGAGACCACGATACGGAGAAAAACCTTCCAGAGCCGCCGCCATCGCGAAATCAAGATTCGGGGGACAGAAGTCTCTGTTCCGGCACCCTGCCGGACGGGGAATTGCCCCCGGAAGCCGTCTCCACCGCCATCTTCACCGCCATCGCTGTTCCCATGATGAGGAGGGAGTAGTTCTCCCCTGGGGCTGAGGGCTCTACCGTAGCTATGTGGTTAATCTCTCTCTCTGTACTCCAATACAATGATCTCATGAGCTGCCTTACATGATTGAGATCCATATGATGAGCTTTGTATCGCTGCTAGTTGTGTGCTACTCATGTGATGTTATTAAAGTAGTCTATTCCTCCTGCATGTGTGTAAAGGTGATCAGTGCACCGTGTGGTTCTTGTCGTAGGCTATGATCATGATCTCTTGTAGATCGTGGAGTTAATTGTCATTATGATAGTATTGATGTGATCTATTCCTCCTTCATAGTGTAATGTGGACAGTGCGTGCGCTATGTTAGTTCTTGGTTTATTTTGCAATGATCTATTATGCTCTAAGGTTACTTAAACATGAATATCGAATGTTGCGGAGCTTGTTAACTCCGGCATTGAGGGTTCGTGTAATCCTACGCAACGAATGATGTTCATTATCAAACAAGAGTGTATGTAGCACATATGAGAAGAAGTATTTATTATGCGATCAATGTTGAGAGTGTCCACTAGTGAAAGTATGATCCCTAGGCCTTGTTTCCAATACTGAAAACACCGTTTACTTACTGTTTTGTTGCATGTTTACTCGCTGCCATATTTTATTCAGATTGCTATTACCACTCATATACATCCATATTACTTGTATTTCACTATCTCTTCGCCGAACTAGTGCACCTATACACCTGACAAGTGTATTTGGTGTGTTGGGGACACAAGAGACTTCTTGCTTTGTGATTGCAGGGTTGCTTGAGAGGGATATCTTTGACCTCTTCCTCCCTGAGTTCGATAAACCTTGGGTGATCCACTTAAGGGAAACTTGCTGCTGTTCTACAAACCTCTCCTCTTGGGGGCCCAACACTGTCTACAAGAATAGAAGCACCCGTAGACATCAAGCACTTTTCTGGCGCCGTTGCCGGGGAGGAAAGGTAAAAGGTACTCACACTCCGGTTCCAGGTAACAGTACTTTTCTGGCGCCATTGTGTGTGTACTCGAAGCTATTTCCTTTAGACTCTGCAATTGCATCTTTTTGTTTCTTGTTTTTATTTTTCACTAGTTAGGCATAATGGAAAACAACAAAAAAATTAGTGAGCTTCTTATTCTATTTCCTGATTTAAGACATGGATGGTTTGATGCGAAAATTAAAAAACCTATGGAACCTTATTTACATGATAGTAGCAATGTTATTAGTATGAATGCAATTACTGCTAATGCTATGAAGAAGTCTAAGCTTGGGGAAGCTGGTTTACCTAAAAATAATCTTTTTAGCTCCTCCGCTTTGGAAGAAATATTTTGTTCTGATAATGCTTTATCTCCCATATGCGATAACTTTAATGATGCTTCTGATATTTTAAATCCACCTGCTGAAAGTATTCCGTATAAAATACCTATGAAAATTATTGAACGTGTTATGGATAACCGCTATGAAGGGGATGGAACTGTCCATCCTAGTAATCATTTACTGTTTTTGCATGAATTATGCGGGTTATTCAAGTGTGCAGGTATTTCAATGGATGAAGTTAGAAAGAAATTATTTGATATGTCGCTGTCTGGTAAAGCGGCGCATTGGTATAAACTGCTGAAGGACGGGCGCTCTCTTGATTGGAAGGATATTGTGCCTCTATTTTATTCCAAGTTCTATCCTCCAAGTGAAATTCACAAAGATCGAAACCATATATATAATTTTTGGCCTCATGATGGAGAGAGTATTGCCCAAGCATGGGAGAGATTGAAGACTTTAATGCTCAAATGCCCCAATCATGAGCTTCCAGGTAATATCATCATTGATAATTTCTATGCAAGACTTTCTTTTCAAGATAAGACCTTGCTGGATACTACTTGTTCTGGATCATTCACGAGCAATAAAGAAGAGTTTAAAAGGGACCTTCTTGATCGGATTAAGGAGAACGCTGAAGATTGGGAGAACGACAAAGGTAAAGAGTCAGGTATAAACTATGATTATGAATGCATTGAAACTTTTATGAATACTGATAAATTTCGAAATATGAGTGCTACTTATGGTCTTGACTCTCAAGTTGCTGCAAATCTTTATAAAGCCTTTGCTTCTCATTTAGAATTGCCTAAAAAGAATTTTGATAAGTATCATGAACCTTTTAAAGAGGCTTGCATGAAGAATGACATTGTTGTTAATGATTGCAATAAGCATGCTCAAACTCCTAAGAATGCTATTTCCTATAAGCATGTTAATTTTTGTGGAATACATAGACCTTGTGGAATTAATCAAATAGAAGATGAATATTGTATCCATCACAGAAATGAAAAAACTAGAAAGTGGTCTAGAGCTCTAGATGATCTTGGAGAAAAAGTGTGTGCCCTCTATCCTTTTATTTGTGAACTTTGCCATAGAGTTGGTCATTTTAATTTTCAATGTTCCTCCAATGATAATTCAAACCCCATGAGTGCTGCAAATTTGTATTGTGATGATGAAATTACTCCTAATAAGCATGATGAACTTACCTTATTTTTGAAGTGTGAAGAGTTGTCAAGAAAAATTTCTTTGTTAAATATTAACGATCTTGATATTGATGATGTCCTGCATGGTTGTCTTTCTTATTGCATTGATAATAGCCATACAAATACTTACATACAAAATATTTTAGAAGATGACACCTTGCCAAAATATGATAGGACCGCTGTGTGTTTTCAACTAATTAATGAGAAGGAGGGATCCTCCCAAGTTTCTTCTATTGTTTCTAAAAGTAAATCAGGTTATGCGGACAAGCCACCCTTCAAGCCTCTTCCTCCTAAAGAAGGGAATGAGGAGAAGGAAGAGAAGAAGAAGAAGAAGAAGAAGAAGGGAACGAAGAAGAAGAAGAAGAAGGAGAATAAAAAGAAAGAGGTAACGGCGTATCCCCGCGTGAATGAGATAACGCTAGGTAACCGTAAGTATGTTGCTCCTAATGATTATTGTGATAATGAATCTGAATACGATGATCTTCCTATGCCCTTTACATACATTAGCGATCATGATTTGAATGAGCACACTACCTTTGATATTGGAAATCTCTTTGGTACTGATTATGAAAGTAATGATGATAGCATTATTCATGTCCCCTTAAACGATGATATTGAAAGCCCTAAGCTTGGGGATGCTGTGCTTGAAGATCCTATATTTGAGACTTCTACTTTTAGTGAAAATGATGATATTACATATTCAGGTTTAGATAATTGCTATAGAGATGTATATGACACATGCTACAATTATCCTTATGAAACTTGTCATAGTTATGATGGGCTTGCCAAAAACAATTCTTTTAATATGCAACTTGTTTACCATGTTCAAATTCTTGATAATAATCTTGCTCCAATTACTATTAATGAGAATAACTCTTCTTATGCCAAAATTAATGATACTTCTATGCATATGAACCATGATAAGAATGTTTTAAGTGACGGGTATATTGTGGATTTCATCAATGATGCTACTGAAAGTTATTATGAGAGAGGGAAATATGGTTATATGCATCTTAATAATATTAAGTTTCCCCTCTTTATGTTGAGAATCTTTAAGTTACTCGTGTTTTATCCTCTTATGCTTGCCACTTTGCTCTTCATGAATTCATTTGTGTATAAGATTCTTTTGCATAGGAAGCATGTTAGGCTCAAATGTGTTTTGAATTGCCTCTTGAAGCTCTCTTTTGCTTCAAATACTATTTCTTGCGGGTGCATCACCAAAATTGCTGAGCCCATCTTAATGGCTATAAAGAAAGAGCTTCTTGGGAGATAACCCATGTGTTATTTTGCTACAGTACTTTGTTTTATATTTGTGTCTTGGAAGTTGTTTACTACTGTAGCAACCTCTCCTTATCATGTTTTTGTGCCAAGTAAAGTTTCTATGTCAAAGTTGATGTTATATTTGGGATCGCTGCAGAAACAGCATTGCTGTCTGTCACGAATCTGGGCACAATTCTCTGTAGAAAATTCGAAAAAATCTGCCAATTTACGAGCGTGATCCTCAGATATGTACGCAACTTTCATTAGTTTTGAGTTTTTCCATTTGAGCAAGTCTGGTGCCATTTCTAAATTCGTCTTTACGGACTGTTCTGTTTTTGACAGATTCTGCCTTTTATTTCGCATTGCCTCTTTTGCTATGTTGGATTTATTTCTTTGATCCACTAATGTCCAGTAGCATTATGCAATGTCCAGAAGTGAAAATAATGATTGTGTCACCTCTGAATGAGTGAATTTTTGATTATGCACTAACCCTCTAATGAGTTTGCTTGAAGTTTGGTGTGAAGGAAGTTTTCAAGGGTCAATAGAAGAGGGTGATATAATGTGATCAAGAAGAGTGAAAGGTCTAAGCTTGGGGATGCCCCGGTGGTTCATCCCTGCATATTTTAAGAAGACTCAAGCATCTAAGCTTGGGGATGCCCAAGGCATCCCCTTCTTCATCGACAACTTATCAGGTTCTTCTACTGAAACTATATTTTTATTCGGTCACATCTTATGTACTTTACTTGGAGCGTCTGTGTGCTTTTATTTTTGTTTTTGTTTTGTTATCTTAGTTCTCTGAATAAGTTCATCCTTGTGTGGGAGAGAGACACGCTCCGCTGGTTCGTATGAACACATGTGTTCTTAGCTCATAATATTCATGGCGAAGTTTCCTCTTCGTTAAATTGTTATATGGTTGGAATTGGAAAATGCTACATGTAGTAATTGGTAAAATGTCTTGGATAATGTGATACTTGGCAATTGTTGTGCTCATGTTTAAGCTCTTGCATCATATGCTTTGCACCCATTAATGAAGAAATACATAGAGCTTGCTAAAATTTGATTTGCATATTTGGTCTCTCTAAGGTCTAGATAATTTCTAGTATTGGGTTGAACAACAAGGAAGACGGTGTAAAGTCTTATAATGTTTACAATATGTCTTTTATGTGAGTTTTGCTGCACCGGTTCATCCTTGTGTTTGTTTCAAATAACCTTGCTAGCCTAAACCTTGTATCGAGAGGGAATACTTCTCATGCATCCAAATCCTTGAGCCAACCACTATGCCATTTGTGTCCACCATACCTACCTACTACATGGTATTTCTCCGCCATTCCAAAGTAAATTGCTTGAGTGCTACCTTTAAACAATTCAAAAGTTATTACCTCTTATTTGTGTCAATGTTTTATAGCTCATGAGGAAGTATGTGGTGTTTATCTTTCAATCTTGTTGGGCAACTTTCACCAATGGACTAGTGGCTTCATCCGCTTATCCAATAATTTTGCAAAAAGAGCTGGCAATGGGATTCCCAGTCCCAAATTAATTAACAAAAATAGACACTCCTCCATGGTATGTGATTGTTGGACGGCACCCGAAGGATTCGGTTAGCCATGGCTTGAGAAAGCAAAGGTGGGGAGGAGTGTCATCATAATAAAACTAAAATAAAAAGGCACTCCTTCATGGTATGAGATTGTTGGCAGGCACCCGAGGATTCGGTTAGCCATGGTTTGTGAAAGAAAGGTTGGAAGGAGTGCCACCCAAAAATAAAATAAAATGGGAGCCGCTCTTTGAAGGTTTGTCTGGCAAGGGGTTAGAGTACCCGCTACCATTCGTTGACAACAACAAACACTCCTCAAAACTTTACTTTTATACTCTCTTGATGTTTTCAAAATAAAAGCTCTAGCACAAATATAGCAATCGATGCTTTCCTCTTTGAAGGGCCATTCTTTTACTTTATTGTTGAGTCAGTTTACCTATTCTTTCTATCTTAGAAGCAAACACTTGTGTAAATTGTGTGCATTGATTCTTACATGTTTACCTATTGCACTTGTTATATTACTTTGTGTTGACAATTATCTACGAGATATACATGTTAAAGTTGAAAGCAACCGCTGAAACTTATATCTTCCTTGTGTTGTTTCAAAGCTTTCTACTAAGAATTTATTGCTTATGAGTTAACTCTTATGCAAGACTCATTGATGCTTGTCTTGAAAGTATTATTCATGAAAAGTCTTTGTTATGTGATTCATTTGTTTACTCATTATCTTCATCATTGCTTCGAATCTCTGCATTTATCTCATGTGCTTTACAATAGTATGATCAAGGATATGATGGCATGTCACTTCAGAAATTATCTTTGTTATCGTTTTACCTGCTCGGGACGAGCAGAACTAAGCTTGGGGATGCTGATACGTCTCCAACGTATCGATAATTTCTTATGTTCCATGCCACTTTATTGATGATATCTACATGTTTTATACACATTATATGTCATTATTATGCGTTTTCCGGAACTAACCTATTGACGAGATGCCGAAGGCCAGTTGCTGTTTTCTGCTTTTTGGTTTCAGAAATCCTAGTAACGAAATATTCTCGGAATCGGACGAAATCCCCGCCAAAGTTCCTATTTTTCCCGCTTCCAGAGCACCGGAGGGGGATGAGAGGGGAGCCAGGGGGCCCCACACCACACCCCGCGCGGGCCAGGGGGCGCCCCCCCTAGGGTGTGGGCACCCCGTGGCCCTCCGACTCCCTCTCTTCGCCTATTTAAGCCTCCCTGACCTAAAAACACCGCCGAGACCACGATACGGAGAAAAACCTTCCGAGCCGCCGCCATCGCGAAATCAAGATTCGGGGACAGTCTCTGTTCCGGCACCCGCCGGAGGGAATTGCCCCCAAGCCGCCCACCGCCATCTTCACCGCCATCGCTGTTCCCATGATGAGGAGGGAGTAGTTCTCCCCCGGGCTGAGGGCTCTACCGTAGCTATGTGGTTAATCTCTCTCTCTGTACTCAATACAATGATCTCATGAGCTGCCTTACATGATTGAGATCCATATGATGAGCTTTGTATCGCTACTAGTTGTGTGCTACTCATGTGATGTTATTAAAGTAGTCTATTCCTCCTGCATGTGTAAAGGTGATCAGTGTGTGCACCGTGTGGTTCTTGTCGTAGGCTATGATCATGATCTCTTGTAGATCGTGGAGTTAATTGTCATTATGATAGTATTGATGTGATCTATTCCTCCTTCATAGTGTAATGTGGACAGTGCGTGCGCTATGTTAGTTCTTGGTTTATTTTGCAATGATCTATTATGCTCTAAGGTTACTTAAACATGAATATCGAATGTTGCGGAGCTTGTTAACTCCGGCATTGAGGGTTCGTGTAATCCTACGCAACGAATGATGTTCATTATCAAACAAGAGTGTATGTAGCACATATGAGAAGAAGTATTTATTATGCGATCAATGTTGAGAGTGTCCACTAGTGAAAGTATGATCCCTAGGCCTTGTTTCCAATACTGCAAACACCGTTTACTTACTGTTTTGTTGCATGTTTACTCGCTGCCATATTTTATTCAGATTGCTATTACCACTCATATACATCCATATTACTTGTATTTCACTATCTCTTCGCCGAACTAGTGCACCTATACACCTGACAAGTGTATTTGGTGTGTTGGGGACACAAGAGACTTCTTGCTTTGTGATTGCAGGTTGCTTGAGAGGGATATCTTTGACCTCTTCCTCCCCGAGTTCGATAAACCTTGGGTGATCCACTTAAGGGAAACTTGCTGCTGTTCTACAAACCTCTCCTCTTGGGGGCCCAACACTGTCTACAAGAATAGAAGCACCCGTAGACATCAGCGGACTTTCACCAATGGACCAGCGGCACATCCGCTTATCCAATAATTTTGCAATAAGAGCTGGCAACGGGGTTCCCAGCCCCAATTAATAACTTTCATTAATAATTCTCTTCACATGTTTTGCTCTGATTTATCAGTAAGCAACTTAATTTTGCAATAGACACTCCTCCATGGTATGTGAATGTTGGAAGGCACCCGAGGATTCGGTTAGCCATGGATTGAGAAAGTCAAGGTTGGGGGGAGTGTCATCCTTAATAAAACTAAAATACATGTGTAAACAAAAGAGAAGGGGGATGATCTACCTTGCTGGTAGAGATGCCGTCCCTCATGGGAGCCGCTCTTTGAAGGTTCGTTTGGCAAGGGGGTTAGAGTGCCCGCTACCATTCGTTGACAACAACAAACACCGCTCAAAATCTTACTTTTATGCTCTTTATATGATTTCAAAACTTGAAAAGCTCTAGCACATGATTTAATCCCTGCTTCCCTCTGCGAAGGGCCTATCTTTTACTTTTATGTTGAGTCAGTAAACCTATTTCCCTCTATCTCAAGCAAGCAATTGAGTTGTTGTGAACCAATCATTTATGCTATGATTCAGTTAATCATGTCTTTTATACTTTCTTGTTTAGTACCAATTTTATCTGAATGAATATGACTTTGAAGTTATCAATGATTATGAGGAGATTGTTATGCTTGAATATGAAAGCTCAGCTAAAAAATCTAATATGAAAGCTTTGCTTAGAAGTACAATCCGTTAGCAGTTCTCTGACCAAGAACAAAGTTTGCCATCACCAACTATGATTTCTTATGCACCTTTACTTGTGATTTCTCTTTACTTATTTCAAGATGAGTTATATGAGGAAGTTGTTTACTAGAATGTCTTGTGTGAATGAATATGATGCTTCTTGTCCGTATTTTATTTATCGACTCTTCACTCCATAAACATGTGGTCTTGTTTATCGAGCTCAGTTTCGCTTGGGGACAAGCGAGGTCTAAGCTTGGGGGAGTTGATACGTCCAATTTGCATCACTATTTTGTATCATAATTTGCTGTTATTCATTGATATATTTCATATTGGGACACAATACTTATGTTATTTCATCTATTTTGCATGTTTCATCATTATTGGAGGATCAAGCACCGGAGCCAGGATTCTGCTGGAAAAAGCACCGTCGAACGCAATATTTCGGAAGATCAACTGTGGAAGGAAATTTCACGTAAATTCCTATTTTTCCAGATGACGGAGGGAGCCAGAAGGGGAAGAAGAGAGGGGCCACTGTGGGCCCAGACCATAGGGCGGCGCGGCCCATGGCCTGGCCGCGCCACCATGTGGTCTGGGGGCCCCACAGCCTCTTTCGCCTCCTTTTCTTCGCGTACTCCTCCCGAAAACCTAAGCCACGAGAGGACCTCACAAAGGGTTACAGCCGCCTCGGGGCGGAGAACACCAGAGAGAAAAGAGCTCTCCGGCGGGCAGGAATCCGGGAAATTCCCTCCCGGAGGGGGAAATCGACGCCATCGCCATCGTCATCGAGCGGGACATCATCTCCATCATCATCATCATCATCTCCACCATCTACACCGCCATCACCACCGCTGCACCTCGTCACCGCTGTAACAATTCGGGTTAAATCTTGATTGTTTGATAGGGGAAACTCTCCCGGTGTTATTCTATACTTGTTGTAGATGCTATTGAGTGAAACCATTGAACCAAGGTTTATGTTCAGATTGTTATTCATCATCATATCACCTCTGATTGTATTCCATATGATGTCTCGTGAGTAGTTCGTTTAGTTCTTGAGGACATGGGTGAAGTCTAAATGCTAGTAGTGAATTATGGTTGAGTAATATTCAATGTTATGATATTTAAGTTGTGGTGTCATTCTTCTAGTGGTGTCGTGTGAACGTCGACTACACGACACTTCACCATTTATGGGCCTAGGGGAGTGCATCTTGTATTCGGTTGCTAATTGCGGGGTTGCCGGAGTGACAGAAACCTGAGCCCCCGTTAGTATATCGATGCAGGAGGGATCGCAGGATCTCAGAGTTTAAGGCGTGGTTAGATTTATCTTAATTACTTTCTTGTAGTTGCGGATGCTTGCAAGGGGTATAATCACAAGTATGTATTAGTCCTAGGAAGGGCGGTGCATTAGCATAGGTTCACCCACACAACACTTATCAAAACAATGAAGATTATTTAGCTACATGAAGCGAAAGCACTAGACTAAAATCCCCGTGTGTCCTCGAGAACGTTTGGTCATCATAAGTAAACAAACCGGCTTGTCCTTTGTGCTAAAAAGGATTGGGCCACTCGCTGCAATTATTTCTCTCGCATTTTATTTACTTGTACTTTATTTATCTGCAATATCAAAACCCCCTGAATACTTGTCTGTGAGCATTTACAGTGAATCCTTCATCGAAACTGCTTGTCAACACCTTCTGCTCCTCGTTGGGTTCGACACTCTTATTTATCGAAAGTACTACGATACACCCCCTATACTTGTGGGTCATCAAGGCACATGCATCCATACGGGAGGGCGGGCGAGGAATCAAGTCGACTAGATGAGTTTTTTCCCGTTTACCTCGATCCATCGCATTGCTAGCCACCGACGAAGTCGACGATTCTGGACGTGCCATCGAGATCAGCTCCTTGCAACCTCTACAGACGGCGCCAATTGACAAAGGATTAATTTGTCAATGCCTACAGATTGTAGACTAGGGTTTTGCTAAAAGTAGAGGGCAAGTAGATCTCGAAGGTTTCAGCCGAAAAGTACTCGACGATTATGAAAACTAGGGTTTGTTGACAATAGATTCGATGCTTTCTTGTCCCTCGACTCCCCCTTATATAGAGGGTGGAGCCGAGGGTTTCGTAATACACAAGTTACGAGTTCGGGAGGGTTTCGTACCCAACCCGTAAGATTACAAATCTCCATCTTTCCTAATACAAACTATCTTTCCTTAACACTAAATGGGCTTCCAAGTCTTCTTATTCTTCGAGTCCTGGGCCTTTAGTAAACCCCGGGTACCATCTTTGGCAGGCCCATTGGGGATGCCTATGTCACCAGTCAATAGTCATGTTTAATTAGAACGTGAAAGATACACTTGTGCATAAGATACCAATAGGCATGTATTTGATGGTTTTTTCATGAACTATCAATCCTTGGTTTTCTTTTCGTGTTTGTCTAGAGTCTCTAAGTGCATGGGCACTTTGAAAACCGACTCGCGCATTCTAAATGGTTGCATAGTTCATGCTCTAGTCGATCCAAGCATAAATATTCAAGGCTCCGAATGGAACTTTGATTCATAAGTCATATAAGAGTTTCTCAGATTTCTTAAAACCATGTTTAACAAAATTGCCCTCACGAATTCAGGTGAGAAATGTTAACTCATACCGCTCGCGACTCTCTCCGCGATACCCATCTTTGCCATGATGTCTCTTGATCTACCAACCAAGACAATCATAGCGATTGAGAAAATTATAAGAGGTTTCCTCTGGAAGGGGAGAAAGGACGTCAAGGGTGGCCACTGTCTAGTGGCGTGGGACAAAGTCTGCGCGCCTAAGGAATGGAGCGGGCTAGGGATCCCCAATATCAAGATGATGAACGTGGCTTTGAGGACCAGATGGTTGTGGCTACAGCGTATGGCCGATTCCAAGCCGTGGAAGGAGCTTAACATTCAGGTGCCCAAGATGGCGAGACAGCTCTTTGAAGGGGCAACCTACTCAGTGCTCGGTGATGGAGCGAGTACCTTCTTCTGGACGGACAACTGGCTCCCGGATGGGCGGATTTGTGAGTTAGCACCAAACCTGTTTGAGGCGGTACCGAGGACCGCCCTCAGACAGAGACGGGTCCGTGAGGGCCTGGCTGGGAGCTGGCTAGACGATGTCCCTCCGGACCTGAGCGCCCTGGCCATTGGAGAGCTCTTCCAACTAGCTGACCGTCTGACGACCATTGCCCTGGCTGAGGGCGTGGAGGATGTCTTCCGATGGAGATGGGAGCAGGACCATTGCTACTCTGCGCGATCTTGTTATCGTGCGATGTTCGGAGTTAGAGTGGAGATAGAGGGAGCGGCTCAGATTTGGCGGTCCAGGGCTCCGCCAAACTGCAGAGTTTTCCTTTGGCTGGCGGCCAAGAACAGATGCTGGACTGCGGATAGGTTGAGCTGACGTGGTCTCCCGCACCCGGCAACGTGCCCTTTCTGTGACTAGGAGGCTGAGACGCTTGACCACCTTCTGCTTGGATGCGTCCTGTCCAGGCAGGTCTGGGCAACATTCCTGAGATGGTGGGGAAAGATCCATTGGATGCCGCAGACTGACACTAGCTTCGTCCCTTGGCTCCAATCGAAGCGTGGGGGTCCGGGCAAAGATCGAGACTTCTGGACAGCTGTCACCCTCGTCTGCTGGTGTCTGTGGCGCCATCGAAACGACATCGTCTTCGAAGGCGCCACCCCATCCTTGAGCGCGGTAGTCACCTGGATCTCAGACGAGGCGGACATGTGGTGTCAGGCAGGTTTGTTTAGGGGTAGTCTTGTAGACGTGGAAAAGTGGAGATGTCGCGAGTAGTCCTGTAGTGGGTGTGTGCAGCTGCCTTTCTAAGGTAGCGTGGAGTTGCACTTTCTGGCGGCTCTGCCAAGTGTGTTGTATTTTAACTTCTGGCTCTTCTTCTATGAAACAGATACATCTCTCCATGACGTATCCTTGAAAAAAAAACTCATACCGCTTCTGTTCCTAATTACAAGGCGTTTTAGGGTAAACTTCGAGAACGTCCTACATTTGAAAAAGGGAGTATATAGTTTTGAACAACACATAGAGTTGACTTGATCATTTTCAAACTAAAATAGAAGCGGCATAGTTTCTTCTACTAGGCAGGTACTACGTGTCAAACCATAGAGAGAGCGGCACTCGTGCTGGTCGCGCATGGCACGATCAGTGGCAGCGGCAAAGCGTTGCGAGCCTCTCGCGAGCCCGCGATATACAGGCAGAACCAGTTGACGGTAACTTGATGAGACAATTAAGTAAAAGTAAACTGATGCCCAGCTTCCCGATTTGGATCGTTGGACCACCTGAACGCGCATCCTTCCTCCCTACTTGTTCCATGCGTTAATGCACGGTGATTTCATTGCGCCAGCATGAGATCCGGAACCCCAAAATGCTCCATCACGCTTACTCTCTGACCTCGCCGCTAAGAGCATCTCCAGCCGCGTCCCCAAAGCGTCCTCCAAACCGCGTCGGATTGAGCGTTTGAGAGACGTGTTTTATTCGTGCCGCGTTTGGGGGACGTCGCTCCTCAGCCGCGTTCCCCAAACGCCGCCCCAAACATTTAAAATAATTTTTTTAACACATAAACCATTTATATCAAATGTAGCTTATGAATAAAAATGTTTGCGATGATTGTTTTCAAATTAAATTAAAACAAACAATAAAATAAGTAATCAAATATAATAAATAGGGCTAGATGCTACATCAAGGTGCCACAGTATTTCCTTTGATCCTCCACAAATGCTCAACGAGATCAGCTTGAAGTTGCTCATGCACATTGCTCACGGATCTCTGCGTGCATGGCGAGAAAATCAGCAAAATCTGCAGGCAACTCATGATCAACCTCCGCGAGAGGGCCTTGACACTCATAGGGACCAACATGTGACCTAACATGATTCTTGCGGTCATCCTCGATGATCATGTTGTGCATGATCACACAAGCCTGCATCACCTCCCACATTTGGTCGTGAGACCAGCTTAGAGGGGTACCGGACAATGGCAAATTGTGCTTGAAGCACACCAAATGCCCGCTCGACATCCTTCCTGCAAGCCTCCTATCGTGTAGCAAAGTGAGAATTCTTCAGACCTGATGGATTCGAGATTGTTTTGACAAAAGTGGCCCATTTTGGATATATACCATCGGCTAGATAATAGCCTTTGGTATATTGGTGGCCATTGATCTCATAGTTGCATGGTGGAGCATGCCCTTCCACTAGTCTGCTGAACACCGGAGACCACTGCAACAAGTTGATGTCATTGTGTGATCCCGCCATGCCAAAGAAAGAATGCCAAATCCACAGGTCATAATCTGCCACAGCTTCAAGCACCACACTGCAATATCCATGACACCCTTTGTATATACCTTGCCAAGCAAACGGGCAGTTCTTCCATGCCCAGTGCATGCAATCGATGCTTCCAAGCATTCCAGGAAATCCTCTGGCAGCATTTTGTCCCATGATCCTTGCAGTCTCTTCCTCAGTTGGCCCTCTCAAGTAGTATTTGCCAAACTTTCCCACCACAGCTCGGCAAAACTTGTACACGCACTCAATGGCAGTAGACTCACTCATGCGAAGGTAGTCGTCCTGTGTATCGGCAGGTGCTCCGTATGCAAGCATCCTCGTGGCGGCGGTGCACTTCTGAATGGATGAGAACCCGAGAACGCCTACCGTCGACCTTGAGCTTGAAGTAGGGGTCGAACTCTCGAACGCCGTGGAGGATATTCATGAACAGGCCCTTGCTCATCCTGTACCGGCGCCAAAATTGCCGGCATGTGTTGCCCCGTCGGCGAAGTAGTCGTTGTGCGGCATGGCATGCCCTCCATCCTCTGCCGGGGCTTCGACTTCCTTCTTCCCGGCCTTGATCCTCCGCGGCGCGGCCTCTTCCTCTTCTCCGCCTCAGCGTCAAGCATGTCCTGGAGGGACGCGATGATCAGCAAATGCTCCCGCAGGTCGTGTCGAACGCTTGCTCGTCCTCCGCAAGGGCAACCATCTCATCGTCGCTGTCCATGGCTAAAGCAAAATCAATGGTTAAAATTGCGCCGAGGCAGACGACGCAACAAACAGGCCAATCGCGCCTACCTGGCAAGTCGTCGAGCACCTTACGTGCGCGGAGGTGGGGCGGATTTGACGGCACGTTCTGGGACACTGGCGACGCGGCGGCACGACCGGCGGGAGCCCGCCGCGACAACGGTGCCGACTCTCGAGATCGACGCCCAAACGGCCGGAAATCCACGGCGACGGGTGGGAGGCGCGGGAAGGAAGGAGCGACGAGAAAAGAGGCGCGAACCAACGGTTTATGCAAATAGTCGCCGACATGTGGGAGCCCGCCTCGCTGTTGTCCGCGTCCGGAGCGTCCCTTGTGGGACGGGGACGGGCTCGGGGCGCCGGACACCGTATCGGACCGCGCCGGACAAAAATAGGCTTTGGGGGACGCGACTGGAGATGCTCTAAAAGGCTATCTTAAACGCACCGATTCATTTCAGACATCAAATGTATCTACTCCCTATATTAATATGGTTTGAATCGGGTATAGATGTAAAGTTGGCCGTCTGAACAATATAAAATTGGCCACCTGGACACCTTTTTTTCTTTTGGGTCGGGTAGCCTAGCGGCCCGAGACACCTGTTTTTTTCTTTTGGCTCGGGTAGCCCAGCGGCCTGATGCATTTGGTCTGATCTGGCCATTTTACCTAATTTTTTTTCTACTTTCAACTCGAATGGCTCATATGTATTGAGAAACGTAATGTTGCAACCAAATAAATTTAAGTAGCTAACATCCAAATAAACAATATAGTTCGTAGGCAACGTAGTGCAGTAAATTAAAGAACATAGGAGTAGTTCATAATTGAACAAATAAAATGAGATGGGATGACTACTCCTAATGACCCGTCAATGCGAACTGATGCTCAATCAAATCTGCTTGAAGACCATCATGAATGTAGCGATCAAGGAGCTCAGTGTACCATATGGAGGAACTCCTCAAACATAGATGCATCTAGCTATGGCTCAACCAACTCGCCTTGAAATTTTCATCCTTAGTCATGAAGGCGTGCGTCATCACGCTCTCGCTCAACGATCATGTTGTGCATGATCACACAAGCGGTCATCGCCTCCCACATGGTCTCAAAGCTCCATGTTATAACAGGGTGACGAACAATAACCCACCAATATTGAGCACACCAAATGTATGCTCCATATATTTCCTGCAAGCCTCTTGTTGTTTGGCAAATCTCTTCTTCTTCCCGGTTGCAGGCTCGCAGAGGATCTTCACAACGTGGCCAAGTCAGGACAGATAACACCATCTAGATAATATGGCTTGGTGTATGTGTTGCCATTGATCTCCTCGTGAACCATTGGTGCATTGCCTTCTACAAGCCCGGAGAATACTGAAGACCGCTGGAGCACGTCGATGTCATTGTGGGAACCGGTCATGACAAACAAATAGTGTCAAATCCATAGATCATGAGATGCAACTACCTCAAGAATGACAATGCATGTAGCTCCACAAATGGCTAAGTCTGACTCATGTAGCTCCTCCATATTATGTCATGTTTGCTCCTCTAGCCTCTGTTTATCCATGATCTTCCATAACACCCCCACACATAGCAAAGACAAGGAAAAGTGGTAAAATTCTACCTAAACTACTAGTTGTGCAAAACTCATGTGAAAATAATTGAAAACCAGTGATCATGTATAATGGGTGCAATTGTAGCTAGATTAAACACGAGATGAGTGGTAATTATGCATAAAGTATGCTCTAAAAGTGTACATAAATTCCACTCATCAGTGACCGAATTTGTCCCGCCGCTTTTTTGCCGCTCTGCACGAGCTCGCACCATCTCCGATGTTGGCTTTGCGGGGACCCGCATTCTAAATTTTCAGCAAGGCGAGTGTGGCTCTGCGGAAACAGCCTATTAAAAATTTCTCGTTGGCCTGGCCCGAAGGTGCTTTAAGAATCTCAATGCGGAGGGTGTCTAGGTAACCAATCGGGTTGTTTTTGTCTCCCCAGAGCCTATCTAGAGGGCATGCAGGCTACCAAACGCATCCAGCGGGGAGACCCATTCTCAAATTTCTGTGTTCATTTTTGTCCGGCCGACAAGCTGACACAAAAAAAACCCAACCCAACGAGGTGACTCAAATTGTCCGTCCGTTCGGACGCGACCTATTTAAGGACCAAAATTTGGTGAGATTTGTGTTGAGGCGGACATATTCGCATGACTAGCCTGCCCCTCAGTGTCTACATGATGGCCATATGCAGTGAGACAAGAGATCAAATCTCTCCTCTTTCTTCTCTCCTCCCACGTGCCCTATTTTTCCATCTTTTCTCATGGACACCGTCGGCCACACGCCCGCTCGACTGAGCTCGTCCACCTTCGCTGCGCATGCCTCCGAGCTCTCCCATGTTGTGCGCGTCCAAGCCGGCCGAGGATCCCACCACGTTCTAGACCATATTGGGCGTTGTCGTCTCTGCCAACGTCTTCGCGCTCGCCCTCCTCATCCCCGACAACTCCTTGGTCGCCTTCGTCACCGTGTCATCTAGATTAGAGAACTTAGAGTCCTTGTCCCGCTCTCCCTTCGTCGCATTTGATAGGTTCAAGGGTGGCGCCGCGGATCTCGGCTCCCTTGACGCCTCTAGTGGGATTCATAACATAGTAAACAGAAAGTCCCTACAAGATCCAATCTAGAAAAGGGCAAGATCCAATCTATGAAGATGCAAGATCGCTAAGCGTATAACGCAGTCGATGTAGTCGTACTCCTCGCGATCCAATCCGATCAGCGCCGCAACGAACGGTGCCTCCAAGTTATGCACACGTGGAACACAACACCTCTCCTCCTTCTTGATCCAGCAAGTATGGTGGAGAGGTAGATCAAATCTATGTCACCAGCGCGACGGCGGTGAAGACTATGGTGAAGAGCTATGTGGGCAGGGCTTCGCCTACGCGCAGGAGGGAGAGGAGGAAGAGGATCAGCAAGAGGAGATGGCATATAAGTTTTGGTATGGTCTACCCCTGCCCTCTCCTCACTTTATATATGGCAAGGGGACGGCCAAGGTGTCCCCAACTCATCTAGGGTCGACGGCCAAGGGGGGACTCTTGAAGGGGGGCGCATGGGCCATGGTGGGCTGGGATCCCGGCCCCTGTAGGCCTGGTACTCCACCCATTTAGCGATGTGGTCCCTTCGGTATTGGTGGTCCCCACTTTGGGACTACCAGAACCTTCTAGAAGATTCCTGATACGATACCGAAAAAATCCCGAACTTTTCTGAAACCCTAAAATCAACTTCCCTTAGATGAATCATATTCTCTGGGCCATTCTGAAGCTCCTCGTGATGTCATGGATCCTATTCGAGACTCCGAACAACATTCGGTATTGCCATTATTAATGTCCCATTTTGCCCTTGCAATGTTGAGTGTTAAGTGTGTGACCCTATGGGTTCGAGAATCTGTGAGCATGATTGAGACATCTCTCCAATCAATAATCAGTAGTAGGATTTGGATGTCCATGATGATTCCCGCACATTCAACGAAGATCTTTATCAGCTGAACCATGATGCCAAGGATTCAAACAATCCCATATTCCTTTCCCTTCGTCTCACTATATTTTACTTGCCCGAGATTCGATCATCGATATCACCATGCCTTGTTCAATCTCCTTACTAGCAATAAATCTTTACTCCCACCTTATCACATCATTCACTTGTGGGCAACTCATTAGTCACGTGCCTGCAAGAGATATATAATGTGTGTTACCTTAGCGGGCCTTGAGTATATCAATGTGCTACACGGATGGACAAATTCCACTCTTGATGCATACCACCCAATATGCACTTTCTGAGATATCCAAAGACACCTTTATGATCACCAGTTACAAAGTGATGTTTGATGCCTTCAAAGTATTCTTTCGGTACATGAGAGTAGCATAATCTCATGGTCTAAGGATTGGTATATTTGACATTGGAAAGCTACAACAATTAAACATTAACACGATCGTATTTCTTTACTTAGTTAGGCTTGTCCATCATGTCATTCTCCTAATAATATGACCCCATTGTTAATTGACAATACATGTCTATGGTTAGAAAACCTTAACCATCATTAATCAATGGACTAGTCTAGTAGAGGCTTACTAGGGACACAGTATTGTCTACCAACCACACAAGTATTAATATTTCCGCTTAATACAATTCTAACATGGAGTATAAAATTTATCATGAACAAGGAAATATGGTAATAACTATATTATTATTACCTCTAGGGCATATTTCCAATAGTCTCTCACTTACACTAGAGTCAATAGTCTAGTTAACAATTGTAAAGATCTAACACCGTGGCCTTTTAGTTCTTATCATGTTTTGATCATGGAATAGATTTTAGCCAACATATCTGACACACTCAGAACCGTATGTATTTTGCATGATTTGTGTTTCCATGTATCACTCATTCCAAATGAGTCGGCATTATATATGTTTGGTCTTCTGGTGGAACCTTCATTCCTCGGTCGAAAATATGTTACCAAATATTGTCACACACAATATAGCTTCACGGTTCTAACACTCACGGAACAACACCAAGTTCGAAAAGAACTCCTTGACTCAAACACCCTCCTTACTCATTGTCAAAACAATGATATACTCGGTTTTCGTTTGCAGAATCCGTCACAATGTTTAGAATTCATCTAAAATAGTGTAGACTTCTTCTAGCTTATTGCGCTACTTTTCAATAAACACTTAGCATAATTGATATTGAAATTCATTTGTATATGTGACCAAACTAGTATCGGTTTAACACATTACAACAATTTGTTTTTCACTAACGCATACAAAACTATATCCTCAATTCTTCCAAAACACTTTAGTGATATTTTTACTGTTGTCCAATGATCGTATTGGTATATTTGGCATTGGAAAGCTACAACATTTAAACATTGACATGATCATATTGCATTGCTTAGTTAGGTCTTGTCTATCATGTCATTCTACTAATGATATGATCTCATTGTTAATTGACAACACATGTCTATGGTTAGAAAACCTTAACCATGTTTAACCATTGGACTACTATAGTAGAGACTTAGTAGGAACACAATATTGTCTACAAACCACACAAGTATTAATGTTTGCGCTTAATATAATTCTAGCATGGAGTATAAACGTTTGTCATAAACAAAGAAATATGGCAATAACTACATTATTATTGACTCTAGAACATATTTCCAACACCCTCCACCGCGCGCTAGCTCACTCGCCCTTCGCTGCCAATCTCGAGCTGCCTCGACGACACCTCCACCACGCGCCCGCTTGCCGAGCTCGCCCTCCGCCGTGACGGGTCGCCCTCCTCTCCCCTCGTCCATAGGGAGTAGCGGTCAAAAATAAAAACCGGGGAGCACCGTTGGGCAGGGGTCGATACAAACTGACAAATAGGGGAAATGGGCCAATTTTCTGTTTGACTCGACCCAAACGATCAAAAAATGATAAATTTGTGTGTCCGTTTAGGTCTCGCCGTTGGGGATGTCCTAAGTCTCTGCAGAAACAATCAAATGCGTGAAATTTGGCTGCCCGAATGAGAGAAACAACTTCATAAGAGCATCTCCAGCCGCGTCCCCCAAACCGCGCCGGATCGAGCGTTTGGGGGACGTGTTTTGTTCGTGCCGCGTTTGGGGACGTCGCTCCCCAGCCGCGTCCCCCAAACGCCGCCCCCAAACATTAAAAGTACTTTTTTTGGCTAGAAAAAAACTATTTACTAATATTCAAATCGGTTGAACATAAACAAATTATATATAAAACTTCGAAAAAATATAATTAAATACATATAAACTATCTACTTCTTCTTCTTCGATGGCCCCGCCTCGTCGTCGTCATCGCGGTGGCGCTTCTGCTCGTCACCTCTTCCGAAGAGGCGGTGTCGGCGCCGACGCGTCGGAGTCCTCCTCGTGTCGCCGGTGCTCGCGGCTGCGCCTTTGCCTTGGCCTTGGCCTTGGCCGCCGCTTCGCACGGCCACCGCCGCCGCCGCTCTCGTCTCTCTTCTTCCTCCGCGTCCTCCTCCCCCACCATTCCTCTCGTCGTCCGGCGGGAATCGTCGCCGTTGCTCGTCCCTCGTCCCACCAATGGTGCGCCGAGCTTTCCTCGCTGGAGGTGTGGACGGGAGCTGGGAGATGTAGCTCATCGTCGCTGCAGGTGGATGGAGGCTTGGATGAATGGCGGCGTACGTACGGGTCTTATTGAGCGCGGATGAACGGCGGCACGAGTCGAAGAGAGCGGCGGTTGCTCTTCCGAGGAGTCGGCGCTCCATTCCGCGGTTGGCGCGTGTCGACACGGTTGCCAATGCGACGGTTCCGCTTCGGCAACCGCACCGTCGCTACGTATGTGGCGGTTGAGCGTCCGAGCCGCCGACGGGTCGGGCTCGCGTCTCCTCGCCTCTCATTTCGTTGTGTCCGGCGTGCGTGCGTCCCTGGACGGGACGGCTCGGACGCCGGACACCGATCGGGAGGCAAGGCCTTTAGACGCGCGTGAAACGTTGTCCGGCGCGCTCCAAATCGCTTTGAGGGACGGTTTGAGGGACGCGACTGGAGATGCTCTAAGCGTCCTAACGCGCTTGGTTTGGCCTTCGTGACTTCATTTGTAAAATCCTAACATGCATGTATCAGTTTGGCCGTTGCGATTTTATTTATAAAACGGGACCATAGCCTATTTCAATTTTAAGGAGGAAGCATCCTAACACGCGATATATATGACTGCAGATTCTGAAGCTGTTTTGTTTGAGTTCAGATCTGCTCATCCACGTCCTGTCGTCCTGTGCATGTAGATCGTACCATACCCGTGGTGTGCGCCCACCACGGAATCTCCGTACGGCCTAGCTGGTGTCCCATGCAAGTGGATGTCTGCTACGCAGCTCTCGTATCCAGATAAATGCGAGACCATAAATTCACAGTGATAAATGCACTTGAAGCTCTCCGACTCTCCATGTCGCGTGCGGTGCGGAAACGTATGCTCTGCATGCAGCAACATTGTAGCAAGAGTTGCAATCGTACACTTGCAAAAAATTGCGTCGGTGATGTGAGTGGTACGTGAACGGTGAACCATACATGTGGCGGCCGGTCAGAACGATGGACTATGATGGTCAGTGGGTCACTGGGTCTAGTTATGTGCTGATTGGAAGTTGATGACTTCCTTTTGTTAACGTTTTTCTCTCTTCGCACTGAAATATATTTAGATAAATTAAGTTATTTATTTTTAAGTAGTAGACAAAATAATTTTTAAGAGCAACCATTTATTTTATTAATAGAAAATCAAGTTACGTTAATGAATAAACGTGAAAATTAAAATACATACCAGGAGAAAACAGATATCCTAAAAACTTCGTAGAAAACTATCCCTAGGTTTTCTGCACTTGCCGAAGCGTCGCTGCCAAACTCCAATGCCGCCTAGACATGGTTGGAAGAGATGTCGAGGCTCCACTATTGCCAGATCCAAATAGCATCATTACCGATGAGGCTTTGTGAGTTGATGGACAAGCTCTCTACAAGCAACGAGGCACATGTCATTGTGGCACGTCGACCGGGGGACATTCCCGTGGTATCTTAGACCAAGATCTGCCGCATCCTATTGACGAAGTCAAATAATAACGACAAATTCACCACCTCCGGGCCAACAACCTCGCTCTAGAGCATCCACCTCACCCCATCCCCTAGTGCCGCCGTGGATAACGATGAACGCTAGCGGCACGTCGAGAAACAGACCTCACTAGAATCTTGAGAAATGCGAAAATACCAAGCCACCGATCTAAAGGATCGACAAGCACACGCTGCCATCAACTCCGAGACGATGTTGTGAAGGTCACCCCAGTGTGGGAGAGTTGAGGAAGATTTATTCGCGCGTACGCCGCTCTCACCACCCCAATGACACACCACAACATACATACATACCCTAACCTTAACTACAAAACAAAAAAAAACGAGGTCCCCTCTCCCTCCTACCGCCGGAGCGACATGGAGGGAGAGGGGACTCACGCTATGGCCGGTTGAGATGGGAGGAAGAGGAAGATGCAACGAGAGGGTTTTAACAGGGGGAGTAATTGGGGTGTCTTGAGAGCGAGCACTTATTGCGGGTTTTACCTCAATATCTTATTTTACTTTTGTTAAAGATTTGGTGACTAGCCCAACTAAAAATAAAAACAAATCCGCGACAAGTAATTTAGATTAGAGGGAGTATAAAATTTTAGCATGTTGTCACAAAATCTCTTTTGTCTTCCCTGCAACAAGTAATTTAGATTGGAGGCAGTACGAAATTTCAGCCCGGCCGGTGTCACAAAATCTATTTGTGTCTTCCCTTGTCAGAAAAAAGATCAAGAGAAGATCTTGGCACCCAGGGACTACCATCTCCTTGCACGACCACCGTACTGAACCCCTCCTTTAAACTATCAGCACTAGCACTCCACTAACTAAACCAAATTAAACATTTGATGGGTACTAGTCGTACGCAGTACAAGGTGCAGACAGTGCCACCATTACACAAATCAGTACTAGCAGCATTACGTGGCAACTGACAAGTTGCACGCACCGAGCCCGCGCAAGGCAACAACAACACACATGTGCAGATGCGATGGAAGACACGACGCATATGCCATGCGCGGCTTCGATCCGAGCTCGGCCTTCCTCCAAGGAACAAAATATGAACCGAGCTCTTACATGTTTGCGCAGCACATGCGCTGTTCCGTTCGACACGGCCGGAGGAGTATATCTTTCTGAATCTAGCCGCACATGCAGGCATATGCATGCCTTCCTCGTGTGCTCGCCCGTTTGACCTGACTCCATGGCATGGCATGCCGCCATGCCCCACGGCGAGGCCGACGAAAGTGTGCTACTCCTGTTCGTGACGAGAAAAAGGGAACCACGACGAGCGTGTGTGATTCACGATGACGCGGCTACATATCTCTTGTTCAAGTTTTTTCTTTAGAAAAATGCCATTCAATTAGGTTTATTATTTATCAAACATACTTGAATCGTTTATCAGCAAACGTAAAATAAAGCTAGAGGATAATAGTCCCAAGTGCATTAACTTAAAGTCTGAAAGTAAAATTTGGCTAGCTCAAACGCTACCGAATTCGTCTCCCGTGAACGTTACTCGTATGACTTTTGAAAACCCCGATTCTAAGAATGTTGCAGTCCAAGAAGATCATAGCCGCAACATTTTCTAAGAACCCTCCTTCTTTCATCGTCTCCACCACTGTTTTGTTATCCGACTGAATAGTGCAACGGTTGCATCCTATCTGTTGAGCCAAACAAAGACCCTCCCGAAGAGCATAGGCTTCCGCAGTCATAGCATAAGCAACAAAAGGCGGTTTGGGTAGCAATAAAATTGCCTAGGTAGTCTCTAATGACAGACACCAATACTGCCCGACCATCGTCATCGCTATATGATGCATCTACATTGATTTTCACCTCCCCCTCAAGTGGCCTACTATACTTCTCTTCTCTTCGCCGAATGGGATTTTTTTTTCTAGCTCTCCAGTAATTTTGTCGTGGTATCGTCACGGCATATGCCATAGGATGGCTAAAGAAGGTGGTTCCTGCAATGGCCTAGGGCGGTATCCGGATGCGGGTATGGGTGCGAGTGACACAACGACGTACCCAGGTTCAGGACCCTCGTATAGAGGTAACACCCCTACTACTGCTCTAGAGTGTATATGAGATAGTCACAGTACAATGATGCTCCTTGAGCTGTATCCGGCTGCTCGGGGAGGCTAGAGGTAGACGAAGGTCTCTCTCCCAGAGCAGCTCTAAGACTAGAAGTGAGAAGTGTTCGATCGATCCCCCGCACGAGAGGGGGTAGTGCAACTTATATAGGCGTTGACACTTTACAGAGAAGTCCCTATGGACTAGTGGCCGACTGCGCCGGCTCCAGCTTCCCGCTCCTTCCCGAAGCGCTGTCGTCAGCAGCCGTTGAGGCGTTGAGGCTTGTCTTGTCTCCTGCCGAAGTCAGCGGTATGGAGGAGGCGTCCATGTCACCATCGATGGCCTGTAGCAGTACGACGCTGCTTGAGCCATGACGGCCTGTCGGAGGCAGGGCACTGCCCCTCTACAGTGCCCCATGCTTTACGGGAGATGAGGTCAGCGTGGACCTTTGCACCCGGATCACCTTTCCGGTTCCTTCTCCTGCAAGGCTCGCCAGCCTCGAGCCGGTCAGGGGAGAGACAAACCCAGTCGGATATGGCATGTTGAAGCCAGCCCAGCCACAGCGCAGACGGCCATGGCAAGGCCGACATAAACTTTGAGCCAGCCGGCTCTCAGCCGGCCTTTGCCGCGGGCCAGCCAGCCCTGAGCCAGCTGCTCCTTGTCTTTTGCCCTACCCGGGGTCTTCCCCCCAACAAATTTGTAGCCAATGCTCAAATAGACAAAGCTGCTCTCTGCGGTGTTTGGACGTCCTCGCCATGGACCAGCTTGCGATGTTCCCCCCAATGAACCCGGACCTATCGGAAATATTTCAGCCAACCCAAATCCACCAAGTGGATCCCAACCTCCCGTAGAGCAAATAATGTGCTCTAGAGCAACAACTCCTGCCATGTCCAAAATAGTGGATTTAGAAATCATCGATTGCACTCACAACTTTTCCCAAATCATCTTGGCTCTTGGACACGTGAAAAGAGTATGCATAACATCTTCACATCCCATACGGCAAACATGACAACAACTATTTGTCACAATGTGTCTATTTGACAAGACACCCGAACATGGAATAAAATCATGCAAAGATCTCCATCCAAAGATTTTGATTTTTGTAGGTATGTTCAATTTCCACAATTTTTCCATACATGGCGGATATGGAATATTTATACCTCTAGAAATCTTCTCTCTCTTCAACCAATTCTATATTCCCACTCCACATGATATGCTGATTTTACTATAAAAAGTCCATTGTTTGTGAAATGGCATGCAATAAAATCTTCATATCTTGAGGAGCAATTGGTATCTCAATTATTCTGTTCACATCAACATCCAAAAATAGTGATCTAAGTAAATCCTCACCCCAAGTTCCAAACGGGGCCAATGAGCTCAAAAACTTTACCCATGATAATATTATCCCGAGGTGTAGCCATCCTGCATGTAGGGCTCATGGGGATCCACACGTTCATGTGCTAACTTGTGTCCCATCACCAGTCTGTCTTATACAACCTCTCTTTAGAGCTTTTAGACTTGCAATTACACTCTACCATGTGAAAGAACTACGAGGCTTCAGGTTTGCGTTAAGTAGATTGCCATCAGGATAGTACTTTGCTTCGAGCACTCTTGCACATGGAGACTTGGGTTTCTCTAATAACCTCCAACATTATTTTGCTAGCATTGCCATATTGAAAGTATGTAGATCACTAAAACCCATTCCACCTCTACCCTTGGGAATACACATTTCCACCATGTTATTCAATTTAACAGACACGCATGTAGCTTAAGTAAAACTTCGACCATTAGGTTGGTCAAAAATATGAATTATGTGCCACACAAATTATACCATTCCAAAAAAAAAAATGAATTCAATGGTATAAATTTTGTGACATGTAATTTATATTTTGTTGACCAAATTAATAGTTAAAGGTTTTTCTAAACTACGGGTGTGCCGGCTAAACTGAACCGATGGGAGTTCAAGAAAAGTTAGTGTTGTTAAGCTTTGTTGTCATGATACACTGCTGTTAGTTTAGTAACAAATCAACCCAAGCAACAAGTTTTTGCTCATTAAGACTAACAAGTGGCCGGCGAGTCTCGTGAGCTCCACATTAAGCTTGTTAATTTGCAGTCAATCTTACCGACTCCATGAAAACAACCCAATCTAGATCAAGCCCTCCCCTAACCGCATATAGGAATGAGAGCGATATTGTCGAATCTCCTCCCTAACTCCTAAGTGACTTAAGCTTCTTGAAGACATGCGGCAGAACCGCCTAGGGTTTTGACCCACATCCAACTTCTTAACGAGCTTAATGAACAACTCTCGAGTGCTCGTGAGCATATAACAAACCAAACCAATCTTTATTTTTTGCTCATTATTAAGGATCTTAATGATCCAAGCATCAACGATCACAAGTCTTATCAAACTAAGAAACTCATTAGTCCAACCCTACCTATTAGCCATAACATTGAACCATGCTTAGTGTTTGCAAACGGTTTGAAATTTCTAGGATGGTGACCAGAGTTGGGAAATAGTCTGCCAAGAAGAGCTAGAGCTGGAGCTGCTTGGGCCTCGAGATAGGAACCATGGCATGTCTTCCGCCGAGGGTGCGCCATGGGGCCAACCTCGGGCCTCGGGCCTGCCCTTTTTTCCCTTGTTTTAATGCCCATTAACTTGTCGTGACCCAAAACTTACTATGTTAGTCATGACATATTGAAGTCCCAGAGAGGCGACTGTGAAAGAGAGAAACATCGAAACAAAGAAGTTCATCTGTAGATTGGAGGGGGAAACACTGTCGGAGTCGCACCCGGTTGCCCCTCTACCTCTATCAACATCATCATCACCGCCACCATGACGAAGAGGGAGTAGACCACCCCGGGCATATGTGTTTGTGGAAGTAGCTTGTGTCAATCTCTCTCCTTGTACATCACTAAGTAGAGCCATATGAGCTTCCTAAGTGATTATGGCCATATTTGTATCACTTTGACGTTATAAGATGCAATTGGTATTTGTTTGCTGATGTATTGTTAAATTCATATGTCCCCCTGTTCATGTATGCTATGTTGTGATCAAACTTGTATGCAAGAACCTGTGAGGGGTGTGTGTGTGTGCGCGCGTGCGTGCGCGCGCGGGGGCGTGCGTGGGAGTGACATGATCAAGGTGCTTCTTTGGCTTTTACCTTTCCATTGGTTACCTCATTAGGGATAAATGATTGCTTATACTATTGCATATCTAGTGATAATCTAGATGGCCTTGTTTGCTTAAGATGGTGCTATGTTAACAATCAACTTCATGTAAAAGCTCTTAAGTCAATATTAGCTTTATCTTAAACTTGGTTAGAGAAGTTTTCCTTTCCAAGGGAGTATTAGTGTGAGACGTGTCGCAACATCTCTATGTTAGGAAGTGATGCCCATATGAATGTTTATCAACAAAACAATTTATTTTTCTATCACTTGTTGTTTGTTATTAAATGTTATAATCATGTCACCGTGTTTATGAGAGAGAGATCAAGTGAAATCATGAACCCAATCCATTTTAAACCATAAGAAACAAACTTTAGTTTTCTTTGTTTGCACTTTTACTTTCAGCACATATTAATTTGGAAAATACAAAAGTACTTTGCACTTCATATTTGTTTTGTTTACTTTTGTTTTGTACTATTTACACACCGTTGTGGCTGACAAACACGCCGGTGGAAGGGGGACGCAAAACTATTTCTTTTGCATTTGTAGGTTGTTTGAAGAGGATAAAGGATAGGACTACTTATTTTCCCGAGATTTTGATATAACCCCTCCAATCACTATTGTGGGGAAAATCACGCTTGCTAGAACACCCTGCGCTTGGAGCCCAAACAAATTGGCAAATGTGTATAGTTTTATTGCCATCAATCACACTACATGAAAAATGAGTGATAATTTGTAAGAGCTTTGATTGTATGAAAGAAAACGTAGTGAAAGGAATGCTTGCGAAAAAGCACTATAGTATTCAATAATACAAATCAAGCAACCTACATAGGAATAAAATCCCTTGAAAAATCCTATGAAAACTTTGAATCATAATTTAGAAGATTAAATGAACTATTAGGAATTTTCGCTATCTGGAATGTTTGATTTATGATTTTGAAACACATGTAAATGAAGAATTCAAGATTGGAATGCCATCCATTCTTGAATCATATGGGATTACAAGACTAAAAATTAATATCAAAGATGTTTAACACACCACGGGGAAAACAAAACAATCCCACATTGAGTCTTTTTTGCGAGGCTATGACAAGGTTTGAGTGGATGCTTGTTTTCACAGGATTTCAAAGGAGTCCTTAGAAAAAAATGAAGCATTAGAATCCCGTGAATTGAACAACATCCACACAAAAAATCTTCTGAATTCAAATTCTCGAGAAATCCTACGATTTTTTTTTGAATACGAAAACCCTCAGGCCTTTTTGGTTTGTAGGATTTCAATAACACATACATAAGAAAAAGGTAGGAATTAGATCTCATGACATGTTGAATCTTACAGAACCGTGAACATGTCAATATGTATTCGATCTTATTTGCACCATAGGTAAATTACAGACTTTATATAAAAAATTCTCTTCTTTATATAAAAAAGGTAAATTACAGTCTTTTATAAGGGATGAATAAATGTTATATTATGTAACAAACAAAACATTCTATGAGATTGGACTTAAGGAAAATATTCCTTTGGAATTGAGTGCAAATTAAATCATAGAACAAATCTCTTTTCTTTCTAATAACCAAGTAGACTTAGGAGAGAAATTTGCTAAAAAACAATATCTTCTAAAAGCCCCTTGAACAAAGAGACCCTTGCTTGTGTCCTTGTTGATTTAATTGCTCATTGTCTTGGTTCACATCACGCACATGAAGACAAAAAATGGTCCTGCAATGTGGACAACTATCCGTCTGATCCGACATTCAATTTACTTCGACGATGCATCCCACCCAATGCCGTGAACATTTCATTCGCTCAAAGCACGGATACCAAATCTGCAGTGACTTGGAGGTACGAAAACCAAAACCCAAACCGTGTAAATTCATCGTCAATTTGTCCGAATTTGTGGAGACCTATTTGTACTCTCTACTACACTTCTGACACCCCGGCCCCACGTGGCGGTGGCATCGTCATCGACAGCAGTTTCCTGGTCAAAGTAAATGAGCCCACCACGCCGGCTACCTGCCCCCCTCCAGCGCCTCCACCGTTCCCACCTCAAAAGACAAGACTTGAGCTTTCATGGCCACTAGTAAAATGCGTCGCTGCAGATGCCCACATGCTGCCGCAGTTGTAGTGCCGCCCTAGTCGTGCTCGCTGCAGTTTTATTTCTTCCTGTATAGAGACTAGTACAGATCTTGAGGATCCCCGCACACGCACCACTCGCAGTAGTCGAGGCAACCTCGGAGGCAGGCAGCCGGAGACAGAGGAGTCCCGGCCTTCAAGGTGCATTTTTCTTCTTCTCCTTCTCGTTCTGGCTTCTCATTTTGTTCGGGGGCGGCGGGCGGAGAGTACTAGGCTTCTGACCTTCTTTTTGTACTCGCGAAAATGGTCTGGTTACTCTGGTAAATCCTTTCGCCTTGCCGCTCCGAGCTTTGGGGTTGTTCATGTTCAGCTTGGGGTAATGACAAGAAGAATGTGAGGGGGGAGTGAACAGATGTGTTGTTTGGTTGTGGTTTTCGTTTTCGTGTGGCTAGTTAGGGTATTTCTGTGCTGCAATTTTAGAAAAAATGTATAGGGGAACTCTGTGTCTGTGGGTTCGGGTTAAGATTGTTTTGAGGCTGCTTAGGGTTTACAATTTGCTCAATTTTACTTCAGGGGAGTTATTAAGGGATCAGTGGCCTGTTCCAACTTCCACCTTCTTGCCATCTTCACTTGCTTTAGCTTCTCCTTTTTGCCATCATGTGGGTGAAAATCAGGGCACTGCTTGTGAATTCTTTGATTTTGACATGATCCCTGTGAAATTTGAGCACCGATTTGTCAACGAATGGCCAGGTGGTTGGTTGGCCAAGGGGCAGATGCTCCGTGGGCAAATAGAGAAAAGCCCCTATAGCTTTCTTGTGTAACCAATTTTTCAACTACTTGTCCTTGGCTATTTAATAAGTCAGCAGTCCCTGTTTCTTGCAAAAGACAGAAATGGGAAGATATCATAGTATAGCATGAACTGTCCTAATTGTTTATGACTTCTCTAGGAAGGTGGAAGGAATAGCTTCCTTGTAAGTTGTGCTAATTCCCAGATTCCTCTTTGTTCCTATTCAGGCTCTTGGGTCCATACAGACATCAATTTTTCCTCAAGGAAATAATTGGTTAAATTACCATCACTTTCATAAGTTATAGAGAATCAATATAATGTAAGTAGCCTCCTTTCTCATTTTGACCAGAATATCATGTTTGCTCACTTGAATTTGTTTAGTATATGTTGTCTGACCATTTGAATGTGCCTGCTCGTTTCTGTTCTGCTTGTTTCAGAAAAATAGAATATGAATCACGACAGTTTCAGATCAGTGGTTTGCCGATCTCTTTCGAAGAGTCTTCCCTCCAGGAGCAAAGAAGAGAGCCACCATGAAAAAACTGAATGTGCTGCCCCTTATGTTGTCACACTGCAACCTACAGTTTGTCGAAGATGTGAAAGCCAGGACTGGAGCCCCGCACAGAGTAACTGGGAGGAAAGGTCCATCTTATCACAAAGGGATTATGCGATGGCGTCCTCACTCTCTAGGCATTTTGCTGAGGACCTCCTAAGAGGCGCCATGGACCTCCAGGAGTCTCTTGTGATGCTTGAGAAGTTCCAGACCGTGTCACGGAGCATCAGGCAATCAAATAAGAATAGAAGGCCAGAGGCTGGTGAGAGATCACTGGATGTAACCGGAATCCGTGAAGCCCTCTTCGAAGCATCGATTGCCAAGAAGGTACTCCCTGGAAGTGTCAGCAATAGATTTGATGGGCAATTCAGGAATTCTACTGATGAGCTAAAGAGAGTGATCAAGGATAGCCTTTACAGGACCAATGATGAGCAGGCCTTCTTGAGTCAGTCAGCACGGTACACACGAAACAGTCCTGTCGTATCCGAGTCTGCTAAGCACAAGAAGGTGGTGCCAAGATCATTATCCTGCACACCCGTGCAACCTGACAGGTCTAAATCCCCAAGCTTGGTAGCGAGGCTCATGGGCCTTGAAGGATTGCCCCTGAACAAGGGCATTACTGCCAAGAAAGATGAGACACTGAAGACAGTAAGCTCACCAAGGGCACAGTTTGATATTGAGATGCCCAAGTCAAAAACGGCAGCATCAGAAAAACTACCTAAACAGTTATTTGGAAAGGACTCTGATCATAACAGGAAAGCAGGACAGGAGATCACGGAGACAATACAAGTCAAAAGGATTTTAAAGACCACACCTTCTGATGAGCATAAGGTCAAGCAGCAGAATGTTCGAATGAATTATCCTTATTCTCGAAGGGACAACCTTCCTTCGCAGGATACCTCAGTGGTAACTGAGCTTGGTTCAGTGAAATCGATGAAGAGAGAGCAAAGGACTGTACAAGCTCGAACCAAAGCCCCTGAGCATGTGAAGGTTGTACCTCATGTAACTCGAAATCAGCACATAAAACAGGTCACTGAGACAAACAGGAGAAGCAGCAATACGCAGAAACATCATTTGACTGATAGGAGGGCAGAAGGGAGGAAGGATACAAAGGCTAAAGCAGCATCAGCGTCTCGCACTAACTCTAAACTAGTGAAAAACCACGATAAGAAATTAATTTCACCAAGCAGCAGTCCTTCATCATGCCGTGCAATGAAGCCGGTCTTACGGAGAACACCTGGTAATTCCAGAGCGAGCACAGCGTCAAGTAGAAATGGCAGGAACTCAATTATTGATGACATTGTGGTGAGTATCCTTCATTATAGCATACCCTGAAAATGTTTCATGCAATCTGGGAAAGTACACTACTCTGAGATGGTAGAAGAATGACCACAAACCAAGAGCCTTAAATTGAAACCAGTTCTTGTATTCTAAGATTCATAAATAAATATATTTTAAAAAGAGATTTAGCTTTAGATAAAGGTAGACCTTGATTTGGAATAATGGTTAGTGTCTTTGTCCCGTGCACGGGGTCACTCAGTTTTTTTAGGTTTCATTCAGTTTGGACCAGTGCAGTTTGCTGAAACTTGATTATACATAATGAAACACAAAGTGCACGAATCTCAAAGCACTGCATCGACGGCTAAAACATGCACAGGACCTCCCGTGCACGGTTCATTTGTCGGGTTCTTAAATTTATGTCCTCAGATCTTTTTTTGCTCCGAATGCAGGCATATGAGGTGCATAGAGAGTTCATCGAAACTGATGGTGCATCGACAGAACACAGCGCGACGCCTAGTGATGAATGCCAGAGTGCTGATTGGGATACAGATCCTTCCATCGACGGTAATAAGTGCTGAGTTTTTATTCTGTTAAACTGATTTTTATCAGCTTCCTTGTTTGCCAGTAAAGAACAGCTTTAAATGTCTACATTCAACTGCTGATATGTTAAAATGCTGAATGCAGTGGGCAGTTGGGGAGATACAGTTTACTTTCTGATCCCTCTTAATCATTAGATATCCCTTTTTTTTTTGCATTGACATGGTTCAGAAAGTACACATAGCTATGTTGACTGCTGCTTTATGTTATTATGTGATTTGAAAATAAATTTCATATAGCAAATATGGTGATGCCAAATTCATGTAATCTTTATAATTTATTGGCTCAAATTTGAGAATGTTTGACTGCCTGATTTACATGATATTCCTCTCAATTTTACTAATTTTTGTTATGGGTTACAAATTTAACCTTAAGATCTGGTCACGAAACCTGACTGCATTTCATCACTTCAAATCCTAGATTATCTCGAAATAAAAAATGAGTTCTAGCACTAACATTCTGTTTTGTTGCAGACATTCAGGAGAATTTTAGCGGATCAAATGAAGCTTCTTCATCTTCCAGCCCTGCTGCTGAAAGAACTATTTCAACCGATGACAATGTTTTTCACCCACCAATAAAAATAGCACTGATAAAGGAAGCTGAAATCAAAGACGAGATGAGTTTGCTTCTCCTAAGCAACAGATCATTCCTTATCCGAGCAGCACAACTCGTAGGCATTAACACGTACGATCATCTGATTGAGCAATACGAAGGTTCCCCCAAGGCGGAAGTGAAAGACTGCCAGCTCTACATGGACATAGCAGCGGAGCAACTAGAACGGAAACATCGTCAGCAGAATAGTCCGTGTGGCACCGGATTCAGGAACCAGAAATGCAGAACAACACCATACTTCTCCCTGGTGGCCTTGATGGGCGATATCAGCACTGGGACTCGTAAGCTAAAGAGCTACACAGACAATGAAAGCTATGACAGCGGCTCGAAAGATAGCTTGTCTGTTAAGCTGGAGAGGGATGTCGGGTGCACCGACCCGTCGATCAACAGTGTGTGGGATATGGGGTGGCAGGACTGGATGTGCATGGAAGAAACAGAGTTCTGGGCAAGAGACGCTGGGGAGATCGTTCTTTCCACGCTCATTGAGGAGGTTGCTTTGGAGATGCTGGGATGGTGAACTGACCAGAGAAAGATGGAAGTAAGAGTGGTTCTTGCGTTGCATTGGAGGGTTAGTTTTAGCCTGTAGTGTGTACATCATTGGCACAGCTCGTGCTCTCAGTTACGTGTTCTGCTAGAGTTGCCTAGTGGAGGTTTACCTTCAATGTGAAATAATTGTAGCTTATGCAGGATGGAGTAAGTCAAAAGTGTCTTGTCTATATCTTAGTTGTCTAAGTTTTCTTGAATAGCAGTCACCAGAAAGCATTTTCATCCACATCCAAACTATCGTCATTCCTCATGTCACTCTTTTTATAACTCACAAGGAATAATAATAATAATAATAATAAAGCATTTTACTAAAATTGCACAGTTTCATGGAATAATGGTTATAATTTTAGGCGTAGAAAAAAAGCTATTTTCAGGTGCATGAGATTTAGGAAAATTTATACAAGTGAGAATTAGCCGAACTTAAATTGCAAGAGCATGGCTCACAATTCTGTTGCTGGATACAACATGGACATGGTGTTCTTGTTCTGGGTGCTAAAATATGCTCCCTTTATTTAAAATACATTTTAAACAGATGAAAAAATGTTGACAAAATTCAAAACAAAATACTGCGTATACATCTCCACATCGTATGTGTTCACGAAAAAAAGTGAATTGTTATGTGGCTTGTGCAAAAAGAAAAAATTCGATGCTAAAATAAGACTTGCAGGCATTTTTTTTGTATTTTTGCACAAGCCATAGAAAAATATTATTTTACTAGGAACTGTGAGCGAGGACATAGAATGTGGAGATATGAGGGCTAAAAAATTCTTCGATTTTGTCAGTAGTTTGAATTTTTTTTTTGGTAAAAGGAGCATATGTACTTGGAATCAATAGTGCATTTCCAGATACAAAACTTTTATCTGCCACTAATTTAGCCGTCACATAAACTTTCCGTTAATTTAGCCGCCACATAAACTATCTTTTGCGTGTTGTACATCATTTTTTGCGCAAAATTTCACTGATCTATTAATAATTATCAACAATAGTATAAATAACTTAATTGTAAAAAGTTTTGATTTTTATCGCGATCTGCTAAAATATGTAGACAAATCGTAAATCGACAAAGTGAAGCGTGGAGATAAGTTTTTTAGGGCATCTCCAGCGGATCGACGCATTTTGCGTGTGTCCGTTTGCGTCGGGCCGCGGACGCGGAAATAGATGGAAATGGCCGAGCGCACCGGGGGAAGGCGTTTCAGGTGGCATAGACGAAGGTCGTCGCATCTGGGAAATTACCGAGCTCGCCGACGAGGCCGGGGGAGCAACGCCAACAATCATCTCTTGCATGACGAATAGCATATCCTCTGTGAAGCCAGGTGATAGGCTAACCTGCACGTTGGCATTCGCCTGCCTCTCCTAGGCCAAATGCATGGGCGAACTCAGGATCAAAATTAAGAGGGGGCAAAAATGTGTTAATGAGGGAAAAATATCATGCTAAGTGGGGGCAAATGACTCTTTTAAGCTTGCTATTAGAAAGGGACAAAAAGTTGAGTGGGGGGCATTTGCCCCCCTTGGCTAACACTCTAGACCCACCCATGGCCAATTGGGCGGCCACCCTAAGCTGGTGTTCGACTCCCTCCGCGTATTTTCTCTCCTTCAGATTCTTGTGCATGTCTCGTCGTTTCGCGGTCTCGATGCACTTCTCCTCCTGCGTCGACACCTTCTTTGGCGTATTGGCCTTCATTTCGCCTGGTGGCGGCACACTTTGAGCTAGCGGGGAAATGTGGTCTCCATCGAGGCTTTCTGAGCCACTGGCATGTGGGCCATACAGGCGAAACGTCCACGCAGATGCATTCGCAACGCGTATTTAAGCCGCGCTTGGGTCTCGGCAGATAGGCCGGTCAGTATGCAGCGGACCGCTGGGCTTCGACGCAGACGTATTGTTCGACGGCACGAGTTTAAACGGTTGCTGTGCCCGTTGAAGATGCCCGGCACCTAGCCGCCCGGCGGTGCAGCCGTGCTTGTGCGTCTCGATTGCAACCCAACTGTCCCACGGAGAAAAAGACGCCAGAGAAGACGGCCGGGCGGCATCGGCGTCAGCATTTCCCCGCCAGACGCCATCAGTACCTAGTACCTGCCCACGTCAAGGACTTAAGTAGCCACCCACAGTTACCCACAACCGCACACAACAATCTGCGGCAGCCGCGGCCTCGTAGTCGTCGCCACTCGCCACCACACCCGCCTGCCCGCCCTCGGCGCGCGATCACCGCAGCAACGCCGGCGATGGACTCCCTGGTCGTGCTGCTGCTGTACCCCGTGAACGCCTACCTGGAGCAGGAGCTGGACCGCCGCTTCACCCTCCTCCGCCTCTGGGAGCACTCCCCGCCGGACTCCCTCTTCCGCGCCCACGGCTCCACCATCCGCGCCGTCGTGGGATACCCCGGCCACAAGGTCGACGCCGCGCTCCTGGACGCCCTGCCGTCCCTGGAGATCTTCTCGTCCTTCTCCGTCGGCATCGACCACGTCGACCTCGCCGAGTGCCGCGAGCGGGGGGTCCGCGTGACCCACACCCCCGACGTCCTCACCGACGACGTCGCCGACCTCGCCGTCGGCCTCGCCGTCGCCGCGCTGCGGAGGATCCCGCAGGCCGACCGGTACGTGCGCGCCGGCGCATGGAAGGCCAAGGGCGACTACACGCTCACCACGCGGGTCGGTTTCTCACTTTCTCTCTTTTCTCACTAATAAATAATCTATAATCTACTGGTGCTGCATATTTTAGTCGATGATCTGTGCGTAAATCGTCAGACGCTGGAAGACAAACTTGCAACCATATACTCCGTATTTGTTTGGATTTTGCATCGCCACAAGTTTTTGGATTTAAGCTGGGACTTTAGTTTAAATTAGTTCAAATTTAAACTAAAATTCCTTTTATGAGCACACCCCCTTGCGTTGGGTGCTGTCCAAAACGGGATCTCACCCGACCTCTGATGAAATGAAGATTCAGGCGAGAGAGCCTTTGTGTTCTTCCCTGTGAACAATAAAAAAAAAACTAAATACTTATTATGGATCAGAGGAATCGTAATAATGATTTTCAGAAAACTGTACTTTAACTTTTGAAAAAGGTTTGGAATAATTGGGTTCCTCTCAAATGCAAGTTCTTTGCATGGTTGGTGATCAAGTTTAGAGTTTTGACTATTAGGTTAGTTGTCTTTATCGATTTTGCAAGAGAGCCGGAGCTTGCACCCCTCCTCCGTGCACTCATTTACATTAGAGGATCCTCAAGCACGTCTTCTCACGTGTTCTCTCTCGTGTTTCCCATGGAGGTCCTCCCCCTCTCATCTCCTTTTATTGGACCGCGTGCTCCCAACACCCTCACCACTCTGCCTTCCAAGCTCCTCCCCCTGGAGCTCCTACACTTCCCATAGTGTTTCCTTCTTCGGAGGAAGCTCCTCCCAAGAAACATGGATATCTTGTGGTGTAGCTCAAATTTGCCTCACCAAGCTTCGATAGACGTTTTCTCCGCAAATTTGTTAATGGTGGAGGTTAGTAATTTTTGGGATTTTTTGGTGTTGTAGTGTGTATTATTTTTTTGCCGTGTACCATGATCAATATGTTGCAAATATTTCAATTGTGTTTTTCATTTGTTATTCTCTATGTTGCATGTTGCTACACACTTTTTTTTTGCTGCAAATAGGGATTTTCAAAAAATAGTACTGTAACTTTTGAAAAAAGGTTTGGAACAATTGGGTTCCTCTCAAATGCAAGTTCTTTGCATGCATGAGGTTGGTGATCAAGTTTAGAGTTTGGACTATTAGGTAATGGCTAAATAGTGGTCTTTATCAATTTTGCAAGAGACCCGGAGCTTGCACCCGTCCTCCATGCACTCATTTACATTAGAGGATCCTCAAGCACGTCTTTCCGCGTGTTCTCTCTCGTGTTTCCCATGGAGGTCCTTCTTCTCTCATATCCTTTCCTTGGACCACGTGCTCCCAACACCCTCATCACCCGGGACGGAGCCAGACTTTAGCCTTGGAGGGGGCAAAATCTTGTTGGAGGGGGCAGAATGGCTTAGAATTACAAAGCATGAGCATGATTCTTAGGAAGTTTATGAAGAAAATAAGTTTGTTGGGGGTGGCTGAGCCCCCGCTCGTCCCCCCTTCCTCCGTCCCTGCTCATCACTCTGCCTTCCAAGCTTCTTTTCCCCGGAGCTCCTATACTTCCCATAGCGTTTTCTCCGGCGCAAGCTCCAAGTCTTCCCAAGCACCATTGATATCTCGTGGTGTACCACAAATTAGCCTCGCCGGTCACCAAGATTCGATAGACGTTGGAACGGTGACTGTGGGTCGTCCGATCTAGCTTCGACGAGCTGAGTTCAGGGCTGGCGAAGCCAAATCGGTGAAGGGTGGTGCATCGGTTGTTAATGGTGGCGGTTAGTGATTTTGTGGGATTTTTTTTGGTCTTGTTGAAGTGTGTATTATTTTTTGCCATGTACCATGATCAACATGTTGCAAATACTTGGATTTTGTGCTTTAAGGAGATTTTCTCGTGTTGCGGTTTACCCAAGATTTTTAGCCGGCGTATTGTTTTGATGGACATGCATGATTTTACTGGATCACAAGAAGATTTGCTGCATAAAAAACAAAGAATAGCGTGGCCCAAGAATCTTTGACTTAACAACTGGATTTAAAACAAAGCAGCCCATGATGCCTGCAGTCCCCGGCTCGTGGGCAACATTCGGCCCAAACCGAATACACTTCAGCACACCAGTACTTAGCCACGTGGATGAGTGAGTAGCCCACCCACCACACAACGATCAGCCGCGCACCCACCACAACCCCACCTGCCGCCCTCACTGCCGGCGACGGCGACGGCGATGGAGTCCCTCGGCGTGCTGCTCCTGCACCCGATGAACGCGTACCTGGAGCAAGAACTCGACCGCCGCTGCCGCCTCATCCGCCTCTGGGACGCCCCGCCGGGCGCCGCCGCGCGCGCCGACTTCCTCCGCGCCCACGCCGCCGCCATCCGCGCCGTCGTCGGCAACGCCGGCTACAACGCCGACGCGGCGCTCATCGACGCCCTCCCATCCCTCGAGATCGTCGCCTCCTTCTCCGTCGGCATCGACCGCGTCGACCTCGCCAAGTGCCGCGACCGCGGGATCCGCGTCACCAACACCCCCGACGTCCTCACCGACGACGTCGCCGACCTCGCCGTCGGCCTCGCCATCGCCGCGCTGCGCAAGATCCCGCAGGCAGACCGATACGTGCGCGCCGGGCTCTGGAAGGCCAAGGGGGACTACACTTTGACCACGCGGGTTTGTTTTGTTTCCCATGCCTCTGCTTCCGTTCATACCGCTCTTCAGTTCAGTAACCTCGTAGTGACCTGTGCCGCGTATTGCTATTGCTTAGTAATGCCGGATTAATTGGCTACTTCAAACTTCGCTTCACGGCACTTTGGTTTTGTACACTTGGCTGTCTACTTAGTTTCAGTCAAATAGAAATACGACAGTATCTTGACTGAGGATTAATTACAAAACAGAGGATGAATTCGAGAGCAAAATCTGGGAGAGGTAGAAAGGGGAAACAGTTGAACTTCATTGGGCCCTGGTTATCTTCCTGAAATTTGGTTGGTAGTTAGTACATTTGACTCTTCCTTTTATACCATTTGAACCATATAATTGAGATAGGACCGGTTGCTTTAAGGCATTTGCACAAGCTTGGCTGTCTACTTAGCTGCATTGATTTTTCTAGGGGTCTTCCTACTTTCTCTCCTATGATATCAACGTCTTACTAGGTTAGGGATTGTTGGTTCTTTTTTTTTTGGATATATTCACAGAGCTCTGGAGGTTGTTTGTTGTTACTTAGCTCCATATTGCGCTGTAACTTGGACGCTGATACTAAAAAAAACGAGACCAGCAGGGGAAGAAGCCCCTGCGGCTTTTGATTAAGGAGAAGGGTCTGAGGCTGTGCATCGAAACCCATGAAATAAATCGCGACCACCTGGTCTTTAACGCACACCGGAAGGAAAGTGCTACTGCGCTCCAGCCACTTGACCAATGGCTCATCCACCTTGCTAATACTAAGACTGATGGGAAACCATGGAAATCACGATGTGTTCCTCCCTAACCGTTGCTTCCTAGTAGTACAAATAGGTTTGCGATTGCAACACATTTCGCTATGTTGTCAATCTTTATGGATAAGCAACTGGTTGTGCTTCGTAGCAGCCAAATGCTAGGATTTTTTTTGTGAAACTGTATGATGCACTATGCTTCTGTCTCTGAGGCTTTTCCTGGTCTCTTGAAACCTACTGAGGACATTTTCCATGAGTGTAATCCTCTTGATAATGCAAAATATCAAGTTGCACCTTTGGCTGTGTGCATCAGTTGATGCAGAGACCGGGGCTAACACCTGCATTTTGAAAATGAAAAAAAAATCAGGTGCACCCATCTCAAGGACAGAATGCACTTAGCAAGATTGATCTGCTACTGATTATAATAATGAGGTGTCAGATTAATAACTCTCTCGTAAAAGCATGAAATAGGTGAGGGTAATGGTTTAGCATTCCATGGTAGAATAAAAGCTGGGTACATCGTGCATGTGATCCTAAGATTAGATTCGGTTTTCCCAAAGACAAAAAATAATCAACTCTTGTTATTTTTCTGCAGTTCAGTGGTAAAAGAGTTGCTATTCTTGGGCTTGGCAGGATAGGTTTAGCAGTAGCAAAAAGAGCTGAGGCATTTGATTGCTCGATCAGTTATCATTCAAGATCACAGAAGCCATTTCCAAACTACAGGTTCTTTACAAATGTTGTTGACCTGGCAGCCAATTGTGACGTGCTTATTGTGGCATGTTCGCTTAATGCAGAAACCCATCACATTGTTAGTCGTGAAGTCATCGATGCATTAGGACCAGAGGGTGTGCTCATAAACATTGGCCGTGGAGCACATGTGGATGAACCTGAGCTTGTGTCTGCTCTTCTTGAGAAACGCTTGGGAGCAGCAGGCCTTGATGTGTTTGAACATGAGCCCTTTCCTCCCGAGCAGCTTCTTGGTTTAGATAATGTCGTTTTGGTCCCCCATGTAGGAAGTGATACAGAAGAAACATGCAAGGCAATGGCTGATCTAGTTCTACAGAATTTGGAGGCACATGCTTTGAACAAGCCCTTACTCACTCCAGTCATCTGATTGCTGCTGGTACTCGAATGTGTGGAGCATCTTCATTCTGTACTCCAAACTCTGAGTTTGCTAGTCTAGTTTATGAATGGAGCACCATCTTGGCATGTTATTCTTCCTGTAAGACATCATGCTATGGGTGTTGTGCACTCAACCCTGATGAATAAGAGTATCAGTTCAAACATATTCATAGAATCTGTCAAGTTAGGTATTGCTATTTTTTTACGTGGTTGAAGTATGCAGTGTTGCCATTTCGTTTTTGGACGCTTCCTTTCTTATCTTCCTTTAACATGGTTCCCATGTTCTGACATAAAAGAACATCTTTCGTTTAGTTTCTCATAGATATTGTTTATATACTTTTGCAGTTCAGTGGCAAAAGAGTGGGCATCATTGGGCTGGGCAGGATAGGGCTTGCTGTTGCCACAAGGGTGGAGGCCTTTGATTGCCCAGTGAACTACTACCAGAGAACAAAGAAAGAATACCCCAATTACACCTATTACCCTAGTGTGGTTGAATTGGCAGCAAACAGCGATGTCCTCGTGGTGGCTTGCCCACTGAATGAACAGACCCGCCACATTGTCAACCGTGAGGTGATCGATGCGCTGGGTCCCAAGGGCGTGCTCATAAACATCGGGCGTGGCCCTCATGTCGACGAGCCTGAGCTTGTCTCTGCACTCGTCGAGGGGCGTCTCGGCGGGGCAGGCCTCGACGTGTTTGAGGATGAGCCCAATGTCCCGGAGGCGCTCTTTACGCTGGACAACGTCGTCCTGGTGCCCCACGTGGGGAGTGGGACGCACGAGACTCGCCAAGCAATGGCGGACCTGGTACTCGGTAACCTGGAGGCACATGTCCTGAAGAAGCCGTTGCTGACTCCCGTTGTGTGATTGTGAGCGTGGTGGGCTCAGTTCGTTGTATATCAGTGTATGTTTACAAGACTCCGTCTCGTGTTCTCGTGTGTTTGAGATACGTTCTTGTCGGAAAACAGTCTGTGAGACCTGTTAATTAATAAAGTTTCTCATTTTTGGGACTGTCTTTCGGGCTTTATCAACGGGCCACTGGGTATCTTGTGATCTGAAGAGTTGTTGCTATCCACACGGTTGCTCAGCATTAGGCCTAGCTCCGGATTTTGCCCAGATCCTACTCGTACTTGAGATTGTCTTCTCCAAAGAAAAGAAGTAATTGACCCTTGAGATGGCACACAACGGTGCCAGGAGCTATCGTTGCTAGAGAGGTTTGCGATTTTCTCATCACCTTGTCTATTGCCTTCCCTAGATTTGCAGTTGGTTGACGGGTGCCTCCCAATATCGTGGCCTGTCTTTTTTTGATGTGGTATTAGAGTGTCGTTCTTGACTCTTTGTTAGTATTGCTTTGTGTTCTCTGTTAGCTGTGGTTGTGGGCGTGTTGTTTGTGTGAGCTTGACCTTGTAGGTTTTTCTCCTAAAAACTGGACACCCTCTTCTTAATTAATGAATGGGGTAAAGCTTTTTCCTCGGTTTCAAAAAAAAACCAACTATAAGTTTATCTATAAAAAAAACTCAGCCGTGACATAATAAAAAGCTAACTACAAAAAAAATTCCACTACATATTCAGCAAGACAAGAAAAATAGATTTACTTCTCATTTATTTCTTTTGAAGTTTCAGTATTTAAGTAGAATTTGAGCTAAGTACTTAAACTTTACAAAGCATACATACTTCTGGAAGCAACTATAAGTTTATCTATAAAAAAATAGATGATAATATATATGCTCCTGCATCATACTAATACAAGACAATACATATGAGAAATCATAGCGCTAGAGTAGCAATGCCAACATGTAGAGGAATAAAAAACAATAAAAGCATAATTCGCAGGAAACAATTACTAAATAGCCATTACAAAATGGATGTAGAAAATTTGGATATAGAAAAAATGGTCAATAAATGACTATTAGCATTGCCAACTCAGAAGGTGATAACACAATTCAAGAAATGCATATCATGAACCAAACCGGATATAGAAAAAATATGAATATAACACTATTTTGCAATAGTATATGAGTAACTTAGCAATTTCGATTTTATTAATTCAGAGATGAGAAATCCAGGAAGTTCATCCCTGTGCATAGGCCAATGTAGTTCTTCATGTTCAGTTTCATCCATGTGCAAGTGCGACATGGGAATCTAGATACACAGTAAAATTTACATGCAATTGTATAGGAGAGGAAGCAAACTTCAAACCTTAATCAGAACTATAGTTATGCGAACATGACAAAAAGACAAGGACTATCAATATCTGAGAAATCACAGTGCATTTTTGATACCCTCCATTGTTAAGATAAAATTATTATACATGCTCTGAGACACATATCATGCATCGAACACTTCGTATGAACCTGCTGATTTGGACCCACTTGTCCATCTTGTAAAAGAATGTATTCTAGAATAAGAGGTACTTCCTCCGTTCTTTTTTAATTGACTCAAATTTAGTACAAAGTTGTACTAAATCCGAGTCAATTAAAAGAGACCGGAGGGAGTACAATGATTATATCTTAACAATATCATGTAGGATAATTGTTGAGTTAGAGGAGAGAGAAACGAGAAAATAAGTACGTCTTCTCTTATCTAAGAGATAATTTCTTACTAAGCAAGCTAAGGTGTGTGTGAGATGTCTTATGTTAGGCACTTTTTTCGACGAGTAGTTTATTTGTAGTCATGCGACGGTTTAAGGAGCGTGCAAACAAATATTGCTCGAGACAAACACTGAGAGGTAATCATCGTATAATACACGACGGTTTAAGGAGTATGCAACAGCTAGCATAAAAATGTCTTATCAACCATTGTACTCACTCCAATTTATGTTAATGGACACGGCTAGGGAGCACTCGGATGCTTCTTAGTCTATCTAAGCACTCCCTCTAACTACACGTACGTGCATTTAATGCTATGTAATTTTTCTAAAAAAAAGTCATAACTTTTGAACTATTTGTCGAAATTGCAATCCGTTTTCACCATTGGACTTCTCACGACAAGATCTTCGAAACTAGATCCCATTTATATATGTTTTGACAAACTTTATTTTCGAAAACCAACTTAGTTATTGCGGAAACGCAACTTTATTATTGTGAGGAAGCAACTTTAGTTGGTTACACTATTTTTGTAATATTTTGTACCAACTTAGATTTTATGATACTCAATTAGCTGTGAATCATACTTTCTAATACTGCTAGTAACTTGATTTTCAATGTACACAACTTAGTAGCAACGAAAATACAAAACTCCACATTTCATTGTAATTTTATTAACTTTGCGCATGTGTGAAACAACTTGCATGTTGATAAAAGCAACTTACTTACATCACTATGCAAACTTAGTGCATTGCTTGGAAAATAACTTGGATAGATGACAAAAAAAAACTTAGTTAGATGGTGGAACCAACTTCAACATGTTGATAAAAACAACTTAATAAAATTACTATTCAAATCAGCACAGTACTTGTAAAATAAGTTGGTTAAGTGATAACCATAACTTTTATAGATGATGGAAACAACTTAAGCATATAGATAGAAGCAACATTATCAAATCATTATGCAACTTAGATCATTGCTTGAAAAAATAACTTGGATAGATTGATAAAAACTACTTAGTTAAATGATGGAACCAACTTAAGCATGTTGATAAAAACAACTTAATCAAATTACTATGCAACTTAGGACATTACATGTAAAATAACTTGGTTAGGTGATAAAAATAAAAATTTATGATGATGGAAACAACTTAAGCATATTGATAGAAGCAACTTAATCAAATTATTATGCAACTTAAGATATTGCTTGTAAAACAACTTGGTTACTGTAAAAACAACTTAGTTAGATGATGGAACCAACTTAAGCATGTTGATAGAAGCAACTTAATCAAATCATTATGCAACTTAAGACATTGCTTGTAAAATAACTTGGTTTGGTTATAAAAACAACTTAATAAGATAGTGGAACCAACTTGCATACTGATAAAAGCAACTTAATTAAATCACTATGCAAATTCAGGATATTGCTTGTACAACAACTTGGTTAGGTTATAAAAACAACTTAGTTAGATGGTGTCACCCACATCTGACAATACCACTAGTGAAAAAAGGATATCACAATAAATCGAAAAAATTTCATGGTTATGTATCTCGCTAGTTTAACAATATGTCATTGCTCGTAAAAAGTGTTCAGAAGAAAATAACAACACCAAAAACATATGAAGTAACAACGAATCATCTAAACCATATGTAATTTTCATAGATAAAAGGACACTAGCACAACAACTCAACAAGGTGTAGATGTTATGCATCAAGACTATCATGCCCTGAAGGCAATTCAACGAACACCTGGTGCACCCTCGCATAAATTGCAACGCACAACCAACTTACTCTTTGGAGACATGGCAGAATGTGTGGCTGGTGCAAAGGCGCTTGATGCTCCAGCATGAAAGGAGGTTGTTGGTAACGACGGTGTTGCTGCGGCAGCCCGCACCCGCAGGCTTGTCTCGCCCTCTGCCCCCGCCGCGAATGTTAGGCGGTGCACCAACAGTGAATCAACCAAGCAACGTCTTTGGATGGGTTGTATCATGAGTCTCTTGTATCATAGCATGGTACCAACCATGGGTCACAAATCAGCCTTCATAAACCACCACGCAACCCATCAGTACACCTCTCAGTTTAGGACATGTAGGTTGCTAGTAGTAGTAGCTGGAGCTGCTCAACCTATATGTACGTGTACATCAGGTAATTCAGCTTCACAACCGATTGATTGTCTATGTAGTGGCTGGAGCTGCTCCTCGCTACACACATGGAGGACGAGGTGCAGCAGCATGTGCCCTGGCGGGATGCGGGACGACCTCACCTTAGCTAGTGATGCGGGACGAGCGGCCTGCCGGAGCTGTTCGAGGAGGAGGTCGGGGCAGAGACGCCTGGAGCAGCTTGAGGACGCCGGCGGCGGAGACCCGCTGGAGGAGGCGGGCGCGGGGAGGGCCGGCGGCGACGAGTCGAGGCAGCCGCCGCCAGGGTAGAGAAACGGAGGCGGCGGCGGGTGGTGGCCGGGAGGGCCGGCGGCGAGGAGTCGATGCAGCCGCCGCCGGGTAGAGAAACGGAGGCGGCGGCAGGCGGTGGCGCGGAGGGCCGGCCGCTGAAGTTGCGGGGCCGCGCCGGTGGCTCGATTGGATCACGCCATGGCCCATGGGAGTGGAGATGGGAAGACCGAGACGATGCGGGAGGAACTACAGAAGGCTTCGACCAGTTTCTGTCTCACACGGGGAAACCAAGCGCGACACGATCAACTTCATCGGACGGTCATAAAACGAGTGCCCAAACTGACAGATAGCATCCGGATATAGCATCCGGATGTTTTTTAGCATTTGGGTATGTTAATTGTCATTAATATGGATATAAATTAAATATATCTAGATATATCTGTATTAACGACAATCGGAGGGAGATACGTATTTTCTCAACAACAAAAAAAAAAAACCATACGCAACAGCTAGAATAAGACGCTGTGTCCAGCCCCGGAGGGCCCATGTGTAAGGGTCCGCGCGCTTCGTGGACCGCGCGGCGGGACTGCATGAGTCGAGCCCGAGTTCTTGTCCGGCCTCCCTTCCCCACCGGCAGTCACTCGCTGCACCTTCCGCGCGCCGCCGCTTCTACCGCCGTTCTACGTGGGCTAGGCGCGGCGGACAACAGGCGAGTATTCCGACCAAATAATCCAAGCCTCTTCTCCCTTTGCTTGCTTTCTCGCGGGAGGGCGCATTGATCTTGTTCGTTTCCGGAGACACCAAGGATTCGATCTGGTTTTGTTTTGTTTACGATGGTCATTTCTTCTCCATCGTCGAGCACGCGGTGGTTTAGTTTGTACGGTCAGAGGGCAGATCATGGTCATATCATCGATCCTCTCCGCCTCTTGATTTTTCCTAAGAAAATTCGTCTCCATCGTTTGATTCGATTGCGGCTGAGATCGTGGTGGAAGACCTAATCGATCCTTCATTGTTGCCCTGCTGTGATTCCTAAGCTGTGATTTACTACTTGCCATAGACGACGATGCCTGCTGCCGTGTCTCTGATGCTATTTTTTCTTTCACTCCTTCCTGGATTTTGCCTGAAAATTCAGTGCATTGATCTTGTACTCCTTCATGAATTTTGATCTTATGTTTGTGCAGCGGATCATCGAAAACTTCTTCAGAACTTTGATGGTGGAGTAAAACATTTAATTTAGAAGTTGAGTATAGTTCTACTTGATATGCTGATGTAATTGTGCCGGTTTATGATTTCAGTGTGCTTGTTAATTAATTTCCAAATATTCTGGTCAAGATTTTGGTCCGCTCCTCAATCAATATGTACCTTAATTAGTTAATTTATCTTAAATTATCGCAATTGTTGCCATAAGCGTTTTCCATTACTTTCCTTTCCTCGTCAAAGCTACGTACTTGCAATCGATCTTCATAAGGCTGCTTACTCTCATTCCTCTACAAGCATTTCAGGCCAGTTTCAGCAAGAACCGAATCCTCCCTCATCTCTGTCCAACTCCAAACTCCGGCGCGCGACGATGAAGCACACGACATCGGACTCCGACGTGACGAGCGTGGCGACGACGTCGCCGTCCCGGTCGCCGAAGATGTCCGCCTACTACGTCGTGAGCCCGTCGCGCGACTCCCGGGACGACGGCGACAAGTCGTCGTCGACGCAGGCGACGCCCGTGTACAGCAGCCCGCTCGAGTCGCCGTCGCACCAGTCCTCCCTCGGCCCGCACTCCAGGGCCTCCTCCGCCAGCCGCTTCTCCGGGCCCCTCCTCAGGTCGCCGTCCGGCGGCAAGGCCGCCTCGCGGAAGCGGCCCCGCGGGCACGGCAAGGGGTGGCACGAGGTCGACGTGATCGACGAGGACGACGCCGAGTACGACGATGACGAGGGAGAGGTCTCCAGGGGATGCGTCGTCGCCTTCTGGTTCTCGGTTCTGGTCCTGGCCTTCACTCTCGTCTGCCTCGTCGTGTGGGGCGCTGCCCGGCGCTACAAGCCCACCGTCGTCGTCAAGGTGCATTTATCTTTGAACATCTGATTTCTGAACTGATGTGCAGCCGGCTCCTCTGACATACTGAAATTTGTTCTCCCTTGTTTATGTTCAGAGCTTGACGGTGGAGAATTTCTACGCCGGAGAAGGCGTGGACCGCACCGGGGTGCCGACGAAGCTGGTCACCGTGAAGTGCTCGCTCAAGATCGACGTCGACAACCCTTCCACCATGTTCGGCATCCATGTCTCCTCGACCTCGATCCAGCTCATGTACTCACAGATACCCATAGCCAACGGTCAGGTAGTGTAGCACCTCAAGAACATCAGAAAAACAAATTCCCCTTTCTGAAATGTCTTCACAATGTATAATGCATCCTGCTTATGTGCTCTGCAGTTGGAGAAGTTCTACCAGCCGAAGGCGAGCCGGCATGTCGCCTCGGTGATCCTGCACGGCGATAAGACCCCTCTCTACGGCGCCGGGGCTACGTTCTCCGACACCGGAGACACGGTGCCGCTGACGCTGGACTTGGTGGTGAACACCAGAGGGTATGTCATCGGCAGGCTTGTCAGGGTCACACACGAGAGGCGTGTGCAATGCCCGGTCGTCGTGAGCTCTCATAGCGACAGGCCCATCAGGTTCACCCAGAGTGCTTGCAGTTACACTTAGGTGGTGCCTTGAGATTTCCTGGGTAACAATAAAAGGTTGTGATCGTGTAGATTCTTGAGGTTGTTCATGACAAGAGAACCATCTGATTAATAATCAACATCTGATGATAGCATTCTGTTGGCATCACTAATACATCACATATAATTTGATCCTCCTGTCACAAAACGAGGAGACAACATCTGAATCGAGTGCCTGCAGAAGCAGAAGACCAATGTATCTGCAGAATCATACAAAAATGACCAGCATCTACGGTCAGGAGATTGGGGGGAAGAATTGTGTTTTACACCAGTGTACATATGCTTGACAACAGAGCATGGCCTCTTAGCTGAGGAACACCATGATCTTGAATGAGCTGATGCCCTGACTGTACAACCCACCCTGCTTCTGCCATAGATTCCTGCAAAACCCTGAGGATCGCATTCGGAGCTGGCATGATCGTTGGAGCGGCAGCGATGTTGATGCGAACTGTTCAGCCTTGCCTGTCCCTAGTGCGCTTGTCACCTGCAGGAAACTGGAATGCGATGGATGATCACTCCTTGCCGGCTCATTAGTAGTTGCCGATCTTTGCAGCTTGCCATCATCGTCGTCGTCCGAATGGTGGTCCGGCTCTTTGGCGTTGCGGCGGAGACGATCATCAGGGGAGCCAGACGCACGGTTGCCGTTCTCGGTCAGGCCGACGGCTTTCCACGCATCGGCGACGAGGCTGTGGGTGCTCTGCTTGGGCCTGACGCCGGCCTCCTGCATCATCTGGAGCACCTCCTGGGCCTTCCACGGCTGCTTCTGCTCGCTGTAGCCCCAGATGAGCGTCTCGAACGTCCTGAGGTTGGGGCGCACGCCGGCGTCGCGCATCTTGCGGTAGACCTTGGTGGCGTTGTCCATGTCGGCGACGCTGCACCAGCCGCTGATGACGGTGGTGAAAGTGACGACGTTGGGGCGGACGCCGATGCGGCACATCCGCTGCAGGAGCTCCTCCGCCTTGCCGGGCTGCTGCGCGCGGACGTAACCCTTGGCGAGGATGCTGTACACCTGCGGGTCCGGCTCGACCCCGGCCTCCACCATCTTGTCGAACACCTTGTTGCATTTCGCCATGTGCCCCAGCGAGCTGAACGCGTTCAGCTGGTGGCTGTAGGTGACGATGTCCGGCTTGATGCCGAACTGCTCCATCAGCCCAAGAACCTGCGCACGATGAATTGGAAAATATATTCGATTCAAAAATCAGTGGGTGTAATGGAGTTGTAAGATCATGGAGGTATGAGGTGTCGTCGTACGTCGTCGACGGCAGCCATGTCGTTGGCGTCGAGGAATCCCTTGAGGAGGGTGTTGAAGACGATGACGTTGGGGAGGACGCCGGCCTCTTTCATCTGTCGAACGCACCGGAGCGCCTCCTCCAGCCTGCCCTCCCTGCAGTACCCGCCGACGATGATGCCCCAGGTGCGCTCGCTGGTGCGCAGCCTGGCACGCATCATCTCCACTACGAGCTTCTCCGCCCGCCACGTCTCGTCGTTCTTGGCGTAGGCGCTGGCGACGGTGTTGTAGGTGACCACGTCGGGCTCCACGCCGCGCGCGCGCATCCTGCCCACCACGCCCCACGCCTCCTCCAGCCTCCGGTGGTCGCACCACGCCTTCACCAGGATGTTGTACGTGGTCAGGTTCGGCCTCACCGTCGACGCGACGACCCCATCGCCGGCGCCGCCGGCCATCATGTCGAAGATGCGCTGCGACTCCTCGGGCCGGCCGGCGAGGCCGAAGCCCTTGATGAGCGTGTTGAAGGTGCTGATGGTGGGGCGGCACCCCGGGTGGTGCCGGCTCATCTTCCAGAAAGTGCTGCTGGCCTCGCCCATCCGCCCGGCCTCCACGAAGGCGTTGATCAGCGCGTTGAAGAAGATGGAGTCCGGCCGCAGCCCGGCGGCGTCGATGTCGGCGAGCAGCGACGGGATGGACTCGAACGTGCGCTGGCTCGTCACCGCGGAGAGCAGGGTGGTGTACGTCACCAGGGACGGCCGGTGGCCCTCGTCGGCGAGGTGCTCGAACGCGGCCTGCACCTGGTGCGGCTTCTTCGCGTCGATCAGCGCTCGCATCTCCCGCGTCCGGCTGATCACGGCCTGGCACGCGTGCCCCTTGGCGCACGTCGTGCACGCGCTTGGTGCTGGCTGCATGGCGCCGCCGTCGACGACGACTTGTTGCTTCTCGTCCTCCTGGAACACACAGAGAAACTCGCTGACTCGTTTGAGATCACTAAACACAAATGTCACGGAGGAACAACCGTCGATCTCTCTGACGTTTATCACCCAATTCGCTTACCATTGAAGCAGATCCATTCAGCTGTTCTCCATTGGTTCTTGTCTTGCCAGCGGTGGAGGCCAGATGTATAGGGGTTTCTACCATTGTACCACTATATGCTTGTTCATACAAGCTATGTCTTCAACCTGGCCAATAGTATCAGGATTCAGATGCCATTCCGAGGACTTTTTTTTTTCTAACACCGTAGTGGTAGTCCAGTAATCCAACAAAAATAACACCAGCACATTACTTGCTCCACTTTCAATGTTGCTGTAACTATATTGAGCCATTGAGGGGATGTCATGCAAGTGAAAATACAGAAGGATGAAAAAAAAAAAAAAACAGCTTTTCGTCAGAACCATTTCAGAACGCAGGAAGAGGAAGGAACACCTTGTAACAACTTGCCGGCAACGGCCTTATTAATTTAAGGTTGGGCTACAGCCTTCAGTTTAAAAAGAGGAAGGAACACATAATTTGCAGTCAAATTCGCGTCAGGTAAAGGATACGCGCCTCTCTCCTTGCTTTGCTGTTCTTACCCGTTCCTCTTATCCATTCTCCGGCCAGGGGATGCAGCAACGGCGGAGGAGGTCGAGAGGTTCATCGTGTCCCAACTCCCAACCAAGCAGGAGAAGGGCGAGAAGCACGCGCCGTTGCTCCGAGCTCGTCCCCGCCGCCACCACGGCGCGCGTCATTGACCAAAACACAACAAGTAGAAAATCTACGTACAGTCCCAACAGCAGGAACTCAGCGACCAGGCTCGGCTAGGTACCTCATTCGCTGCCGCAGAGGCCGCCGCCGCCGCCTCGCCGTTCCCGTCTGTGCGTGGCCGGTGTATGGCCGGAGGAGGAGCAGGGGCGTACCGTGCGGGGGAGAGACGAAGGCGTGGCGGTGCGCTGCGCTCCCGTTTTCTTTATCCGCAGCGTTCGGGGGACGAAACGATAGGCGGGGGCCGTCGCGGCGCCGGTGACAGCTTGGCAAGCCAAGGCCCATGAGGGACCCGCCGCATTTTCACTCAGGCACTGCGCAGCTGCTTCGTCTGATTCGCTAGCGATTTTTTTATAGAGTAAACTGCATGGCCGGTCCTAATTCTTTTCGTGTGCCTTCACTTTGGTCCCTATTTTATAAAATTGAACACCTAGGTCCTAAATCTTTCATAACTGATTCACACGAGGTCCTAAATTGGTTTGCCCCACGTTGACTAGCGCCACGCCGACAATGGGTTTCGGCCAGACATGTATATTTGCGAAAAGGACCCTGAATTGTATTCCTTCCAAACCACATGTTCTTATGTACCAGCGATGGCGCGGGGCAGGGGCCAGTGGCCAGGGAGACCGCTCAAGGAGCCTGCTGTACCGGCCGGAGCTTGTTATGCGCCGCTCCTAGCTCGCCGCGGTGTGTCCCTCCTCCCAAGCTCGCACCGGCACGCACGCCCATGGCCGCAGCCGCCGGTCGCACGCGGCCACACCCACCATGGCAACTGCCACTCACGCATGCCCCTGGCTGACGCCAAGCGTGCACGCCATGGCTGCCGCCAGAGCTCGCGTGAGCCCACCTCTGGTTGTGGCGGCCCTGGCCGTTGGCGCTGTTCGCACTTGCACGACCCTAACCGCTACCACCTGCACCAGGCCGCCGCCACAGCTCGTGCACGGACGCGTCTGGCCATCAAAGCAGGTCGAGCGGGCCCTCCTCTAGCTGGCAGCGTTATTCTCGCGCGCCCGCTCGTCCTCGTCTTGGCCGGTGCGTGTTGAAGAACTGAAGTGGGGATGAAAAGGGACCATGCTTTGAAAGAAATACAAAATAGTGAGCCTTTTTGCAAAATTGCTAGTCCAGCCAGGGCTCCACTGTCGACGTGGCAGTGGTCAAACGCCACATAGATAGGTCAACGTTGGTTAGACCGATTTAGGACCTCCGATGAATCACTTACAAAAGATTTAGGATCTAGATGTTCAATTTTAAAGAATAGGGACTAAAGTGAAGGGGCAAGAAAAGAATTGGGACCGCCAGTATAGTTTACTCTTTTTTATAATACATTTTTTATTTTCAAAAATAATACTTGATTTAATTTTTTGAACAAATACTACATCGTCAAGGAATAGTACCCGATTAGAGGGTATCAGGGAAGCTGAACACAATTAGTGGCATTGGGGGTAGCCAAACCCGATTCCTTCAGATTCCGTGAGTCACCTACCGCTCGCCGATTCCTTTGCGATTCCTTTGCAGTAGACGGGGTCCACTAACCCGATTGGTGGCAATCGGGCATAGTTAACCCGACTAGTTTGGTCGGGCTACGCGTCCCCGATTTTTTGTCCTGCCAACCTGTTGCCGCCACCCCTCTTTCCCGCCAATTATTCTTGGTGGCTCTCTATAAAAAGAACTGGACCGCAAGATTGTATCGAACAACCATTGTTTCTATCCCTTTTCTTCCACCGCCATTGTTTTGCTTCCATGAGTGTGCCTTGCTCGGACCAGGACTGGAGGCCGAGGAAGAGGAAGGATGCAAGCTTAGCCCCCCCCCCGGTATTCGAGTGGAGCGTTGCTAGTGCGGCGATCTTGCGAAGGTGAAGGAGATGGGAGACTTCTCTGATAAGTTTGGCATGAAGTTTTTCATGTGTGAGAACTATGATCCGACAAATCCTGGCTCCACGAAGAGGGGATCAGAACATCCTCCTCATTCTCATCTTCATCTGATTTATCGAATTCACCGGATTGATCGGAATCAAGCTCATCCCCCAGTCCATCCTGGTCTTCCTCGTCCATCATGTTCTGCATCTGCTCTTCTGCTTCCTCGCTATCAACCTCACCACTACCATCATGTCCACCTGTTGCATGACTACTTGATGCGCGTGGTTGACGTATTGTCTTTCCGTTCGACACGCGTCCGTTGGGAACCCCAAGAGGAAGGTGTGATGCGCACAGCGGCAAGTTTCCTCAAGAAACCAAGGTTTATCGAACCAGTAGGAGTCAAGAAGCACGTGAAGGTTGATGGCGGCGAGATGTGGTGCGGCGCAACACCGGGATTCCGGCGCCAACGTGGAACCCGCACAACACAAACCAAGTAATTTGCCCCAACGAAACAACGAGGTTGTCAATCTCACCGGCTTGCTGTAACAAAGGATTAGATGTATAGTGTGGAAGATGATTGTTTGCAGAAAACAGTAGAACAAGTATTGCAGTAGATTGTATTTCAGTATAGAGAATTGGACCGGGGTCCATAGTTCACTAGAGGTGTCTCTCCCATAAGATAAATAGCATGTTGGGTGAACAAATTACAGTTGGGCAATTGACAAATAGAGAGGGCATGACCATGCACATACATATTATGATGAGTATTGTGAGATTTAATTGGGCATTACGACAAAGTACATAGACCGCTATCCAGCATGCATCTATGCCTAAAAAGTCCACCTTCAGTTATCATCCGAACCCCTTCCGTATTAAGTTGCTAACAACGACAATTGCATTAAGTATTGCGCGTAATGTAATCAATAACTACATCCTCGGACATAGCATCAATGTTTTATCCCTAGTGGCAACAGACATCCATAATCTTAGAGGTTTCTCACTCCCAGATTCACGGAGACATGAACCCACTATCGAGCATAAATACTCCCTCTTGGAGTTACTAGCAAAAACTTGGCCGAGCCTCTACTAATAACGGAGAGCATGCAAGATCATAAACAACACATAGACATGAATTGATAATCAACATAACATAGTATTCTCTATCCATCGGATCCCAACAAACACAACATATAGCATTACGATAGATGATCTTGATCATGTTAGGCAGCTCACAAGATCCGACAATGAAGCACAATGAGGAGAAGACAACCATCTAGCTACTGCTATGGACCCATAGTCCAGGGTAGACTACTCACACATCACTCCGGAGGCGACCATGGCGGCGTAGAGTCCTCCGGAGATGATTCCCCTCTCCAGGGTGCCGGAGGTGATCTCCGAATCCCGAGATGGGATTGGTGGCGGCGGCGTCTCGGAAGGTTTTCCGTATCGTGGCTCTCGGTCTTGACGAAGGCTATTTGTAGGCGGAAGGGTAGGTCAGGGCGTCACGAGGGCCCAGAGACAGCCGGCGCGGCCAAGGGCGGCCGCGCCGCCTACCTCCGGCCACCTCGTGGCCCCATTTCGTTGACTCTTCGGTCTTCTGGAAGCTTCGTGTGAAAATAGGCCCCGGGCGTTGATTTCGTCCAACTCGAGAATATTTCCTTACTAGGATTTCTGAAACCAAAAACAGCAAAACAGAATCGTCTTCGGCATCTTGTTAATAGGTTAGTTCCAAAATGCATAAATATGATGTAAAGTATGCATAAAACATGTAGATATCATCAATAATGTGGCATGAAACATAAGAAATTATCGATACGTCAGAGACGTATCAGCATCCCCAAGCTTAGTTTATGCTCGTCCCGAGCAGGTAAACGATAAAAGATAATTTCTGGAGTGACATGCCATCATAACCTTGATCATACTATTGTAAGCATATGTAATGAATGCAGCGATCCAAACAATGTAAATGACATGAGTAAACAAATGAATCATATAGCAAAGACTTTTCATGAATAGTACTTCAAGACAAGCATCAATAAGTCTTGCATAAGAGTTAACTCATAAAGCAATAATTCATAGTAGAGGTATTGAACCAACACAAAGGAAGATTAAGTTTCAGCGGTTGCTTTTAACTTATAACATGTATATCTCATGGATATTGTCAACATAGAGTAATATAACAAGTGCAATATGCAAGTATGTAGGAATCAATGCACAGTTCACACAAGTGTTTGCTTCTTGAGGTGGAGAGAAATAGGTGAACTGACTCAACATAAAAGTAAAAGAAAGGCCCTTCGCAGAGGGAAGCATTGATTGCTATATTTGTGCTAGAGCTTTGGTTTTGAAAACAAGAAACAATTTTGTCAACGGTAGTAATAAAGCATATGTGTTATGTAAATTATATCCTACAAGTTGCAAGCCTCATGCATAGTATACTAATAGTGCCCGCACCTTGTCCTAATTAGCTCGGATTACCTGGATTATCATCGCAATGCACATGTTTTAACCAATTGTCACAAAGGGGTACCTCTATGCCGCCTGTACAAAGGTCTAAGGAGAAAGCTCGCATCGGATTTCTCGCTATTGATTATTCTCAACTTAGACATCCATACCGGGACAACATAGACAACAGATAATGGACTCCTCTTTTATGCATAAGCATTTAGCAACAATTAATTTTCTCATATGAGATTGAGGATATTTGTCCAAAACTGAAACTTCCACCATGGATCATGGCTTCAGTTAGCGGCCCAATGTTCTTCTCTAACATTATGCATGCTCTAACCATTCTAGCGGTAAATCTCCCTTACTTCAGACAAGACGGACATGCATAGCAACTCACATGATATTCAACAAAGAGTAGTTGATGGCGTCCCCAGGAACATGGTTATCGCACAACAAGCAACTTAATAAGAGATAAAGTGCATAAGTACATATTCAATACCACAATAGTTTTTAGGCTATTTGTCCCATGAGCTATATATTGTAAAGGTAAAGAATGGAAATTTAAAGGTAGCACTCAAGCAATTTACTTTGGAATGGCGGAGAAATACCATGTAGTAGGTAGGTATGGTGGACACAAATGGCATAGTGGTTGGCTCAAGGATTTTGGATGCATGAGAAGTATTCCCTCTCGATACAAGGCTTAGGCTAGCAAGGTTATTTGAAACAAACACAAGGATGAAGCGGTGCAGCAAAACTCACATAAAAGACATATTGTAAATATTATAAGACTCTACACCGTCTTCCTTATTGTTCAAACTCAATACTAGAAATTATCTAGACCTTAGAGAGACCAAATATGCAAACCAAATTGTAGCAAGCTCTATGTATTTCTTCATTAATAGGTACAAAGTATATGATGCAAGAGCTTAAACATGAGCACAACAATTGCCAAGTATCACATTATCCAAGACATTTTAGCAATTACTACATGTATCATTTTCCGATTCCAACCATATAACAATTTAACGAAGAAGATTCAACCTTCGCCATGAATATTATGAGTAAAGCCTAAGGACATACTTGTCCATATGCAACAGCGGAGCGTGTCTCTCTCCCACACAAAGAATGCTAGGATCCATTTTATTCAAACAAAACAAAAACAAAAACAAACCGACGCTCCAAGCAAAGCACATAAGATGTGATGGAATACAAATATAGTTTCAGGGGAGGAACCGATAATGTTGTCGATGAAGAAGGGGATGCCTTGGGCATCCCCAAGATTAGACGCTTGAGTCTTCTTGATATATGAAGGGGTGAACCACCGGGGCATCCCCAAGCTTAGAGCTTTCACTCTCCTTGATCATGTTGTATCATCTCCCTCTCTTGATCCTTGAAAACTTCCTCCACACCAAACTCAAAACAACTCATTAGAGGGTTAGTGCATAATCAAAATATACATGTTCAGAGGTGACATAATCATTCTTAACACTTCTGGACATTGCACAAAGCTACTGAAAGTCAATGGAATGGAAAAATCCATCGAACATATCAAAACAGGCAATGCGAAATAAAAGGCAGAATCTGTCAAAACAGAACAGTTCGTAATGACGAATTTTATTGAGGCACCAGAATTGCTCAAATGAAAATTCTCAAATTGAATGAAAGTTGCGTACATATCTGAGGATCACTCACGTAAATTGGCATAATTTTCTGAGTTACCTACAGAGAATTTTGCCCAGATTCGTGACAGCAAAGAAATCTGTTTCTGCGCAGTAATCCAAATCTAGTATGAACCTTACTATCAACGACTTTACTTGGCACAACAAAACACTAAACTAAGATAAGGAGAGGTTTCTACAGTAGTAAACAACTTCCAAGACTCAAATATAAAACAAAATACTGTAGTAAAAACATGGGTTGTCTCCCATAAGCGCTTTTCTTTAACGCCTTTCAGCTAGGCGAAAGTGTATATCAAGTATTATCAAGAGACGAAGTGTCAACATCATAATTTGTTCTAATAATAGAATCAAAAGGTAACTTCATTCTCTTTCTAGGGAAGTGTTTCATACCTTTCTTGAGAGGAAATTGATATTTAATATTACCTTCCTTCATATCAATGATAGCACCAACAGTTCGAAGAAAAAGTCTTCCCAAAATAATGGGACAAGATGCATTGCATTCAATATCCAAGACAACAAAATCAACGGGGACAAGGTTATTGTTAACGGTAATGCGAACATTATCAACTTTCCCCAAAGGTTTCTTTGTAGAATGATCAGCAAGATTAACATCCAAATAACAATTTTTCAATGGTGGCAAGTCAAGCATATTATAAATTTTCTTAGGCATAACAAATACTTGCACCAAGATCACATAAAGCATTACAATCAAAGTCATTGACCTTCATCTTAATGATGGGCTCCCAACCATCCTCGAGCTTCCTAGGAATAGAAGCTTCGCGTTCTAATTTCTCTTCTCTAGCTTTTATGAGAGCATTTGTAATATGTTTCGTGAAAGCCAAATTTATAGCACTAGCATTAAGACTTTTAGCAAGTTTTTGTAAGAACTTTATAACTTCAGAGATGTGGCAATAATCAAAATTCAAACCATTATAATCTAAAGCAATGGGATCATCATCCCCAATGTTGGAAAAAATTTCAGCTTTTTATCACAAGAGTTTTAGCAGTTTCAGGCAGTTCCTCGCTTTGCATTTGAAGTGGAAACATTGCTAACACCAATTATTTTACCATTAATATTAGGAGGTGCAGCAACTTGTGTAGCATTAGCATTACTAGTGGTGGTAATAGTCCAAACTTTAGCTATATTATCTTCTTTTTCATTTTCTTCTTTTTCCCACCTAGCACGCAATTCGGCATCAATCTTATATTCTCATTAATTCTAACTTGGATGGCATTTGCTGTAGTAACAATTTTATGATTATGATTTTCATGAGGCATAACTTTCGATTTCAAAAGATCAACATCAGCAGCAAGACTATCGACTTTAGAAGCAAGTATATCAATTTTCCCAAGCTTTTCTTCAACAGATTTGTTAAAAGTAGTTTGTGTACTAATAAATTCTTTAAGCATGGCTTCAAGTCCAGGGGGTGTGTTCCTACTATTGTTGTAAGAATTTCCATAAGAATTACCATAGCCGTTGCCATTATTATAAGGATATGGCCTATAGTTGTTACTAGAATTGTTCCGGTAAGCATTGTTGTTGAAATTATTATTTGTAATAAAGTTTACATTGATGCGCGTATAATTGACACGTTCGTTGGGAACCCCAAGAGGAAGGTGTGATGCGCACAGCAGTAAGTTTTCCCTCAGTAAGAAACCAAGGTTTAATCGAACCAGGAGTCAAGAAGCACGTTGAAGGTTGATGGTGGCGGAATGTAATGCGGCGCAACACCAGGATTCCGGCGCCAACGTGGAACCTGCACAACACAACCAAAGTACTTTGCCCCAACGAAACAGTGAGGTTGTCAATCTCACCGGCTTGCTGTAACAAAGGATTAACCGTATTGTGTGGAAGATGATTGTTTGCAGAAAACAAAAACAAGTATTGCAGAGATTTGTATTTCAAGATAAAAGAATGGACCGGGTCCACACACTAGAGGTGTCTCTCCCATAAGATAAAAGCATGTTGGGCGAACAAATTACAATCGGGCAATTGACAAATAGAGAGGCATAACAATGCACATACATGACATGATAAATATAGTGAGATTTAATTGGGCATTACGACAAAGTACATAGACCGCTATCCAGATGCATCTATGCCTAAAAAGTCCACCTTCAGTTATCATCCGAACCCCTTCCAGTATTAAGTTGCAAAACAACAGAAAATTGCATTAAGTATGGTGCGTAATGTAATCAATAACTACATCCTTAGACATAGCATCAATGTTTTATCCCTAGTGGCACAGACATCCACAACCTTAGAACTTTCACTGTCCCAGATTTAATGGAGGCATGAACCCACTATCGAGCATAAATACTCCCTCTTGGAGTTAAGAGTAAAAAATTGGCCAGAGCCTCTACTAATAACGGAGAGCATGCAAGATCATAAACAACACATAGGTAATAACTTGATAATTAACATAACATAGTATTCTCTATCCATCGGATCCCGACAAACACAACATATAGAATTACAGATAGATGATCTTGATCATGTTAGGCAGCTCACAAGATCCAACAATGAAGCACAATGAGGAGAAGACAACCATCTAGCTACTGCTATGGACCCATAGTCCAGGGGGTGAACTACTCACTCATCACTCCGGAGGCGACCATGGCGGTGAAGAGTCCTCCGGAGATGAATCCCCTCCCGGTAGGGTGCCGAGGAGATCTCCAATCCCCCGAGATGGGATTGGCGGCGTCTCGGGTTTTCCGTATCGTGGCTCTTGGTACCGGGGTTTCGCGACGAAGGCTATTTGTAGGCGGAAGGGAGGTAAAGAGGCGGCACGAGGACGACAGCCGGCGCGGGCCCGCCGCGCCGGTGTCGGCCACCTCGTGGCCCCACTTCGACTCTCCTTCGGTCTTCGGAAGCTTCATGGCAAAATAGGACCGGGCGTTGATTTCGTCCAATTCCGAGAATATTTCTTTACTAGGATTTCGAAACCAAAAACAGCGAAAACAGGAATCTCTCTTGCATCTCGTTAATAGGTTAGTTCCAAAAATGCACGAATATGACATAAAGTGTGCATAAAACATGTAGATATCATCAATAATGTGGTATGGAACATAAGAAATTATCGATACGTCGGAGACGTATCAGCATCCCCAAGCTTAGTTCTGCTCGTCCCGAGCAGGTAAACGATAACAAAGATAATTTCTGAGTGACATGCCATCATAACCTTGATCATACTATTGTAAACATATGTAATGAATGCAGCGATCAAAACAATGGTAATGACATGAGTAAACAAGCGAATCATAAAGCAAAGACTTTTCATGAATAGTACTTCAAGACAAGCATCAATAAGTCTTGCATAAGAGTTAACTCATAAAGCAATAAATCAAAGTAAAGGTATTGAAGCAACACAAAGGAAGATTAAGTTTCAGCGGTTGCTTTCAACTTATAACATGTATATCTCTTGGATAATTGTCAACATAGAGTAATATAACAAGTGCAATATGCAAGTATGTAGGAATCAATGCACAGTTCACACAAGTGTTTGCTTCTTGAGGTGGAGAGAAATAGGTGAACTGACTCAACATTAAAAGTAAAAGAAAGGTCCTTCAACGAGGAAAGCATCGATTGCTATATTTGTGCTAGAGCTTTTATTTTGAAAACATGAAACAATTTTGTCAACGGTAGTAATAAAGCATATGAGTTATGTAAATTATATCTTACAAGTTGCAAGCCTCATGCATAGTATACTAATAGTGCCCGCACCTTGTCCTAATTAGCTTGGACTACCGGATCATCGCAATACACATGTTTTAACCAAGTGTCACAATGGGGTACCTCCATGCCGCCTGTACAAAGGTCTAAGGAGAAAGCTCGCATTTTGGATTTCTCGCTTTTGATTATTCTCAACTTAGGCATCCATACCGGACAACATGGACAACAGATAATGGACTCCTCTTTAATGCATAAGCATGTGGCAACAATTAGTGTTCTCATATGAGATTGAGGATATATGTCCAAAACTGGAACTTCCACCATGATTCATGGCTTTAGTTAGCGGCCCAATGTTCTTCTCTAACAATATGTATGCTCCAACCATTAAGGTGGTAGATCTCTCTTACTTCAGACAAGACGGACATGCATAGCAACTCACATGATATTCAACAAAGAGTAGTTGATGGCGTCCCGAAACATGGTTATCGCACAACAAGCAACTTAATAAGAGATAAAGTGCATAAGTACATATTCAATACCACAATAGTTTTTAAGCTATTTGTCCCATGAGCTATATATTGCAAAGGTGAATGATGGAAATTTTAAAGGTAGCACTCAAGCAATTTACTTTGGAATTGCGGAGAAATACCATGTAGTAGGTAGATATGGTGGACACAAATGGCATAGTGGTTGGCTCAAGGATTTTGGATGCATGAGAAGTATTCCCTCTCGATACAAGGTTTAGGCTAGCAAGATTATTTGAAACAAACACAAGGATGAACCGGTGCAGCAAAACTCACATAAAAGACATATTGTAAACATTATAAGACTCTACACCGTCTTCCTTGTTGTTCAAAACTCAATACTAGATATTATCTAGACTTTAGAGAGACCAAATATGCAAACCAAATTTAGCAAGCTCTAGGTGTTTCTTCATTAATGGGTGCAAAGTATATGATGCAAGAGCTTAAACATGAGCACAACAATTGCCAAGTATCAAATTATCCAAGACATTTTAGAATTACTACATGTAGCATTTCCCAATTCCAACCATATAACAATTTAACGAAGAAGATTCAACCTTCACCATGAATACTATGAGTAAAGCCTAAGGACATATTTGTCCATATGCAACAGCGGTCTCTCTCCCACATAATGAATGCTAGGATCCATTTATTCAAACAAAAACAAAAACAAAAACAAACTGATGCTCCAAGCAAAGCACATAAGATGTGACAGAATAAAAATATAGTTTCAGGGGAGGAACCTGATAATGTTGTCGATGAAGAAGGGGATGCCTTGGGCATCCCCAAGCTTAGACGCTTGAGTCTTCTTAGAATATGCAGGGTGAACCACGGGGCATCCCCAAGCTTAGAGCTTTCACTCTCCTTGATCTTATTGCATCATACTCCTCTCTTGATCCTTGAAAACTTCCTCCACACCAAACTCGAAACAACTCATTAGAGGGTTAGTGGACAATAAAAATTAACATGTTCAGAGGTGACACAATCATTCTTAACACTTCTGGATATTGCATAAAGCTACTGGACATTAATGGATCAAAGAAATTCATCCAACATAGCAAAAGAGGCAATGCGAAATAAAAGGCAGAATCTGTCAAAACAGAATAGTCCGTAAAGATGGATTTTATTGAGGCACCAGACTTGCTCAAATGAAAATTCCCAAATTGAATGAAAGTTGCGTACATATCTGAGGATCACGCACGTAAATTGGCATATTTTTCTGAGCTACCTACAGAGAGGCAGGTCGAAATTCGTGACAGCAAAGAAATCTGAAACTGCGCAGTAATCCAAATCTAGTATGAACTTTACTATCAAAGACTTTACTTGGCACAACAAAACACAAAACTAAGATAAGGAGAGGTTGCTACAGTATTAAACAACTTCCAAAACTAAAATATAAAATAAAAATATTGTAGTAAAAACATGGGTTGTCTCCCATAAGCGCTTTTCTTTAACGCCTTTCTAGGCGCAGAAAGTGTGTATCAAGTATTATCGAGAGACGAAGCATCAACATCCTTACCAGGGGTGTTGGGAGTTACCTCAACAATGCATGTTATCTTATCTATGTAAGTTTCAGAGGCTCCCTTTTCATTACTCTTAGGCTTGCTATTCTCATTAAACAAATTTTCAGGAACAAGCCAAGCATAGTTATTTTCTAACGCTTCATTCATTGCTAGGAGCTTACATGGTATTGGTGCTTTGATCTCCCCACCATCATTAATGTTATTAGTGTACCTTACTCTCTCCATGTCCATCTTTTCAAGAATACTAACAAAATTGGTATAAGAACCAAGCATCTTATATTTAATAAAGACCTTTCTAGCCTCTCTAGCTATACCGCCAAATTCTCTAAGAAGGGTTTCTAAAACAAAATCTTTCTTTTCCCCTTCTTCCATATCACCAAGTGTGAGAAACATGTGTTGGATTATAGGATTAAGATTAACAAATTTAGTTTCCAACATGTGAACTAAAGAAGCAGCAGCAATTTCATAAGTAGGAGCAAGTTCTACCAAGTGTCTATCTTCAAAATCTTCAGTAGTACTAACATGAGTGAAAAAATCTTCTATATTATCTCTTCCAATGATAGACCCACGTCCTACTGGTATGTCTTTTAGAGTGTATTTAGGGGGAAACATGATGAAATAATCAAAAGGTAAATAAAGTAAATGCAAGTAACTAAATTTTTTTTTGTGTTTTTGATATAGAGAGCAAGACAACAAATAAAGTAAAGCTAGCAACTAATTTTTTTTGTGTTTTGATATAAGTGCAGCAAACAAGTAAGTAAATAAAATAAAGCAAGACAAAAACAAAGTAAAGAGATTGGGAAGTGGAGACTCCCCTGCAGCGTGTCTTGATCTTCCGGCAACTTGATGCGCGTATAATTGACACGTTCGTTGGGAACCCCAAGAGGAAGGTGTGATGCGCACAGCAGAAGTTTTCCTCAGTAAGAAACCAAGGTTTAATCGAACCAGTAGGAGTCAAGAAGCACGTTGAAGGTTGATGGTGGCGGAATGTAATGCGGCGCAACACCAGGGATTCCGACGCCAACGTGGAACCTGCACAACACAACCAAAGTACTTTGCCCCAACGAAACATGAGGTTGTCAATCTCACCGGCTTGCTGTAACAAAGGATTAACCGTATTGTGTGGAAGATGATTGTTTGCAGAAAACAGTAAAACAAGTATTGCAGATTTGTATTTCAGTAAAAGAATGGACCGGGTCCACAGTTCACTAGAGGTGTCTCTCCCATAAGATAAAAGCATGTTGGGTGAACAAATTACATCGGGCAATTGACAAATAGAGAGGGCATAACAATGCACATACATGATATGATAAATATAGTGAGATTTAATTGGGCATTACGACAAAGTACATAGACCGCTATCCAACATGCATCTATGCCTAAAAAGTCCACCTTTATCATCTGAACCCCTTCCAGTATTAAGTTGCAAAACAACAAACAATTGCATTAAGTATGGTGCGTAATGTAATCAATAACTACATCCTTAGACATAGCATCAATGTTTTATCCCTAGTGGCAACAGCACATCCACAACCTTAGAACTTTCTGTCACTGTCCCGATTTAATGGAGGCATGAACCCACTATCGAGCATAAATACTCCCTCTTGGAGTTAAGAGTAAAAACTTGGCCAGAGCCTCTACTAATAACGGAGAGCATGCAAGATCATAAACAACACATAGGTAATAACTTGATAATTAACATAACATAGTATTCTCTATCCATCGGATCCCGACAAACACAACATATAGAATTACAGATAGATGATCTTGAGCATGTTAGGCAGCTCACAAGATCCAACAATGAAGTACAATGAGGAGAAGACAACCATCTAGCTCGCTATGGACCCATAGTCCAGGGTGAACTACTCACTCATCACTCCGAGGCGACCATGGCGGTGAAGAGTCCTCCAGAGATGAATCCCCTCTGCAGGCCGGAGGGAGATCTCCGAATCCCCGAGATGGGATTGGCGGCGGCGCGTCCCGAAGGTTTTCCGTATCGTGGCTCTCGCAGGGGGTTTCGCGTCGAAGGCTATTTGTAGGCGGAAGGGTAGGTAAAGAGGCGGCACGAGGCCACGACGCCGGCGCGGCCAGGGCCCGGGCCGCGCCGCCTGTGTCCGGCCACCTCGTGGCCCCACTTCGACTCTCCTTCGGTCTTGAAGCTTCGTGGCAAAATAGGACCCTGGGCGTTGATTTCGTCCAATTCCGAGAATATTTCTTTACTAGGATTTCTAAAACCAAAAACAGCAGAAAATAGCAACTGGCTCTTCGGCATCTCGTTAATAGGTTAGTTCCAGAAAATGCACGAATATGACATAAAGTGTGCATAAAACATGTAGATATCATCAATAATGTGGCATGGAACATAAGAAATTATCGATACGTCGAGACGTATCATACATCAACATGTTCTTCTTGAGCAACCAATGAAGCTAACGGAACATTATTAGGATCAACATTAGTCCTATCATTCACAAGCATAGACATAATAGCATCAATCTTATCACTCAAGGAAGAGGTTTCTTCGAGAATTTACCTTCTTACCTTGTGGAGCTCTTTCCATGTGCCATTCAGAGTAATTGATCATCATATTATCAAGAAGCTTTGTTGCTTCACCAAGAGTGATGGACATAAAGGTACCTCCAGCAGCTGAATTCAATAGGTTCCGCGAAGAAAAATCAGGCCTGCATAAAAGGTTTGGATGATCATCCAAGTAGTCAGTCCATGGGTTAGGCAATTTTTAACCAAAGATTTCATTCTTTCCCATGCTTGTGCAACATGCTCAGTATCCAATTGTTTAAAACTCATTATGCTACTCCTCAAAGATATAATTTTAGCAGGGGGATAATATCTACCAATAAAAGCATCCTTGCATTTAGTCCATGAATCAATACTATTCTTAGGCAGAGATAGCAACCAATCTTTAGCTCTTCCTCTTAATGAGAAAGGGAACAATTTTAATTTTATAATGTCACCATCTACATCTTTATACTTTTGCATTTCACAAAGTTCAACAAAATTATTGAGATGGGCAGCAGCATCATCAACTAACACCAAAAAATTGCTCTCGCATAACAAGATTCAGAAAGGTTTTAATTTCAAAGAATTCTCTTAGTAGCAGGTGAGCAATAGGTGTGCATAAGAAATCATTATTATTTATGGTTGTGAAGTCACACAACTTAGTATTTTCAGGAGTACCCATTTTAGCAGTAGTAAATAAAGCAAACTAGATAAAGTAAATGCAAGTAACTAATTTTTTTGTGTTTTTAATATAGCAAACAAGATAGCAAATAAAGTAAAACTAGCAACTAATTTTTTTGTGTTTTGATTTAGTGCAGCAAACAAAGTAGTAAATAAAATAAAGCAAGACAAAAACAAAGTAAAGAGATTGGGATGTGGAGACTCCCCTTGCAGCGTGTCTTGATCTCTCCCGGCAACGGCGCCGAAATTTTGCTTGATGCGCGTGGTTGATGTATTATCTTTCCGTTCGACACGCGTCCGTTGGGAACCCCAAGAGGAAGGTGTGATGCGCAGGCAAGTTTCCCTCGAAGAAACCAAGGTTTATCGAACCAGGAGTCAAGAAGCACGTGAAGGTTGATGGCGGCGAGATGTAGTGCAACACCGGGATTCCGTCAACGTGGAACCGCACAACACAAACCAAGTACTTTGCCCCAACGAAACAGCGAGGTTGTCAATCTCACCGGCTTGCTGTAACAAAGGATTAGATGTATAGTGTGGAAGATGATTGTTTAGAAAAAAGAGAACAAGTATTGCAAGATTGTATTTCAAGAGCGAATTGGACCGGGTCCACAGTTCACTAGAGGTGTCTCTCCCATAAGATAAATAGCATGTTGGGTGAACAAATTACGTTGGGCAATTGACAAATAGAGAGGGCATGACCATGCACATACATATTATGATGAGTATTGTGAGATTTAATTGGGCATTACGACAAAGTACATAGACCGCTATCCAAATGCATCTATGCCTAAAAAGTCCACCTTCAGGTTATCATCCGAACCCCTTCCAGTATTAAGTTGCTAACAACGACAATTGCATTAAGTATTGCGCGTAATGTAATCAATAACTACATCCTGGACATAGCATCAATGTTTTATCCCTAGTGGCAACAACACATCCATAACCTTAGAGGTTTCTGTCACTCCCCAGATTCACGGAGACATGAACCCACTATCGAGCATAAATACTCCCTCTTGGAGTTACTAGCAAAAACTTGGCCAGAGCCTCTACTAATAACGGAGAGCATGCAAGATCATAAACAACACATAGACATGAATTGATAATCAACATAACATAGTATTCTCTATCCATCGGATCCCAACAAACACAACATATAGCATTACGATAGATGATCTTGATCATGTTAGGCAGCTCACAAGATCCGACAATGAAGCACAATGAGGAGACAACCATCTAGCTACCGCTATGGACCCATAGTCCAGGGGTAGACTACTCACACATCACTCCGGAGGCGACCATGGCGGCGTAGAGTCCTCCGGAGATGATTCCCCTCTCCGGCAGGGTGCCGGAGGCGATCTCCGAATCCCCGAGATGGGATTGGCGGCGGCGGCGTCTCGGAAGGTTTTCCGTATCGTGGCTCTCGCATGGGGTTTCGCGACGAAGGCTATTTGTAGGCGGAAGGGTAGGTCAGGGCGTCACGAGGGGGGAGACAGGCGCGCGACCAAGGGGCCGCGCCGCCTACCTCCTGGCCACCTCGTGGCCCCACTTCGTTGACTCTTCGGTCTTGGAAGCTTCGTGTGAAAATAGACCGGGCGTTGATTTCGTCCAATTCCGAGAATATTTCCTTACTAGGATTTCTGAAACCAAAAACAGCAGAAAACAAGGCTCTTCGGCATCTTGTTAATAGGTTAGTTCCAAAATGCATAAATATGATGTAAAGTATGCATAAAACATGTAGATATCATCAATAATGTGGCATGGAACATAACAAATTATCGATACGTCGAGACGTATCACTACTGTCCAGATTGGAAACTGTTACCTCCAGCATCAGAAGTTTGACTGCTCTGGCCTGGATGGAACTCACCCTCACCTTCGTGGGATGTGACCTCCTTCGCTAGAGGAAGTATTAAGGCGATGGGGTGAGTTCCCCTACGCTCGCACGCTTCTAACCAGTGCACCCACTGAGAGGTCCTGATGTAGCCCGACATTCGGTCTCCACCGCATCATGTGCGTCAACGCTGACACGTCACGCAAATTTGAATTTTCTCCTCTATGCGTGCCTACAATTGCCTATGTGTAATGGTATGATACTTCATCCTCCGTCATATGACCATGCTAGGAATACATCACCAAGTACGGAGAAAGTGGATGACACCATGGATGCTCGAGGAATCAAGGCCGAGGTCATGGAAGCATGGAAGAAGCTCCAGGCGCAGCGACACCGGAGTCTCCGGCCCATGAAGATCAAGACCGGAGTCTCCGACCTACATACACGAGTCTCCGGACTAAGTGAAGTGCCATCCATAAGTCAATTAGCGCCAAGGCCCATGTACCCCTTGTATACCTAAACTATCCCTACTTAGCGGCTCCCTATATATAGAGCTTCCACCTCCCCCTTCATTAGGACTAGGATAGAATTGAGATGAATTGGCTTAGGCCTTCCCATGTGGGATCAAGAACGCCTCTTAGTAGCTAATCAATACCAAGTTGTATCAAGGTATATTTATGTGATCGGTCTCTCACTCGTATGATTCTACTATGGTCTCTCATGAGAGTGATTCTACCGGTTATATACCGATCTCTCTCTCGAGGATTCTACCTTGTGTCTCTTCCCGAGAGATTTTATCGGAACGGTGGTTCGAGCCGTTGAGATCAAACCGGAATTGTATCGGGTAGTGTTTTGCGTGTGTTCATCGCGTTCTTCGTCGTGTTCTTCGTGTTCTTCCTCTCCCCCGCTTTCCCCTTGGTCGATTCGTGAGATCGGGTCACACATCGAGGCTTAGCAGTTCACTACGAAACAACCTCACAACATATAAGAAATAATATGGCAACTGATTGTAAATATCATGGTGCAGTTTTTCCCACACAACTATATTGACAACCTATAGGAAAATCTTAGCAGTTCACTACGAAACAACCTCACAACATATAAGAAAAATATGGCAACTGATTGTGGGAAATTCAATTTCCTAGTGCTTACTATAGATAACGATAATTGCTTGTAAAATATCATGGCAACTAATCCCTCCAATCCGGAAAAAGTGCCAGATGGTCCTATTTGCAAAAACAACCTTGTATTCTATCGGTTAGCTCTATTTTTCCCTCTCCCAAAATACTCCTTCCGCCACCGCTCCCGTACCAATCTCACTGCGAGTCTGCGACGCATCCGTTTCAATCTTCTGCTCCCTCCGACGCGGCGATGAAGACAACACCGCCCAAGCCCCGTCCGCCTCCCTATCATCGACTTCGAAGGCGTACGCCGCCGGCCCCATCTCACTAGCATGAACACAACGACCTAAAGCTCGCGGTCCTGGATCGAGCCTGGATCTCCCCGCCTTCCTCGCATGGCTGACCAGTACATCGTATGCAGGGATCCCATGCAAACTGGTGCACGAGATGGAGGCTCTGATCCCATCCTCGATGGAGGCTCAGATCTCACCCTTGACGAGCTCGCTAGCCCTTGCCTCCTTGCCTGGACAGTCCGATGCACACATATACCACCGTTTTTTCCGATTCTCAAAGGGTTGAAATGTAAAACGCCATTGTACTATCCGTCCGACTCTTTTTTCGGATCAGAGAGAGTAGTTTTTTTGTATTTTTGTGATTTCATCTTTATTATTCGATACTCTAGTCTACGATATGATAGCATTAGATACATCCTAGCAAAAATCTAATCAATATCTCTTACTGCAACCTACAATAAAAGTTCAGATACATGAGTTGCTAATACAGTATGGTACAACACCAAACCACACGTTAAAACTTTTATTATGGTAGCCTTCTTTAGCTAACAAGTGCGTTGATTCATGGTATCACCAAACAAATGAAGAAGGGAGATAAAGAGAGGGGGGAGGGGAGAGGATTTCCTCATCATACCTCTTGTTCTGGTCCTCCTCACTTTTCTATTTCTCTAATTGCAAGAGCAAATCAACCATGCAGTTTTGTTTTCTATGTTGTTTTCATTTTCTTGATGCTTTTTGTGTGAGATTTGATTTTTTTACTTGAGGAGGAAGAAAGTAATGTGGCTAGAGTCAGATAATAGGTCGTTGGTGTGTGTTGCTGCGAGCAGGTCATTAACAAGACCGTCCCATCAAAGGTTGTCACGTCTCGCACTTGCATGCTACCGGGCATGCTCAATCCGAAAAAGATATGCGTCATTGCGTCATCTTTCCTTTCTAGATTCAATCATACGCTACACATGCTACTTGGATGTGACACCGCTAGGTAGACCAGTCCAAGAGAGAAATGATACTTCTACCTCCATCCTAAAGATTAAGGCTTATATTATTTTTAGAAAGTCAAACTATGTCAAGTTTGACTAAGTTTTTACCAAACAATATTAAATGCCAAATACAAGTTCAATATCATCAAAATAGATAATGAAATATATGTTCATATGGTATCTACAAAATATCATATTTGTTAATACATTCTTCCAAAAATATCATATTCTGTTTTTTATGTTATTTCCATTTTCTTGATGCTTTTTGCGTGAGATTTGATTTTTTTACTTGAGGAGGAAGAAGTAATGTGGCTAGAGTCAGATAGCAGGTCATTGGTGTGTTGTCGCGAGCAGATCATTAACAAGACCGTCCCATCACAAGTTGTCACGTCCCGCACTTGCATGCTACCGGCTATGCTCAATCCAAAAAAGGTGTGCGACATCTTTCCTTTCTAGATTCAATCATCCTCTACACATGCTACTTGGATGTGACACCGCTAGGTAGACCAGTCCAAGAGAGAAATGATACTTCTACCTCCATCCTAAAGATTAAGGCTTATATCATTTTTAGAAAGTCAAACTATGTCAAGTTTGACTAAGTTTTTACCAAAAAATATTAAATGCAAAATACAAATTCAATATTATCAGATAGATAATAAAATATATCTTCATATGCTATCTATAAAATATCATATTTGTTGATACATTCTTCCAAAAATTTAATCACTTGGTTTGATTTTCAAATAAAGTACTAAGCCTTAAGTTCTAGGATGGAGGTAGTATATAACATTTTCTGTGTTGGACATTTCTGAAATTTTCTAATATCTTTACTCCTGAGATTGTCAAAGAGACAAAGACCGAGGTGGCTTGGGGCGACACACCATTCCTTCTGCACACACCTAACCCTAGCTGAAAAAACCGAGAAAGAAAAATTGCGGAGCAAATCGAAGGAAATAAAGAAGAGACAGAGAGAGGGCGACTCACACTTCTTTCCTCTCCTCTTCTCCCCCGTCAATTCGTTGGGCTCGCTCCCCTCGGACGATGCGGCGGCTATGGCGATGGTACCAGCAGTCCCTGTCTTCCTACCCGGTGCGGACGCAGGTGGTGAGCTCCGGCATCCTCTGGGCCCTTGGCGACATCGGCGCACAGGCCGTCACCCACCACCACGCCAAGAATCCCGAGGTAACCAGTCAACCGCCCCTACTATTTCTTCCGTTTCGAGCTAGTGATCCCTGGATTCTACGGTCGTTGGACACCGTCGCGCAAAGATTTATCTGTTAATCCTGTTGCAGTGTTGCTGGGGAGTTAGGGCTTCCCTGGGATATATTGACCTAGGCTGTCTAGCAAATGGGGTAGTTTTAAGGCGTTAGGGATGCTTAATCTGTTTAAACAAGGTCGGTATTTGATTGGTCAACAAGGTCGATATTAGAGTGTCTGATGTAGAATTTCTGTGAGCCACTGTGTGTTTTATCACATAAGAATTTGATGCTTGAGGTAAGATTTGACTGTCGATGTCATATTTTCTTGTTTGGAACGTCTAAATCCTACTTTGCCAAATCTAGTCCTGTAGCTGTCTCCTCATCTTCTTGGTGTTGAGATGAGATTTTGGCAGTCCTTGTTGGGCAATACTGATACATAGGAGATTTGTTGCTAAAACTGGGCCATGAGATTTGATTGGTTAATGACATCACTGGATTACTTGGGTACCTATGGTCCTTCACCCCTTAATGACATCCTACTTTCCCTAGAAACTTTACTCTTATTAGGAGTGTAATAATGGAATAAGATTTCAGTGATTTTCCTTTGAAGTGGATGCTTACTTTATGGAAGGCCGCTTTATCAATAATTTTGTGAGCATGTGAATTACCTGTTGACCTTTTGATTGTTCTTGACCTTGGCATTGGTTGTTTTCTCTGCAGTTTGTTTGATCTAATAAAGGAGAAAATGGGTGAAATATGCTTAATTTGTTCCTGCAATTCTGATAGCGTTCTTGAAAACCTACTTTCAGTTTTTATTGCTTTAAAAGCACTTTTAGCTTTGATGTATTTGTTACTTCTGATTTTAGATCGACCAGCTTGGAGAGCTATTTGCCTTTAATTTCTTCTAAGAATTGGATTCTTTGTGGTTAACCAATAAATTACTGTTTGACATTATTTGTTTCTAATCAAGTAATCAGTAACCCAATATTTTAATTCGAAAATATAAGGAACCCAGATCAAAATTTCTGAACTTTTGGTCGCCTTATGAATGGTCCATAGGTAGTTTAATTATTTTACCATGTCTACTGAAAATGTTCCCCTTTCTGCAATTTCTTTGTTATCCACTTAACAGAGCTTGTTACCTTTTCAGGATAAAGATAAAGAGTTCAAAATTGATTGGAAGAGGGTTGGCATCACAAGTTCATTTGGCTTTGCTTTTGTTGGACCAGTTGGACATTACTGGTTAGTTCTCTCACAGTTACATATCATGCATTCACACATGAGCAGATTATTTCATATTCAACTTTGTTATGGTTTCCTTCTTTCTGATCATAGGTAAGAGTTTTGGCATCATTAACAACGGAAAATGTGATAGCATGCTCCATCCTCCCAGACTCACACAGACAGTCACCACATGGCGGTGCAGACTGCAGATAAAGGACCTAAATAGGGCCACAGATGCACAATCATATAAATGACAATAATGAGTATAATAAAGGGCAAATTGGAAGGCATATTTAATCTCAATTATGCGCTTACTTTATCCTTTGAGGCTATTGGTCTAGGTGATGATTAGTAGTAATAGGTGATGATAGGTAATGAACTAGTTATTGAAGATTGAACACATCTACATAAAAATATGCTTTGCTCCTAGTGAACTTTAGGGTCCGTTAGCCTCAGCAAGCCTTGTCAATCTTGGTGTGACCAACATTTTGGCGAACAAATTGGCCATCCTCAGTTAGCCCGTGAATTGGCAAAAAATGCACTGTCCCCTGCCAACTTTTTGGTGTCCAATGAAATCATAGGCAAAGAGTCACAGGTGTGCCAATTTTGCCAAGGCCAGCTTTGGCTCGGAACCAAACAAATCTTTAGTTCATTAACTCCTTGAAATTTTGGATACTTGGTCCCTGGATAACTTTGTACGCCATCTTTTGATGTATTTTTACTGCTGGCGTGCCCCGCCCAATCTCCTGCAAGGACGTGAATTCCCAAGTTTCTGAAGTGCACCAGACAAATGTCTCCTTGCCATCTGGTGGTCTTGAGTGTGAAAAGTAGTATCCAGATAGGCAGTGGCGGACGCAAAAAAATACCCTAGGGTGGGCACACACCTCTAATTTCTATTTTTTACAGCTCATGTGTGATAAAAATTTGCTCAAATGACTAAATATAAAACGTTTTCTAAAAATTTAGGCGCCCACCCTTCTGCGTACGCCCCTGCAGATAGGTCTCCTGCCATGGTTGAGGATGACCTGCAGGACGCTGGGCAGCGGCGCCGCTTCCCTGACCGATTGGATTGCAGAGGCGAAACCGGCACTGCCCCAAGGGTTTGGCAACAGCAACATTTCTAATACCCTGGATGCTCTGGAAACACAGAAACGACTGCGTCTTCAACAGAGCTCGACCGTCCACGCAGGATTTGCTAGCCAAGATCAAAGAGGAAGCTACCATTTGGGCTAGGGCCGGGGCGCTAGGCCTATGGGCCATGCTGCCAACCTGCTGGGATGTGCACTAGGATCTTTTTCCTTTTCATGTACCTCTGTCTCTTAGGAGACTTGTAACCAAAACTCTTATCTTTTCAATGATATGAAGCGCAAAGGTCCTTTGCGTTTTCTCGAAAAAATATCATCTAAATTGAACATCTTCATGTTAATTGATTACTGCTGTAATTGTTATTTGTCTCAGCCAAAGAGTCATCTTTTCAGCAGAATAAAGATAAATAGAATGTTATCAATTGTAGGCATGTACTTACAAATAATACCTGGTGGCTTCTCTTACTGAATATCGCCCCACTGACTATTCATATAATCATATGTGCATCTAAGCATGACTTGGTTTTCACATTGTGTATTGTGGCAAACAAAAGTAGCGTGGAGTGCACTTTGCAGCTGTGCATCCTTCTATATTCTAGTGGATCACTTCAACATTGACTCGTTTTCTACCATGCTATACAATTTTCTGTGTTCATTCTTACCGCTTCTTTGACACATGTAGCAAAATACCTATTTTTTTGCGGAAGCAGTTAGTAGTTAACCTGATTGGATTTGTGGTTAGAGCTCTAAATGTCCATCTAGCTACAAGGTTTTTAACTGGGAATAATGTTGGTGTGTGGCATCCCTTAACTCCCCACAAACTTCTTTTGCCATTCCCACCGGTGTGTTTGGTTACAAATGGTAATTCAGCAATTTTGCCCCGCTTGATGTTCTAACGCCTCACATTGGTTAAGACGAGTAAAATCATGTAGGTTCACTGCGGTTTGAAAAAATTTCTCCTGATTTGTTGAAGCAAGCTGTTGTATGACTTGTACTGATTTTTTTTTCACCCAGGTATGAATATTTGGATCGTTTGGTCCGACGGAGATATCTGCCTGGTTCATTCAAGTTTGTTGCCTCAAAAGTTGCAGCGGATGGTCTCCTCTTTGGACCACTAGATCTTGGGCTGTTCTTCTCCTATGTGGGTCTTGCTTCAGGAAGGAGTTTAGAGCAGGTGAAGGAAGATGTGAAAAGGGATATCATTCCTGCTCTAGCTTTAGGGGGAGTCATCTGGCCTGCAGTGCAAATTGCAAACTTCCGCTTCATCCCCGTGCGATACCAACTGCTGTACGTGAACTTGTTCTGCCTGTTAGACAGCTGTTTCTTGTCGTGGATCGAGCAGCAAGGAGATGCAGATTGGAAGCAATGGTTCCCATCGTTCCAGAAGAAAATTGAAGATCAGAAGAGTAATGCTTGATTTTCGTGTTGTCCTTCCCAGAGAAGTTAGCTTCTGTCATGCTGACCGAACATGCTTTGCTTGATCCAAGAAAAGAGAACTAAAAAAATATTCATTTGCTGCTACCTTCTGTTTATGCGGAGTTGCAATGCCCAGCAAATTTTGGCATCATCACTGTCACGTAGAGATGCTGTTTTACATCTTCAATGGAAAAGCAAAGATTCCCCACACTCTTGTTTAACTTGAATTTCTTGAATCGAGTGTTTATTCATGCTGTTGTTAAACCTGCAGAGAAATTGTTTTTTAACAGTTTGCTGTATTCCTCCCGTTGTCGGAACATGCTTTTTGGAAATAGAGAATGATGGTGAAACCTTTCTACTATCAGGTCTCTTTGTTCAAAGTGTGTGTGATGTGCTGATGCAACATCAGAACCCTCTGAAATTCTGTGATGGTGCTGCCTCTTTTTCCTGTTTGATGCTTTTAGCCTATACTTAGATTTGCTCTGGTATGGAAGTGTAGCGTTCCTGCACGTTCTTTTAGCTGTAGCTCCAGCTTCAATGGGGTTATTTTTGTTAGTATGGCTGCACAGTTTTTGCACTCGAGCTGACAAAACGCATGGAGCTGAAAGCTCAGTTCATCTATATTCCCTCCGTGCCCTTGAAAAAAAAACTATATTCCCTCCGTTTCAAACTAAATGTCATAGCTTTGTCTGGATATGTACTACCTCTGTTCTTTTTAGCAAATAATTTTAGTTTGCTAAAAGTAGATTTGCGCTGGTATGTAAGTGTAGCGTTCCTGCGTGTTTCTTTTAGTTGTAGCTCCAGCTTCAATGACATTTTTTTTAGAAAAGCATTTCTGAAACCAGATGACACAAAGTTATGGACGCGTCTAGCAAGCGGCTGCATGCCGGTTCGTCATTTTGAGCGGTCATACCAAAATGAAAAATACTCACGTAAACAGAAAGATGTGTCCATCATTTTGAGCGGTCATACCAAAATGGAAAGTACTCACGTAAACAGAAAGATGTGTCCAGCTGTCAAAGAAATGGTAGGCTACTTCTGCAAAAAAAAAATGGTTGGCTAGCTGATATCAACTTTATCGTTTTAAAAATTGTAACTTTTAAACTGTGTGATGAAATTACAATCCGTTTTCACTTTTAGAATCCGAACGATGAGAGCTTCGAAACTAGACCACATTTTCATATGTTTCGACGCAATTTTTTAACAAGCAACTTTGATGCGCGATAGAGCAACTTTGTTGTGCAGGAAAACAATTTTGGTATGCGACAAAGCAACTTTGGTGTGCAACGAAACACTTGATTCACAACGATGGTAGGCTTCACAACAGCTGCAGCAACAACTCCTAATGTTACTATGCAGTACACTAGAATTGCTCGGCCGAGTACCAAAGTTGCTCGCATGACACTAAAAATTGCTTGGTCAGGCGCCAAAGTTGCTTTGCAGGGTTCAAAAACTGCGTCGCCGAGCACAAAGTTGCTCTGCAGGGCACTTAAGTTGCTTTATCACACATTGAAATTATTCTGATAGACACCAGTATTATTGTCGTGCACCAAAGTTGTGCCTTCGTGTACCAAAAAGTGTACATGTTCATTGCACACCAAAGTTGCTTTGTCACACATCTAAATTGTTTTCCTGCATAATAAAGTTACTCTGTCGCGCATCAAAGTTGTTTGTTAAAAAAATTCGTCCAAACATATGAAAATGTGGTCTAGTTTCAAAGCTCTCGTCATGCAGATTTTAGTAGTGAAAATGAATTGTAATTTCGCCGCACGGTTTAAAAATTACAGTTATTTAAAAAATGACACATGATATCAGCTAGCATACCATTTCATTGACAGCTGGACGTAAATAGCTATCGTCTAGTTCGTGTGTCCGGAACGTCCATCAAGCACGGACCCGCCCGTAAGATTTCAGGCAAAGTTATTACAGCTTTTAGGAACAAGTACTCAAATTTCTCAGCAGCTAAGCTATCGCTTATATGGCTACAGGGGGAAAGGTTTTCACTTCTCTGAGCAAGGGGGAAACAAGTGACACAAAACTAACTACAAACCAAACTCTCTAGGAGAACAGCAAAACGAACCTAAGAGCATCCCCAGCCGTTGGGGCTCCCCAGGCCGAAATCCGGCGTTATTTAGCGCCGGATGGATGTATTTTGTGGCCTGGGGAGGCCCATTTTCCCAGCCGCGAGCCCATGGTCGCCTTCTGACGCGCACCCACCGCGTGCATAGCGACGGTGCAGTCACCGGGAAGGGCAATCGTCGGAGTGCCCTCGACGCATTGAACCGTCGCGAAGTGGTCTGGAGAGCCGAAACGACTCGTCGGGAACGGTCGAAGTGGCCTCGATGCGAGAACCGCCGTAATGGAGCACGAACTCCGCGGAAGAGCAACCGCCGCTCTCTTCGTCGAGAGACCTACATATACGGTTTCCGACGGTCGACGCCATTCATCTGTTCTCTCCTCACCATCCTCCGTCAACCATGAGCGATCTCTCTTGGCCATCGGACACCGACAGGGGAAGCCGCCTGATGGCGCCATTGGTGGGATAAAGCTGCATCGTCCAGCAGCGACGATTCCCCCGCCGGCCAGCGAGGACGAATGGGATGACGACGAGGAGGAGGACGAAGAGGCCAAGGAGCAGGCCGGGGAAGAGGCCGAGGAAGAGGCCGAGGAAGAGGAGGAGGAGCAGCAGGAGGAGGACGACGAAGAGGCTGAGGACACCGAGGAGGAGGAGGACTCAACTTCCTCCGACGAGGAGGTGACGAGCCGGAAGCGCCGCCACGACGATGAGGCGGGCCACGTAGGAAGAAGAAGTAGTTTAAGTTTGTTTTAAAGTTTTTATATGTAATTTTTATGTTTATTCGAATTATATTCGAAATATATATAATCTATCTATGTTGCACCACTTGAGAGTTCAAAGCTTTCGTTCAACGAGGGTATTGCCGTAGATCGGGAAGACGAGGGTATTGCCGTAGATCGGGAAGACGAGGGTATTGCCGTATAAACCCAGGCCATTGTCGCCGACAAGTTGGGACCACGCGCGCTTTCGTTTCGTCCGGACTCCCCGAGCGCTCCCGGGCCGGGGATGGCGTGGATCGCCGGATGAATTTAGGCCCAAATCCGGACGAAAACGAGGAACCGGGGGCGCGACTGGGCCGAATTACGCCGTCCGGATGGGAAAAACGTCGTTCGGGGGCCTCGTCAGGGAGACGAGTGGAGATGCTCTAAGGCATGTGCAGAAGGTTTTCACTCTGTGAACAAGGGGGAATGAGACAAAACTAACTACAAACCAAACTCTCTAGGAGAACAGCAAAAGGAAACTAAGGCCTGTGCAGAACTGAAGCCTTTGCCATCTCCCACCAGCATCAAAGCATTCGTCCCTAGAGTTCTTGCCAGGCCCGCAATAGTAATCAACAGAGGTCCTTCAACACCTGCTCACGATTCACATCACATATCTCCAGAGTAGTCCTTGCCTTCTTCTCAGGAGTCAACCAGGTTCCGCCCATAATAGCATAGGTGGCATTCGAGCCAAGCATTCCAACTTGTTCACCATTGCCATCAGTTTTCTTCTTTTTCTTTTAGCAGAATGCTCTATTGTGCAAGAGTGTAGGCTGTTTTTCTCCATAAGACCTGCATTCCAGTCCATTGTGTTCGATTGAACACCATATCATTTCTAGTAAGCCAAATAATCCTTAGGATAGCAGCATTAACCATAGTTATTAAGCTACTTTTCTTTTTGTTATTCCATAAGCCAGAGATATCAACTTATGTGCGGAGGGAAAGTTAATACCCAAAACCCTCTTAACATTTGACCACATTTTGGAGATAACAACACACTCACATAATAAATGTTAAACAAGATTCAAGCTCCTCACAGAAAATGCAAATCAAGTCATCTACTGATTGCCTTTTGACTAAATTGTCTCTAGTAAGCAGCTTGTTATGAACCTAACTAGAGAAAGAAGCGCATGGCGTTTATTTTTTGTTAGTATGGCTGCATAGTTTTTGCACTCGAGCTGACAAAACGCATGGAACGGAAAGCTAAGTTCACCTATATTCCCTCCGTGTCAAACTAAATGGCATATCTTTGTCCGGATATGTACTGCCTCCGTTCTTTTTAGCAGACAATTTTAGTTTGCTAAAACGGTTTATATTATAAAACAAAGTGATACACATTAATAAACGGATTTGCTAAAAATCAACCGCCTTATGTTTATTGTGTCTAAGTCGATTCCTTAGCAATTGAATTTGACTCATGATTCGTGTTGATATGATAGTTGAGAGTGACTTGTAACTGGGATTTTCCTAGTTGCAAGTAGGTTGCCATTGAGATTTCTCTAGTTGCGTGTGAGTTGTAATTGTGATTTTTCTAGTTGCAAATGGGTTGCAACTGAAATTTTCCTAGTGGGTTATAATTGAGAAAAAAAAGTTCACATTCTTGAATTTGCTTCAAGATTCGTGCTAGCTATAAGTTGTAGTATATGAGTTGCAACTAAATTGATGATGTCACGTAATTAAGTCTTAGTCGTCTGAGATCTAGATGCGCCCATTAATAAATATCTCATTCTCACTATGTTCTAAACAATCGATCATTCAATTGGGCTTCTGCATCGATCTTTCATGCAGCCGCAAACTGAATTCGCTATACATGATCCTGTAACTCAAATGCAACGGCTATGAGCCTGCGAGTCCATCTATGAGACTATTTCTGGCAAAGATGAAATCGATGTGGTTCTGCGCTCTTCTCGCTCCTAAAGACGAGCTCGGCCTCCCGCCTCCCCCGTCCTAGCGCACCGGCACCGACCATAAAGTCCCATTCCCCGGCCTCAACCCTCCCGACCGAACACCTCTCCCTCCCGTTGTGATTTGATCACCCGATCGTCCGAGAACCATGACGCGGTGCATGCCCGCCCTCACCACGCCCCTCGTGGCCGCCTCCCTGCTGCTGCTGGCCCTCGCCGGCGTCGCCTCGGCCGACAAGGGCCCCGGCTTCGTCGTCACCGGCCGCGTCTACTGCGACCCCTGCCGCGCCGGCTTCGAGACCAACGTCTCCCACAACGTCGAAGGTACGCACGCACGCCACTGATCGACCGGCCGTGCTTGCCCAGCCATGGCGAACCACGCGCGCGCGTGCGTAGCGTAACAATGGGTGTCACTGGTTCTGCAGGGGCGACGGTGGCGGTGGACTGCCGGCCGTTCAACGGCGGCGAGAGCAAGCTGAAGGCGGAGGCGACGACGGACAAGAACGGCTGGTACAAGATCGAGATCGACCAGGACCACCAGGAGGAGATCTGCGAGGTGGTGCTGGCCAAGAGCCCCGACAAGTCGTGCTCCGAGATCGAGGAGTTCCGCGACCGCGCCCGCGTCCCGCTCACCAGCAACAATGGCATCAAGCAGCAGGGCATCCGCTACGCCAACCCCATCGCGTTCTTCCGCAAGGAGCCGCTCAAGGACTGCGGCGGGATCCTCCAGGCATACGACCTCAGGGACGCCCCAGAGACGCCATGAAACACCACACCCACGACGACGTACGTTCGTATACCCAGGCCAGCTATAGTTACTTGACGCCGGCCGAGACGATGTTACATCTGCGAGCCGACGGAGTGATGTCGCCGGCGGCGCCCGTCGAGATGACCATCGTTTAATCTTCACGTGCCGCTTCTCTTTTGTTCTTGCTATAGTATTCCTGTCCTCTAATTATTTACGTGTTGGTTTAAGTGTGAACTAATTCGATGGATCTATCTATGTGTAATAAGAGAACACAATATTTCGTACATGTATGTCTGATGTACTATCCTGTTTTCATAAAGAGAAATATCTGATGTAGTACACTCTTCTCGAAATAAAATATCCTTAGGCAACTTTACTGGAATTGGAGTGAATTCCACGTTTTAGCCTATATTTATGCATTTGTGACACATATTATCTTATTTAGTGAAACTTCTACAAAAATATTCCACCTAGGATCCTTTGAACACGATTAAACCCTAGTATATCATTTTGCTTGTTTATGTTAGACAAGAGCATCGTATTTCGTCGATGTGGTGTGATAAACATGTGTAAAGATCAGCGGGCATCATCTAGTCCAATTGTACCATTCCTTGCCCTCTTACTAATATTTTTGAACGGCGGCCATCACTTCACACCTTGCCTAATGGATACACGGCACCAGAGATCGAGGATCCAAATGTTTTAGAATGCACAATCTAGACTATGTTTTACTCAAATGCATATAAAGGATAAAATGTGGAATTCACAGGATGAATTTATTGAGTACTCCCCTCTTAGCAGAAGTGTAGTGCATCTAGTTTTTTTTTTAAAGTTGAAGGATGTAAACTTTGACTAAAAATGAAGAAAACTATATCAACATCTACAACATCAAAATTATTTGGCTAATATAAGCCTTCCAACCAATTTGCGAGCATACTCATGATAATGGTCATGGTTGAAGGTTAAATGCAGTTCGTCACACAACATGTGCAAACATACGCGAAGAAAAATTAAGGAAAAAATTGCTACACTGCACCAATATTTTCTAGCCATTGTGTTTTTGCGAGGTACCATTATAATTTTATGGCACCTTTGCCAGAACATATCACATGACCAACAACGAAATAGTTTAGCCATCCGGGCAAAAGTTGCAAACTTTTCATATTTGTCATGCAGTGTGTTTCTTAGAGCATCCCCACTCGTCTCCCCGACGAGGCCCCCGAGCGACGTTTTTCTCATCCGGACGGCGAATTTTGGCCCAGTTGCGCCCCCGATTCCTCGTTTTTCTCCGGATTTGGGCCAAAATACATCCGGCGAGCCCACGCCATCCCCGGTCCCCCGAGGCGTGCTCGGGGACTCCGGACGAAGCGAAAGCGCGCCAAACGCCGAGATTTATCTCCCGCGCTTTCGCTTCGGCTTCCGCGCGAGAGATGGACCCGGCCGGTCTGCGACAGACGCATCGTCTTCCGCGCGGAGTAAAGGCTGTCACCGGTCAGCTCGCCGCGGACGCGTAGCATCCACGCGGCAATAAATCGCCGGTCAGCTCGCCGCGGATGCGTAGCATCCACGCGGCAATAAATCGCCGGCTCCTGGCTCGCCTAAATACCCCGCTCGCCGCGACGCGTCGCACCACTCTTCCTCTTCCTCTTTCTCTTCCTCGACCTCGACGAGATCCATGGCCTACAACGACGAAGATGGCGCCGCCAACAACGGCTTCCCTCGCCGGTCCATCCACGCGTGGGAGGGGCACCTCCTCCACCAGGCGGGGTACCCCTGCGGACACGAGGCCTCCCGGCGGCGGGTGGCGGTTAAGTGCGGGCGGCGTGCCAATCCCGCCGCCGCCCCAGGGACGCTACCTCGAAGCCGCCATCGAGGAGGTCCGACTAACGTTGTCGGACCAGGACCGCGCCGAGCCGGGCTACCACCCCGACAACCTGACGGCGTGGAACAGCTTCTTCCTTCGCCGGTGGGAGCAGGAGCTCGCCGCCTACGACGGCCCGCCGCCTCCGCCTCCGCGCAACAACGCCGCCGGACGCAGCGGTGGTGGAGCGTTCCGGGCTGGACGCTCGAGGCCGTCCTCGAGCACATCGAGGGCGGCAACTTCCCCATTCGACGATGCCCCCACGTCGAGGGCATCGGCCAGCCGCCGCAGGGGAAGCTGGCAGCCACGGTGCATGGCTGCCGTTCCTCATCGTCCGGTTCGGCGGCGAGGTTGATCTCCAGGTCGACGCCATCCTCCTGGGCGCCGGTGAAAAGGAGCCATCTTCCCCGCCGAGCAACCGCGCGCGTGGCGGCGGGATCGTCATCCGCGAGGCATCGATGGCACAAGGACGGCGGCGCCCCAAGCGCGAACCCGACACCTCCGGCGAGCGGAAGCGCAAGCCAGCGAAGGTGGAGGTGGAGGAGGCCGAAAGCGCCGAGGACGCCGCCATCCTCGAGGCCGTCAAGGCGAGGTCCCTTCAGGACCTCGTCCCCGCCGAGAACTCCATGCCACTCGACCAGGCCTGCGCCTAGTCGAGGGAGCGTGGGAGAAGGAGGAGGCGGAGCGGACGAGGCTCCTCGAGGACGTCGCTCGCTACCGCCGACTGCGACTCCTCCATCCAGCCGTCCCGTCATCGACCTCGAAGCCTCCGACGATGACGGTACAAGCCATCGCCGTCCCCTCCTCGCAACAGCGGTCGGTGGGGAGACGCGGTCGGGCAGGCGGCCGCGCTGCCGCAGTTTGACGACGACGGCTCCGACGATGATGGCGGCGACGACGGCGACTACACGGTGTTCTACCGCCATTTCGGCATGTAGAGCGCCGTGTTTTAAAATTTAGAGTTGTATTCCCCTAATTCGAAATATAGTCGAATTCGGCCTCTATGTATGAACTTTGCCCTCTATTTAGTAAATATCATTAAAGTTAGTCCAAATTTAGTCTTTTTTTGCCGTATTTCGTCAAGTTTGCGTTTTTCAAAATTAAATCAACGGCTACGCCTGGGATCGCGGCTGGGAAACTGGCCCTCCCCACGCCATTTTTCCGTCCAATCCGGACGAAATTATCCCCGGATTTCGGCGTGGGGAGGCCAAACGAGTGGGGATGCTCTTACAAATCTATACCTAATAATAAAGGGGCTAACGTTTCCGTGGTTTGATCCGTCATTGTGCGCTTTGGTCCGCCCGTGTAATGCGCTTTCGTACCGCGCTTGCTAAATCGTGATTCGTGATTCATCCAAAACCAAAGGCAACTCTAAGACACCAGGTAAACACCGACTGAATACCCACGACCCCTTCCTTATCCAAGACTCCTCTCGAAGAGCTTGCCAAACCACACACGACTACTCCCAACAAAGATCACGGGGTGCGTACGAGTTCCAAGTTGAATCGTTCCATATCGTGTGCGACAAGTTGAACATTCCGTCTTTAAATGTACAAGGATGTATCCTTAGATAACTATCAAAGACGTCGTGAGCGATCTCGTGAAGGCCGCGGATGAGCTCTTTGCCTTTGGGACCTCGATCGAGTCGGCCAGGAACCTCGCCCGTATCCACCGGCATCAACGTCAAATCTTCTCGGCCCGCTCAGAGGTCAAGCGCCAGCATGCCGCGCGGCCCGGCCAGTGATAGTACATCTAGCGTGGATATAGAGAGGAACATCTGCTCCACCTACGCTGCTGCCGCCGCCGGAGCGGTCAAGAGGTGACGACGAGCGAATCAAGAGGTCATCGGGGAGGCGGCGACGCTCATATGCAGCTCGTATACTGGACCAACATCTGATCCGCTTGTGTCTCTGAAGCCAGCACTCCTGTGGCAATGTTGGCAAGAAGCACAGAGCCAAATCAATAGATCTTTGGAGCACACACGCAATACACAGGAAGCGCCGGAGTCGATATTGTTGAGGAAAAGTTAGCGCAATCTGGGTGATGTCCTGGTCGCCGTCACGCATTGCTTTCTCGACCCCGGTTCATCACCTCGATAGCTATCGGTTAGGCAAAAAGAGCTACAGATTAGCAATGGTTTGTACTGGCCGGTGAGCCTCGGTTGCACGGTTCCACCATCTTGGGTGGATCCACAGGCTCGCGGGTCGGCGTATGGCCGCGGCGGAAGGGGCCGCCGTCACTCGAACGGACATCACTGCCAGTTTCATGACTTCATCGAGGCACAAGCGGTTAGGCCAAGGGCTGGTCGCACGAGAATACTGTCCTACTCAAAATACAGACTTTGAATAGAGCACGCAGATTGCACAAGATCGATCCCACATCTCATTACAAATATCAAGCATTTAAACGAACTCTGCCGATCTAACCATCCTATCGTCGTCTACGCACGGAGGAACCGATTGATGTCATCGGCGTGGAGCCTTGACTCTATCAAGGAGAAGAAGCGCGTATCGGAAGCTGATGGAGGGCTTCGGCGTGTATGATGCCGCCCGCCTCCCACTCCTGCGGCGTTGTGTCACCCAGTGCTGTAATACAGAGCTGCTGCATGGCTACCTAGCTAGCGTGGCCAATTTCAGTTTAGAATACTTTTTCCAGACGTGATTGAATGTGGTTAATCTATTAAGCCGAATGCAGAAGATAGAGATTGTTGTGCAAAGAGATTATAAAAGAAATCCAGCTTTTTATGGAAAGCTCACTTTTGATTGTTGTTGGACGAGTAATATTCAAATTATGTTCCGAGTATTAAAGTTTGAGATGTAATGAACTCCATATAGCCATAGCTATAATAAACTATTTTTTTGAAGTATATAATAAACTATTTTTGTTAGCCATGGATCTTAATTAGAATCAAGAAAGAATGCACATGAATTTGCGCCGAAGGTGGCTGGTTTTTCGAACATGACACGGTTTTTTCTACGACAACTTACTTTATGCGGCTTCACAGCTTATATTTTTCTCTATCCCGGTGCAACGCACGGGCAAATTTCCTAGTCTTTTTACAAAGTGGAGAAAATTATGATCAAACTAACAAGTGAAAAACAGAGCACATATGTACTAAAACGACCGCATCATTGTAGTTGTGCTGAGTATCAAACTTCACAGAGAAAAACATGCGCACTAACTGAAAGGTAGGCGGATGCACAGAACCAAACCACGTAGTTTCAATCCTGCAATTTTTGTCGCAATACTAGCAGGAGCTTATACATGCTACATGCTAGCCCACATCTGGATCAACCAGTTACCAGTGGCATGGTGAGTTAAACTTCTGTACAGAACCAGTTAAAATTTGGATAGCTAGGCTGTTCTGAGTGTTTGTTCAGAGTCATCATTTGGACTTCATTCCTTCTCAGATCAACAGCACCACGCCCCCCTGCACCTCATCGCCAGGGCCATAGGTATCATAGGGGCAAGCATCTTCATCATCGGAGTCCTCCTCATCAGAGTCGCTCTGCACATACTCCTTCTGCACCTCAACGTAGCCCTTGGTGATCAAATCTACGCGGATCTTGTGCACCAACAAGATATTCTGGCCAGGCCTCTTGTTCTTCACCTGACATTGCTCGTCAAGGTACATCTTCCTTTCGCTGATCCACTGGGGCGGAAAGACGCCCCCGGCATCTACGCCGAGGATGTCGTCCACCGTGGGGGTCTTGAGCAGGAACAGCCAGATGCGGATGTCATCGTCCGGCAGCCGCACCATGCCTGGGGCGGCGAGAGAGGCGGTCTCCGGCTTGGACTCCTTCACGATCCTGTCGATGGCCTCCACCAGCTGATTTGCCGACAGCGCCTTGGTCTCAGGGAAGGTTAGTAGAGTTTCCATGACTCGCTTACGCAGCTCTGAGTCTTCGGCCGCCATAGGCTCCAAGGCGACCCGCTCCAGCAGCTTCCGAGTCCCGGTTGCGGCGGCGGGGTTTGAGATTGGGCCCGCCCAATGAGGGATTGCGGACGCCGTCTCCTTCGTCGGAAACATGTCCAGCGCCTCAAGTTCCCCGCCCGCCGACTTCCTTTTCATGGTAGCCACCTCGCCGATCGCCGGGACAGGAAGAAGATGCGGCGGCGGCCGTGTCGTGTCGATCTATATAAAGCCTGAGGCACAACCCTAGTTGAGAGTTGAGGCTTGAGACCGAGTCGGGATGGCCATCCAGCCCAGTCCGCCATGGACTACCTTTCCAGACCAGATTCTACCTGGGTCAATCCAGGACAAGTGCTGCGTCTCCCGATGGGCTTTCTTCTTATTTCGAAGCCCAATTATGGTTGTATTTCGAATGGGGTTTTTGACAATAGCGGTGACGCTATTTGAGAAAACCATATAAAATGGTGTTTGTTCCTGAAAAATAAAATATAAAAATGGTACTTTTTCTCAAAAAATAAATATACAAATGGTATTTTGGCACTTTGTTTTTACTAGCAGTATTTTGGAACTCTTGATTTTAACTAGACATTTGGCTACTCTATCCTAGGTTATGCATTTGTTGACTTGGTAAGGCAATCATTTGTCATGCCACACACAACATTTTTTTATTAACAGATCCGTATGTTTTGAGAAAGTAACTTAATGCACAATGTTTATTTTTTGGCACTATGAGCATTTTCCGATGCCATGAAGATATCCCTCTTTCAAAATAATAATAACAAACCAGATCAAGAGATAACACTAACTAGAATAAGGATGTTTTTAAAGCATCTTCGGTCGTGTCCTTCAAATGGCGTCCGCCAAAAGCGTCGGATTGGATGACTGGGGGATGTCGCCGTGTGGTGACGTATCTGAGGCGTGCCAGTTCCATCCACCACCCCCCCAAAAAAAAAAACATCTCAAATTGTTTTACTTTTGCAACAAAATGTAAGTCAATATAGAATCGTTGCGTTTAAAAGCTAGAGTTCAAAGTTCCCGCCACAGATCGTCTCATACGCCAACTAGATCATTACAAAGGATAATGATTCAATCCTTCGGATGATGCGATGCTTCCAGCCTCTGGTTGTGTGGTTGTTTGATGAAATCACGAACGATTGCCCAAAGGCAACGATGGGTGGGCCACGAACGTGACTGCTTTTCTTCGTTTGTTCTCTACCACTCATTCGATCGTTCTCCTTCCAACTCTATCTTCCTTCCGACGCCATCTCTCCACCATGGAAACTCCACTTCGTCGGCCCCTTTCTCCCTGTCGCAGGCCGGAGCGCCTTTCCCGCCGCTAGCCAGCACACCATCCCCGCGGTCATCCCCACTGTGCAGCGGCAGCCAGTGGCAGACACACGAAGAAATCAGCGGGGGCGGTGGGGCACCTCCAAAAAAAAATTTGTGCCCCTCTCAATTGTGAAAAAGGTTTACCAAAATTTCAACTTTTACCCTTACTTTTTGTGGTTGGGAAAGCATACTCATATGGTTGGCATAAACCTTTAAGAATATACCCTCTCTAAACATCATCTTGAACATTAACATCATATGATGTAATAGGAATCCTTTCTCCCGAATCATGTGGAAGAAAATGAGCATCATATGACTTTGCATTTGGTTGTTGGGGCGAAGGTTGATGTGGTGTTGCATCTTCAATTTCAATCTCACTCTCTGTATCGGATTGAGAAGTTTAGTTTTTGGAGAAAATACCTTTTGAAAAGAATCTAGCGAGTTTTGGCGGAACCGGCTCTACCGACAGAATGATTCCGGCCGGCCAAAAACGTTCCGGTTGTACTGGATGTGTTTCCGGCGATTCCGGAAACGTTCCAGCGGGCCGGTCCGGAACCGACGCACGGTCCGGCACGGTCCAGCACGACCGGAACCGGTTCGGTCCAGGCGACCGTTCCGGCCGGATTTTCGGCGGGCCGGTCTGCTCGCCGGATCGTTCTGGCAGGGATATAGCTATGTCGGTTTGGCTCACAGAACTTTTTCCCAAACGGCTACTATTTTTCTCCTTGGACTATATATACCCCTTCTTCCATCTTGAGAGGATTAGGTCAACCATTCATTTCACATCTTTGTGATCTCTCTCACCATTTTTGAAACACCAAAAAGCTTGGATCTCTCTTTCTACCCAACCAAAGCTAAATCCCTTTGGTAGAAAGTAAGGGGAGGTCCCGATATACGTTTCCACCAAGCCAAATCACATTCTCCCTTGAGTTCATCTAGCAAGCTTGTTACTCTTGGGTTTGTGGAAACCCTAGGTGGCTAGGGTCGCTTGGAAGCATCCAGGTAGTGGATTTGCTCCAAGAAGAAGTTTGTGAGGGTTTGGAGACGACCTTTAAAGTCTACCACGAGTGAGTGGGATATTACTTCGTGGGATAGGCACCGGAGAAGAAGGTGAGCCTTCGTGGTGTTGGATATCCTTCGTGGGATCCCACGCCTCTCCAACGTGACGTACCTTCCACTCAAGGAAGGGAACATGAGAATACATCTTCATCTCCACGTGCTTCGGTTATTTCTAACCAATCTCTTTACTTGTGTTCTTTATTTGTGTGATAGTCTTCGTGCTTGAAGTATTGATACGTCCATTTTGCATCACTATTTTATATCATAATTTATTGTTATTCATTGATATATTTCATATTTAGAGATGATACTTATGTTATTTCACCTATTTTGCATGTTTCATGATTATTGGAAAATTACTCACCGGAGTCAGAATTCTGCTGGAAAAAGCACCGTTAGGATACAATATTTCTGAAGATCAACAACTGACGGAAAATATACCGAAGCTCCTATTTTTCCAGATGACGGAGCCAGCCAAAGGGGAGGCCGAGGAGGGCCTCCATGGGCCCTCCCCATAGGCCGGCGCGGCCACCAGGGCTAGCGCGCCGCCATGTGGGGAGGGGGCCCACGACCCCCTCGGCCATCGCCCTTTCGCGTACTTCATCTCCTGAAAACCCTAAGGTGCGACAGATCATCGAGGATAGTCATAGCCGCCTCCACGGGGCGGAAAACACCAGAGAGAAAGAGCTCTCCGGCAAATCTGGGGAAATTCCTCCCGGGGAAATCGTCGCCATTGTCACCATCGAGCTGGACTTCATTGGGATCATCATCATCTCCACCACCGACACCATCATCTCCACCGCTGCACCTCGTCTCCGCTGTAACATCTAGGGTTGAATCTTGAGTATTTCATAGGGGAAACTCTCCCGGTGTTAATTACTCCTTGTTATTGATGCTATTGAGTGAAACCATTGAATCAAGGTTTATGTTCAGATTGTTATCCATCATCATATCACCTCTGATCATGTTCCATATGATGTATTGTGAGTAGTTCGTTTAGTTCTTGAGGATATGGGTGAAGTCTAAATGTTAGTAGTGAACTATGTTGAGTAATATTTAATGGTTTGATATTTAAGTTGTGGTGTTATTCTTCTAGTGGTATCATGTGAATGTCGACTACATGATACTTCACCTTTATGGGCCTAGGGGAATGCATCTTGTATTCGTTTGCTAATTGTGGGGTTGCCGGAGTGACAGCAACCTGAACCCCCGTTGGTATATCGATGCATGAGGGATAGCAGGATCTCAGAGTTTAAGGCTGTGGTTAGATTTATCTTAATTACTTTCTTGTATTTGCGGATGCTTGCAAGGGGTTTAATCACAAGTATGTATTAGTCCTAGGAAGGGCGGTGCATTAGCATAGGTTCACCCACACAACACTTATCAAAACAATGAAGATTAATCAACTATATGAAGCGAAAGCACTAGACTAAATTCCCGTGTGTCCTCAAGAACGTTTGGTCATCATAAGTAAACAAACCGGCTTGTCCTTTGTGCTAAAAAGGATTGGGCCACTTGCTGCAATTATTATTCTCGCATTTTACTTACTTGTATTTTATTTATCTGCTATATCAAAACCTCCTGAAAACTTGTTTGTGAGCATTTACAGTGCATCCTTCACCGAAACTGCTTGTCAACACCTTCTGCTCCTCGTTGGGTTCGACACTATTATTTATCGAAAGTACTACGATACACCCCCTATACTTGTGGGTCATCAAGACTATTTTCTGGCACCGTTGCCGGGGAGTGAAGCGCTATTGGTAAGTGGAATTGGTAAGGAAAACTTTTACTGTACGTGCTGTTTTTATTTCCGTCTGCTGCTATAATTCATTATGGAGAGATCTTACCTTGAATTCCTATTTGGAAAATCTACTACTACTGAAAGGTAGTGGATGAGGTGCCAGGTGATGGGATTCGTAGCATAGAAAACAAAAAATTCCTACCGCGAGAACGAAAAACCAAGCCAAGATGCAATCTAGAAGATGGGAGCAACGAGAAGATCATGAGACTAACCCTCGAAGATTTCCAAAGCCTACGAGATTAGATCTCGTTGTTGCTGTAGTCGATCACTTGCCGCTTTTGAAAGCGCGTAGAAGATCTTGACGGTGCCACAATCGGGCAGCACCTCCGTACTCGGTCACACGTTCGGTGTTGATGACGACGTCCTTCTCCCCGTTCCAGCGGGCACTGGAAGTAGTAGATCCTCCCGAATCCCGGCAGCACGACGGCGTGGTGGCGGTGGTGGTGGAGAACTCCGGTAGGGCTTCGCCTATGCGCTGCGGGAGTTGTATGTGGAGGAGGGGAGGCTAGGGTTTGGGGAGAGGGGGCTATGGGCGCCGGCCTCAAGGGGCAGGGGTGGTGCGGCCAAGCCATGGGCAGCCCCGTCCCTCTCCTCCTCATTATATAGGTGGAACCCCAAGGGTTTGCCCAAAGTCTTCGAATAAGACCCCAACAAAAACTGCCTTATGGACGAAACCTAGAGGGACAGGGACTCTCCCTTCCCCTTTTCTTGGCCGACCAAGGAGGTGGAGTCCACCATTGACTCCACCCTCCCACTTGGTTGGCTGGTTAGGGTTCGTGGAGTCCCTCGGGACTCCTTTTTCCATAGTGATTTATTCCAGATAATTCTAGAAACCACCTTCCATAAATTCACCGATCATTTCCAAACTTGGAAAATGACTTCCTATATATGAATCTTATTCTCCGACCATTCTGGAACTCCTCGTGATGTCCTGGATCCCATCCGAGACTCCGAACAAAACTTTGAACTCCATTCCATATTCCATATCTACTTGAACGACATCAAACCTTAAGTGTGTCACCCTACGGTTCGCGAACTATGCAGACATGGTTGAGACCTCTCTCCGGCCAATAACCAATAGCAGGATCTGGAGATCCATAATGGCTCCCACATATTCAACGATGACTTAGTGATCGAAGGAACCATTCACATACGATACCGATTCCTTTTGTCACGCGATATTTTACTTATCCGAGGTTTGATCATCGGTATCTCTATACCTCGTTCAACCTCGTCTCGACAAGTACTCTTTACTCATACCGTGGTATGTCATCTCTTATGAACCATTCATATGCTTGCAAGCTAATTAGACGACATTCCACCGAGAGGGCCCAGAGTATATCTATCCATCATCGGGATGGACAATATCCCACTCTTGATCCATATGCCTCAACTCATACTTTCCGAATAGTTAATCCCACCTTTATAACCACCCATTTACGCAGTGGCGTTTGATGTAATCAAAGTACCCTTCCGGTATAAGTGATTTACATGATCTCATGGTCGAAGGACTAGGTAACTATGTATCGAAAGCTTATAGCAAATGAACTTAATGACGTGATCTTATGCTGCGTTTAATTGGGTGTGTCCATTACATCATTCATCAATGACATAACCTTGTTATTAATAACATCCAATGTTCATGATCACGAAACAATGATCATCTATTAATCAACAAGCTAGTTATACAAGAGGCTTACTAGGGTCTCCTTGTTGTTCACATAACACACATGTATCAATGTTTCGGTTAATACAATTATAGCATGGTATGCAAACATTATCATAAACACAAAGATATATGATAATAACCATTTTATTATTGCTCCCCTGGGCATATCTCCAACAGTCTCCCACTTGCACTAGAGTCAATAATCTAGTTTACATTTGTAAAGATATAACACCTTGGCCTTCCGGTGCTTTATCTTGTTTTGCTTACGGGAGAGGTTTTAGTCAACGGATCTGAAACGCTCAGAAACGTATGTATTTTTTCAATTCATTAGCGTCTTAACGCATCACTCATTTTCCAAATGAGTTGGCATTAAATATGTTTGGTTTTCTGGTGGAACCTTAATTCCGCGGTCTGAAATATGTCACTAATATTGTCACACACAATATAGCTACAAAGTTCTGACACTATAGGAACTACAAGTTCTCAAAGAACTTCTTGACTTAACATCCTTATTCATTGTCAAAACAATGACATACTCTGCCTTCGTTTGTAGAATCCGTCACAACATTTAGAACTCTTCTAAATCTAGCATTGTGCTACCTTTTAAATAACACTTAGCCTAATTGAGATTTGAAATTCATTTTTATATGTGACCAAACTAATATCGGTGTAACAGTTTACAGCGATTTGTTTGTCATTACCCCATACAAAATTATATATATATATATATCCTTGGTTCTTCTAAAGCACTCAAGGATATTCTTACTGTCGTCCTGTGATCATTCTGGTACATGCCCATAACACTTTAGAGCACATGCCATCTGATTGTGTACATATTATTCGTGATCTATAATCACTCATGTGTTTTTACTCATTGAGTGTCAGATACACTCAAGTCTGTTAAACCTTCACATGACAAGAACATCTTCTTAATATTTCTATATTGAACTACTTCAATATCCATTCTATGTACTTTTGACTTAAACTTATTATGTGTTTCAATCTATCATCATAGATCTTGACACTAAATATGTTTCAGTCCATATCTTTTCATTGAAGTTAATTCTCAATGAAACCTTTTAATCAAGTTTATAATTACATCATTTATAACCAACTATATGTCATCTACATAAAGTATTATAAATATGTCTCAGCTCCCACTTAATTTCTTGCAAATGCAAGCATCTTCATCGTTTGATGAAATCAAAAACTCTTTGACTATTTCATCCGGTGAAGATTCCAACTCCGTGATACTCACTTCATCCAATTGAAGTTCGTATACTTATCTAGTATTCCACGGACTAGCAAAACTCTTGGTTTGTATCTTGTATACACCTTTAATACACACTTCTGTTAAGTAATGTATTTTGCCATCCTACTAACATATCTCATAAAAGAAATATGTAGCGATTGCTAGAATAATCCACATAGACTATAAGCATTGCTACGGAAGATCTAATCTTATCGTAGTCAACTCTTTGAACTTTGTCGTAAACAACTTTTCGACAAGTCAAGCTTTTTCAAGGATATTCCATCCAAGTCCATCAATTTTATAGATCCATTTACTTTCGAAAAGTATTCATCTATCTTGGATTTCATGGCGTATAGCCATTTTAACGAAGTCAGGACCCATCATAACTTCTTTGTATGTAGTTGGTTTATCATTGTTCAAAATCAATCCTTTGTCCACAAATCATTTATTTGATCACAAAGTAAACCATACCTACAAGGTTCAATAGGTACTTCGATCTCCATGGCTATATCATTTTGTAGACATGGGAGTCATCATTTGGACTTCATTCCTTCTCAGATCAACAGCACCACGCCTCCCTGCACCTCATCGCCAAGGCCATAGGTATCATACGGGCAAGCAACTTCATCATCGGAGTCCTCCTCATCAGAGTCGCTCTGCACATACTCCTTCTGCACCTCAACGTAGCCCTTGGTGATCAAATCTACGCGTATCTTGTGCACCAACAAGATATTCTGGCCAGGCCTCTTGTTCTTCACCTGGCATTGCTCGTCCAGGTACATCTTCCTTTCACTGATCCACTGGGGCGGAAAGACGCCCCCGGCGTCTATGCCGAGGATGTCGTCCACCGTGGGGGTCTTGAGCAGGAACAGCCAGATGCGGATGTCATCGTCCTGCAGCCGCACCATGCCTGGGGCAGCGGCAGACGCAGTCTCCGGCTTGGACTCCTTCACGATCCTGTCGATGGCCTCCAGCAGCTGATTTGCCGACAGCGCCTTGGTCTCAGGGAAGGTTAGTAGAGTTTCCATGACTCGCTTACACAGCTCTGCGTCTTCGGCCGCCATAGGCTCCAAGGTGACCCGCTCCAGCAGCTTCCGATTCCCGGTTGCGGCGGCGGGGTTTGAGATTGGGCCCGCCCAATGAGGGATTGCGGACGCAGTCTCCTTCGCCGGAGACAGGTCAAGCGCCTCAAGTTCGCCCGCCGACTTCCTTTTCATGGTAGCCACCTCGCCGATCGCCGGGACAGGAAGAAAATGCGGCGGCGGCCGGCGGCCGTGTCGATCTATATAAAGCCCGAGGCACAACCCTAGTTGAGACTTGAGGCTTGAGACCGAGTCGGGATGGACATCCAGCCCAGTCCGCCATGGACTTCCTTTCCAGACCAGATTCTACCTGGGTCAATCCAGGACAAGTGCTGCGTCTCCCGATGGGCTTTCTTCTTATTTCGAAGCCCAATTATGGTTGTATTTCGAGTGGGGTTTGACAATAGCGGTGACGCTATTTGAGAAAACCATATAAAATGGTGTTTGTTCCTGAAAAATAAAATATACAAATGGTATTTTTTCTCAAAAAATAATTATACAAATGGTATTTTGGCACTTTTTTTTTACCACTAGCAGTATTTTGGAACTCTTGGTTTTAACTAGACATTCTGGCTACTCTATCCTAGGTTATGCATTTGTTGGCTTGGCATGACAAACATGCCACACACAACATTTTTTTATTAACAGATCCGTATGTTTTGAGAAAGTAACTTAATGCACAATGTTTATTTTTTGGCTCTATGAGCATTTTCCGATGCCATGAAGATATCCCTCTTTCAACATAATAATTCAAAATAATAATAACAAACCAGATCAAGAGATAACACTAACTAGAATAAGGATGTTTTTAAAGCATCTTCGGCGGTGTCCTTCAAATGGCGTCCGCCAAAAGCTTCGGATCGGATGACTGGGGGATGTCGCCGTGTGGTGACGTATCTGAGGCGTGTCAGTTCCATCCACGCCCCCCCAAAACATCTCAAATTGTTTTACTTTTGCAACAAAATGTAAGTCAATATAGAATCGTTGTGTTTAAAAGCTAGAGTTCAAAGTTCCCGCCACAGATCGTCTCATACGCCAACTAGATCATTACAAAGGATAATGATTCAATCTTTCGGATGATGCGATGCTTCCAGCCTCTGGTTGTGTGGTTGTTTGATGAAATCACGAACGATGCCCAAAGGCAACGATGGGTGGGCCACGAACGTGACTGCTTTTCTTCGTTTGTTATCTACCACTCGTTCGATCGTTCTCCTTCCAACTCTATCTTCCTTCCGACGCCATCTCTCCACCATGGAAACTCCACTTCGTCGGCCCCTTTCTCCCTATCGCAGCCAGAGCGGCTTTCCCACCGCCAGCCAGCACACCATCCCCACGGTCATCCCCACTATGCAGCGGCAGCCAGTGGCAGACGCACGAAGAAATCAGCGGGGGCGGGGGCACCTCCAAATTTTTTTTTGTGCCCCCTTAATTGTGAAAAAGGTTTACCAAAGTGTCAACTTTTACCCTTCTTTTTTGTGGTTGGGAAAGCATACTCATATGGTTGGCATAAACCTTTAAGAATAGGGATTTCTATTTTCGTGCCCCTGGTTCGTTAGTTGTGCTCAGTTTTCCTCAGCCTCTTAACTTTTCCTCAGTTTTCTCCTCCCTCTAGTTTGAAACCCCTCGGACGGGAGGGTTGCCGTCAGGTCAGAGGCCTTACCGTTACCGTTAATCTGACGGGTGGGGCTGCACAGAGGGCAGTTCCTCTCTGACTGTCTCGTGCTGACGGGTAGCCATCCATTTGTCGCTGACGTGTGGGCAGTTTTATTTCCTGATTGTATACGCGGTTCTGCCAATGACAAATGGGGCCGCTCTATAGGGCTGCCGCAGCCAATGACCAGTGAGGTCGTCTATTTTTCAGGAAAAGACATATATAACCGCTCTGTGGGGCTGCCACAGCCAATGACCAGTGGGGTCGTCTATTTTTCAGGAAAAGAGATATATTACCGCTCTGTGGGGCTGCCGCAGCCAATGACCCGTGGGGTCTTCTATTTATTTAGATAAAATCATATATTCCCGCTCTGTGGGGCCTCCGTAGCCAATGACCGTTGGGGTCGTTTATTTATTTAGAGAATATCATATAGAGCCGCTCTGTGGGGCCGCCTCAGCCAATGGCAGGTGACTATTTTTGCAGCTTAATCTAAAGTGAATCTTATGCTAAATATGGTGCTTCCCGACGGTGACCTAGTAGTGGCGGCGAGCATAGCCGTTCTGACCATGCCGATATCGGCATGGTTTGGAGGCCGTGGTGCTCGAATCATGGTGGAAATTGCGATATAATTTTTTAAATGCATAATATATAGGAAAATAGCTAGATCTCTAAATCGATGCATATGAAGCTACATATATATTCTTGGTCATAATCCCCTTATCTAAAGGGGATGGATGCATGGCTTCACGTCGTCGTCACTTTCATCGTCAGTATCTTCGTCGTCCGAGTAGTAGTACTTCCCGCACATTGTTCCGTCGAACACCTTCACTGTGAGCACATCATCGCCTTCATATTTGAAGTGTACGAAGCAGCCGAAATCCACACCGTGCGCGATGGCGAAATTCTCCCAGCCCTTGTCAAGGTACATCCGGCCTTGACCGTCAAATAGGACCTCCACGGTCCAGAGACGAGGACCACAGTCAGCTGCTCGCAGATACACCTTAGCTGGCTCTTGGCCGTCAAGATAGTCCGCAAACTTTTTTGGGAGTGCCTGCAAAGAGATCGAGCGCCGATCGTTTGAAATTAAAGGTTTTTTAGAACATGCCCATAATTAATCACATGCATCATATATGTGGGAACGCGTATGTACCTTCTTGACCAAAGGCTCTTCATAGACGACGATGAAGAACTCCTCTATGATCAATGGCAGTGTTGACGGTGGTGGTGGCAATGATGATGATCCACCACCCCGGCCGCCCCTTCCCCTTCCGGTCCGTGTCCGAGACGTGGAAGCCATGGCAATGGATCAAGTGTATGTGAACGAAGAAGAGAGATGCAGAACCTATTGACACAAGGGATGGCCGTTGTGGGTGTTTATAAGGGAGAGATGACCGTTGTAGGGGTTTACACAATAAATTAAGGAGGAGGTGACCGTTGTGGGGGTTTACACAATATATTAAGGAGGACATGATCGTTGTGGGGGTAGTCATCTAGGTTTTGTGTTTAGTCAAACTTTTTAAACTTTGACCACATATATAGGAAAAAGTAGTAGCATTTATGACACTAATTTAGTATCCCGAGATTCGTTTTGAAATGTAGTTTCAAATTATACCAAAATCTCATCATATATTTGACTTAGTACAAAAGCTAAAAGTACACTTATTTGTGGACGGAGGGAGTATATCTCAACAAAAAAGTAATGCGGACTATCTTGACGGAAATGGAACTTCGTGATATAGTTTATCATTTTACCGTGAAAAGTAATGCCTAAAAGAAATGGTAATTCTTGATAGTTTATCATTTTACTGTAATGGCTACAAGAAATCGGTGATTGTTCATCATTTTTTGCGTGGAAAGTAATGGCTACAAGAAATGGGTGATGGTGTATCCTTTTTTGCATGAAAAGTAATGGCTACAACAAATTGGTGATGGTGTATCATTTTTTGCATGAAAAGTAATGGCTACAACAAATGGGTGATGGTGTATCATTTTTTTGCGTGAAAAGTACAAATCGGTGATGGTTTATCATTTTTTGCGTGAAAAATAATGCCTAAAAGAGTTTATAATTTAGCTCGTGAAAAATAATACAGAAAACCAAACTTTAGCGTACAGTGTAACCGCCCTTTAGCATACATAGAGGGTGGAAGCTAACAACCGACAGAGAGAGAGAGGGGGTGGTGGCCCCGACCAGAGAGAGATAGGGGTTATCATGCCCGTTAAATCATACGATCAACGGTCGGCGGGTACGATCCGCGTGATATGGGCTAGTCCAATCAGGGCAATGTTGGGCGTCTGTGAGAATTTGTGAAGGAAGAGGGCAAAACTGAGTAGTATCAAGAAACCAAGGGCAAGTGAGTAGTAAACAGACTAAGGGATTCAAATATGAGATTTAAAAAATAAAAAATGCGTGTTTTGTACAATGAAACCCATCTTGGCCTACCTCAAACTATTTGCAATACAAATATACATGAGTGTGAAAATTATGGCCTCATTCAGACAAAGTATGCTTTGGGGAAAGCTGTTTTGGGTAGGGCTTATTGTGGAAAACTATGCACCTTCATAGCTACTAGGTGATTTGAGAAGTGGCAATTTGTGGTAAAACTTGATTTATCTATGATTTTAGAAGTGGCAATTTGTGGTAAAGACTCCATGAGTAAGTGCCACTCTTTTTAAGATTTTTTTGCACATTAAATAACTCATTTAACGAGTTAATCTCATTTGTTGACTCTCTGTTGACCAGCCACTTCAGGGTAAAACTGAGTATATTGCACTAGCCAGTATTAGCACTCAAGGGGAAAACTGAGCACACAAAAATACTAGTATATGACTCGAGGGTATACCTGAGTATATCTAAATTTCCAGGGTTAGACTCGAGGACGCGTGTTGCGGTGCAGAAGTGGAAGACGTGCCATTGTTGACGTGTGGCGCGGTGCAAACATGCACTAGTGGACGCGTAGGACGCGGGTCACATTTAGGACGCGTAAGCCCCTCTCTCCCTCCCTCGCACACAGTACGTCTCATTCTCGCTCACGCACGAAACCACGCCTCTCACGTCCCATCAACTTCTCCAAATTGAAGGAAAAACCCCAACCGCCGTACGAGCCCTGCAGGCGATGGAGAAGAAGAATGCTCCGGCGGCCATCGCCCCCGAGCCCGTCGCCTCCGAGGCCGTCGCCTCCGAGCCCGTCGCCGCCGAGCCCATCGCCGCCGAGCCCGTCGCCTCAGAGCCCGTCGCCGCCGAGGCGCGCGCGGCGCCTCCGTGAGCTGGGCCTCTCTCATGGGTGACGGACCACTTCACATAATCGGCGAATGCCTACTGGCGAATGAGGAGTACGTGGACGCCTACTCTGCTATGAGGCAACTCTGTAGAAATTGGCGGTCAGGTTTAACTGAGCCCGACGTGCACCTGCACGAATGGATCATGGTAGACCACGCCCTTCCACGCGCCGCTGAGTTCACCTTCCTCCAACTCGGCACATCCTGCTACGTCACCATAGATCTATCGGAAGTTCGTGCAAGGTTCAAATTCCTCCAAATTCCTCCATATCTATAGGGTTAATCTATTCTTATTTTCAATCTTAGTGCCGAATGTTATCTTCATTAATATATTTTAGATACCACTTCGTCGGCTTTTGCCGTGGAGTCATCGTGCTTGCCCAGAAGAACCCGTCGCACAAGATACGACTTCTTAACCCACTCACAAAGGCATCGAACACTATGTTTAAGGCGCAGATGCCATCTGTTTTTCTGAATTCAGTCGCTGTAATCAAATCCCCGACTATGGTCTTCGTTGCCGCACATTACCTGCCGGAAGTTGGTTGGGTCGATGAGAGCACTCCAACTAAGGATATATATGAATATTGGGGAGAAGAAAGATTTTCGATCGAGAACCATTCTCTGCGTTGCATTACCCCGTTCAATGGTGAACTGTATGCAATAGCTGTGGACAATTTTGAGTCCGGAAGAATAGTGTGCACCAATGTACAGTTGCAGCAGCGCGCGAGCACTGTCAAGATGGAGACACTAATTTCATTTCCACAACTTGGAAATGAGAAGTTCTACCTTGTGAAGTCGGATGGTGATCTGCTGCTTGTGTTTTTGGTCAACCTGGCTTTGGCGGGCAAACCATTGGTGTACCGTGTGGACACTCAGAGCCGCTCTCTCCATCCGGTCAGTAACATTGGCAGTAATGCCTTCTTCGTGAATTATATCCGGTGTATCTCCATCGACACCAGAGTGCACCCGACACTTCGACCTGGCTGCATCTACTACACGGATTTGGGTTATATCAGAGAGTACTCTCATGATACAAAGGCCTGGGATGAGTGGCCACTACGTGTGGATAGAATAGGAAACTACGATATGACAAATGAACACAGGCCATACCGTCTGGAGGATGTATTGGCCGCACACTGCAGACGGAAGGAGTTCAATGAATATTTCCTTGGGGTAATGCACGAATGGAGCGACGAAGAAATATATGAGGAATGAGGAATCTTCTAGTTGGCCATACATTGCGTGCGTCTTGTATTTTTTTCAGCTTAGTTTGTCGTGAACATTAACAACGTTATTGGCTACTTTTGGCTGCTGTATGCAGTTTATGTATTATACTTAGTTTTCTGATTATGCTGCTGTGAATTTATCATATACTAGCTTCTAGATTTGCTGCCATATTGGGCAAAAAAGAAGGGCCAAAAGGCAGAAATAGATGCTTCTCTAGATTTGATACTAATTTGGTGAAAAAGACAGAGAGAGAAAGAGGGGAAAAAGGTGCTCTTAAAAGGGAAAATGCCAATTTGGGCCGAGAGAGACAAAACCCACCTCCTACTCACGTCAACCAAACGCTATCTCGTCCTGTCCCACGCGGTCCCTTTCTACCAGCCCCACACGACGCGAGCCCACACGACACGGCCCCACACATCAGCATGGAACGGTCAACTAAACGGGAATCCTGCCGTCTGAGCTGCTTCTGCGGGTTTCAAACAAGGACTTGGGGAAAACTGAGGAAAAACTAAGGAGCTAGGGAAAACTGAGCACAACTAAGGAACCGAGGGCACGAAAATAGAAATCCCTTAAGAATATAACCTCTCTAAACATCATCTTGAATATTAACATCATATGTTGTAACAAGAATCCTTTTTTCCCGGATCATGTGGAAGAAAATGAGCATCATATGACTTTGCATTTGGTTGTTGGGGCGAAGGTTGACGTGGTGTTTCATATTCAATTTCAATTTCACTCTCGGTATCAGATTGAGAAGTTTAGTTTTTGGATAAAATACCGTTTGAAAAGAATCTAGCGAGTTTCAGCGGAACCGGCTCTACCGACAGAATGATTTCGGCCTGCCAGAAACATTCCGGTGAAACCGGAACGGTGTATTGGATGCGTTTCCAGCGATTCCGGAAACGTTCTAGCGGGCCGGTCCGGAACCGACGCACGGTCCGGCACGGTCCGGCACGACCGGAACCGGCTCGGTCCAGGTGACCGTTCCGGCCGGATTTTCAGCGGGCCGGTCTGCTCGCCGGATCGTTCGGGCAGGGATATAGCTATGTCGGTTTGGCTCGCATAACTTTTTCCCAAATGGCTATTTTTCTCCTTGGACTATATATACCCCTTCTTCCATGTTGAGAGGATTAGGTCAACCATTCATTTCACATCTTTGTGATCTCTCTCACCATTTTTGAAACACCAAAAAGCTTGGATCTCTCTTTCTACCCAACCAAAGCTAAATCGCTTTGGTAGAAAGCAAGAGGAGGTCCCGATATACGTTTCCACCTAGCCAAATCACATTCCCCCTTGAGTTCATCTAGCAAGCTTGTTACTCTTGGGTTTGTGGAAACCCTAGGCGGCTAGGGTCGCTTGGAAGCATCCAGGTAGTGGATTTGCTCCAAGAAGAAGTTTGTGAGGGTTTGGAGACGACCTTTAAAGTCTACCACGAGTGAGTGGGATATTACTTCGTGGGATAGGCTCCGGAGAAGAAGGTGAGCCTTCGTGGGATCCCACGCCTCTCCAACGTGACGTACCTTCCTCTCAAGGAAGGGAACATGAGAATACATCTTCATCTCCACGTGCTTCAGTTATTTCTAACCGATCTCTTTACTTGTGTTCTTTATTTGTGTGATAGTCTCCGTGCTTGAAGTATCTTGTTTCATCATGCATGTTGCCTCTCCTACTATGCATTAGTCTCACTTTCTATTCTGCAAAGCCTAAACATGAAATTTGTAGAACCTATTCACCCGACCTCTAGGTTACCATCTCTATCCTTTTAATTAGTATCAGAGCAAGGTCTCTTTCTAAGGGCTTCACCGCCTTACGAGCGAGATGGTTTTCTCTGATGAGGAGGATGAATCTGACACATGCATTCCTGATGGCATTGAGGCCATCCCAGGAGACCCTCGATCATCATTGTACCAGATGGTGATGGCATGAGTAGGTGTTATGGGCGCAGCGATAGTAGGGAGAGAGATATCACCACAGCCTGAAAGTGCTCCATGCCGAAACAGCCCAAGACAAAATAGTTCCCGAAGAACTATGGCAGTAACTCGAGGTTCTCCAAGAGAAAGAACATGCGATGCGAGGAACACATGCGATGCAAGGAACACGGTGGTCCAAGCTCGAGTCGATAGAGCACGTGAGGCAAGAGGGTGAGAAAATAAAACCCGAGAAAGCTGAGAAACGACAGAGGATAGTGATGAAGACCTTTGCGGGTTACCCTGTTTCACCCGAAGAGTTCGTAAAACTCGGGTACCCTCTAGCTTCAAGCTCCCCGATATTTATAAAAAGTTCGACGAGCTGCAAGATCCAGAGGATTGGCTGGTTGACTACTGATACGTATCCAACGTATCTATAATTTCTTATGTTCCATGCTTGTTTTATGACATTACCTACATGTTTTGGTCACACTTTATATTGTTTTGATGCGTTTTCTAGAACTAACCTATTGACGAGATGCCGAAGTGCCGTTCCTGTTTTTTTTTGGTTTCAGAAATCCTAGTAAGGAAATATTCTCGGAATTGGACGAAATCAACGCCCAGAATCTTAAAATTCCACGAAGCTTCCAGAACACCCGAGAGGGACCAGAGGAGAGCCACAGGGCCACCACACGTGTGGGCGGCGCGGCCCAAGGGGGGGCGTGCCCCCCTGTTGTCTGGCCGCCTCGTCAGCCTTCCGACTCCGACTCTTCGCCTATAAGAAGCCCCCTAACCTAAATCTTCGATAGGAATAAGCCATGGTACGAGAAACCTTCCAGAGCCGCCGCCATCGCGAAGCCAAGATCTGGGGGACAGAAGTCTCTGTTCCGGCACGCCGCCGGGACGGGAATTGCCCCCGGAAGGCATCTCCATCGACACCACCACCATCTTCATCACCGTCTCCCATGAGGAGGGAGTAGTTCTCCCTCGAGGCTAAGGGCTGTACCGGTAGCTATGTGGTTAATCTCTCTCCCATGTACTTCAATACAATGATCTCATGAGCTGCCTTACATGATTGAGATTCATATAAGCTTTGTATCACTATTCATCTATGTGCTACTCTAGTGATGTTATTAACGTACTCTATTCCTCCTCCATGATGTAATGGTGATAGTGTGTGCATCATGTAGTACTTGGCATAGTTTATGATTGTGATCTCTTGTAGATTATGAAGTTAACTATTACTATGATAGTATTGATGTGATCTATTCCTCCTTTCATAGTATGATGGTGAAAGTGTGCATGCTATGTTAGTACTTGGTATAATTGCATTGGTCTGTCATGCACTCTAAGGTTATTTAAATATGAACATCGAATGGTGTGGAGCTTGTTAACTCCGGCATGGAGGTGCTCTTGTAGCCCTACACAATTAGTGGTGTTCATCATCCAACAAGAGAGTGTAGAGTGGTTTTATTATGTGATCAATGTTGAGAGTGTCCACTAGTGAAAGTATGATCCCTTGGCCTTGTTTCCGAATAGAAAAGCTACACCACAAAGATTCCTATCTCCCACATCAACTGCACGCCAGCAAGTATTTTCTGGTGCTGTTGCAGGGGAGGACACCGTTTATTTACTGTTCCACTGCATGTTTACTCGCTGCCATATTTTATTCAGATTGCTATTACCACTCATATTCATCCATATCACTTGCATTTTACTATCTCTTCGCCGAACTAGTGCACCTATACATCTGACAAGTGTATTAGGTGTGTTGGGGACACAAGAGACTTCTTGCATTGTGATCGCAGGGTTGCTTGAGAGGGATATCTTTGACCTCTTCCTCCCGAGTTCGATAAACCTTGGGTGATCCACTTAAGGGAAAACTTGCTGCTGTTCTACAAACCTCTGCTCTTGGAGGCCCAACACTCTCAGGAATAGAAGCGTGCGTAGATATCAAGCTATTTTCTGGCGCCGTTGCCGGGAGGAAAGGTAAAAGGCACTCACACTGGTCCCAGGTAACTAAGTTATTTTCTGGAGCCGTTGTAAGTGCTCGAAGCTATTTCCTTTAGATCCTGCAATTGCATCTTTTTGTTTCTTGTTTTTCACTAGTTAGGCATAATGGAAAGCAACAGTGAGATTTTAAAACTATTTCCTGAGTTAAGACATGGATTGTTTGCTGCGAAAATTTAAAAACCTATGGAATTTTATTTGCATGCTAGTAGCAATGATATTAGTATGAACGCTTTGAACACCATTGTTGCTAATGATATGGAAAATTCTAAGCTTGGGGAAGCTGGTTTTGATGAGCTTGATATTTTTAGTCCCCCAAGCATTGAGGAGAAAATTTTCTTTGATGATACTTTGCCTCCTATTTATGATGATTATAATGATAGTGGTCTTTTGGTGCCGCCTGTTATGGAGGATAAATTTAATTATGATTACAATATACCTCCTACACTTGATGAGAATAATAATGATAGCCACTTTGTTGAATTTGCTCCCACTACAACTAATAAAATTGATTATGCTTATGTGGAGAGTAATAATTTTATGCATGAGACTCATGATAAGAATGATTTATGTGATAGTTATATTGTTGAGTTTGTTCATGATGCTACTGAAAATTTTTATGAGAGAGGAAAATATGGTTGTAGAAATTTTCATGATACTAAAACACCTCTCTTTTTGCTGAAAATCTTGAAGTTGTGCTTGTCTAGTCTTTCTATGCTTGTTGCATTATGCTTCATGAATTTGTTTATTTACAAGATTACTTTTCATAGGAAGTGGGTTAGGCTTAAATGTGTTTTGAATTTGCTTTTTGATGCTCTCTTTTGCTTCAACTCTTATTTCTTGCGAGTGCATCATTAAAATTACTGAGCCCATCTTAATGGCTATAAAGAAAGCACTTCTTGGGAGATAACCCATATTTTTATTTTGCTACTGTTTTGTTGTGTCTTGGAAGTTGTTACTACTGTAGCAACCTCTCCTTATCTTATTTTATTGCATTGTTGTGCCAAGTAAAGTCTTTGATAGTAAGGTTGATACTAGATTTGGATTTCTGCGCATACACAGATTTCTGTCACGAATTTGGGCAGGGTTCTCTGTAGGTAACTCAGACAAATCTGCCAATTTACGTGCGTGATCCTCAGATATGTACGCAACTTTCATTAAATTTGAGCATTTTCATCTGAGCAAGTCCAGTGCCTCTAAAAAATTCGTCTTTACAGACTGTTCTGTTTTGACAGATTATGCCTTTTTTCGCATTGCCTCTTTTGCTGTGTTTGATGGATTTCTTTGTTCCATTAACTTTCAGTAGCCTTGGGCAATGTCCAGAAGGGTTAAGAATGATTATGTCAGCTCTGAACATGTGAATTTTGATTATGCACTAACCCTCTAATGAGTTGTTTTGAGTTTGGTGTGGAGGAAGTTTTCAAGGATCAAGAGAGGAGGATGATACAATATGATCAAGGAGAGTGAAAGCTCTAAGCTTGGGGATGCCCCGTGGTTCATCCCTGCATATTTCAAGAAGACTCAAGCATCTAAGCTTGGGGATGCCCAAGGCATCCCCTTCTTCATCAACAATTTATCAGGTTTCTTCTCTTGAAACTATATTTTTATTCGGTCACATCTTATGTACTTTACTTTGGAGCGTCTGTTTGTTTTTATTTTTGTTTTGTTTGAATAAGTTCATCCTTGTGTGGGAGAGAGACACGCTCCGCTGGTTCATATGAACACATGTGTTCTTAGCTTTTAATGTTCATGGCGAAGGTTGAAACTTCTTCGTTCATTGTTATTTGATTGGTTCGGGAAATGTTACATGTGGTAGTGGTATAATGAAACACTTGCATAATCTTGTAGATCATTGAGCTTTGATAACTTGATTCTTTGCAAATGTTTTGAAGTATTTAGATGGTAAGGCTTGCTGGATAAATAAGTTAAAATTAGTAGTGGATTGTTGTCTTTAAGCTTGTGCCGTACTACAAACTCTATTTAAATAGTTGAAGTGTAGTTGGACTTGATAGCTTTCCATGTCTGAGAGTTCATCGTAATAACTAAGTTGTGTTGAAGGTCGAGGGAGCTAGCGGGGTACTTGTGCCACCGTGAACGGCCCTCCTTGGAGTAAATTTTAATCATGCTCTTAATGATGAACCTGCTAGTTGTTTGCAATAAGCTTGTGAGTTCTTTTTGACTAATGTTAAGCTACGGTTTTTGGCACTTCCACCATCCAAATTTGCTAGCCTCTTCGGTACTGTGCATTGCCTTTTGCTCACATTGAGAATTGTGCATACTTCGCCAGTACATCCAAACCCGTGGGAGGACTTTCTCTTGTTCTCCTACACATAAGCCCACACATCTCCTCAAAACAGCCACATACCTACCTACCACATCATTTCCATAGCTGTTTCGAGATATATTGCCATGCAACTTCCATTTTACATTACATGTTGTCATTTATCATTTATATATTACTTTGCATGATTCTATACAGCTGATGTGTGGTTTACCCATGTTACGCTAGATCATTGCACATCCTGCTACACTGGCAGAGGCATAAGGTTTCATACATCATGTTTTATTCATTATGAGTTATTTGTACCAAAAAGTGTGTTGTCATATTAGGATGTTGCCCCTAAAAGTGAAAAGAGCCATGGAGGCCATCAAAAAGAGAAAAAGAAAAGAAAGAAAAGAAAATAGAAAAGAAAAAGAAAAAGAAAAAAAAGAGAATAAAGAAAAAGGGGGCAACATTACTATCTTTTATCCACACTTGTGCTCATGTTTTAGCACCTGCACTATTCATAGTCATCATTTGTGCTCATGTTTAGCACCTATACTTCATATGAGAGAGTTTTCATGTTTTACTAGTATAACTATGTGGGGAATTTACACTATAGAACTTGGGTTGTATATTCCAATGATGATCCTCCTCAAAAGAGCTCTAGGTCTTCATGAGCAACCAAGTTGGATGCACCCCCACTAGTTCCATTGGAGAGCTTTCATACACATATAGCTCTATGTGCATCCGTTGCATGGCAATCACTACTCCTTGCATAGCTTCGATTATAAGACTTCCTCTTGTATAATAATCACTTATAGCTTTGTAAGACTTTCTTCCATTTGGCCTTCCAAACCCCCATTAACGTTCTTTATGCCATAACATCCTGGTGCTAATACCAAATGCTTGCGCTCACCGGTTGAGTAGACTTCGAAACAGTTGATTCATGACGTTCATGTTTTGTGTTTACTTGACTAAATCCTTCTTATGTTGTGAAAATTTACTTGATGCTTGGAATGAAGGATAGAACTTCTACGCTGAATACTTAACACATCCTTAATGAACTTTGTACGGTTTCATGTCTTTAAAGCAATAGTTCATGAAAACTTCTAGCTTGTTTAACTCTTGCATTATCATCTCTTATATCAATATAGATATTTGCTTTGAGTGATTTGATCTCAGTTCATATGCTTTACATCATTATTGGATCAAGATTATGTTGGTAGCATGTCACTTCAGAAATTATCTTTGTTATCGTTTACCTACTCGAGGACGAGTAGGAACTAAGCTTGGGGATGCTGATACATCTCCAACGTATCTATAATTTCTTATGTTTCATGCTTGTTTTATGACATTACCTACATGTTTTGTTCACACTTTATATCGTTTTGATGCATTTTCCGGAACTAACCTATTGACGAGATGCCGAAGTGCCAGTTCTGTTTCTGCTGTTTTGGTTTCAGAAATCCTAGTAAGGAAATATTCTCGGAATTGGACGAAATCAACGCCCAGAATCTTAAAATTCCACGAAGCTTCCAGAACACCCGAGAGGGACCAGAGGAGAGCCACAGGGCCACCACACGTGTGGGCGGCGTGCCCCCTGTTGTCTGGCCGCCTCGTCAGCCTTCCGACTCCGACTCTTCGCCTATAAGAAGCCCCCTGACCTAAATCTTCGATAGGAATAAGCCATGATACGAGAAACTTTCCAGAGCCGCCGCCATCGCGAAGCCAAGATCTGGGGGACAGAAGTCTCTGTTCCGGCACGCCGCCGGGACGGGCCCCCGGAAGGCATCTCCATCGACACCACCGCCATCTTCATCACCGCTTGTCTCCCATGAGGAGGGAGTAGTTCTCCTCGAGGCTAAGGGCTGTACCGGTAGCTATGTGGTTCATCTCTCTCCCATGTACTTCAATACAATGATCTCATGAGCTGCCTTACATGATTGAGATTCATATGAGCTTTGTATCACTATTCATCTATGTGCTACTCTAGTGATGTTATTAAAGTACTCTATTCCTCCTCCATGATGTAATGGTGACAGTGTGCATCATGTAGTACTTGGCGTAGTTTATGATTGTGATCTCTTGTAGATTATGAAGTTAACTATTACTATGATAGTATTGATATGATCTATTCCTCCTTTCATAGTATGATGGTGACAGTGTGCATGCTATGTTAGTACTTGGTATAATTGCGTTGGTCTGTCATGCTGTTGGCGTCAGAAACCCACCGGCGAGTAGCGACGGGCAACACGTAGAGCCGGGAGGCTCCCAGAACTGCGGCTGGCCCTGGTCCCTCCGAGCGACGGCCCGCAAAGCCTGGTACGCACGTCCCGATGCTGGTGCAAGGGCGTGCCACCTGACCTATACTTGGCCAGGAAGGTGATGGATTTGCTTCGCTTAGTTTCCTGCATGTCATACACGTAAACTTTAAATACGAGCCTCGATCGGCTCTCAGGTTGTCCTGTGAATCGGCTCAAGGAGCCGATCCACCCATGATTCGTATGAGGTCTACGATCACATGGTGGTCCTGCTTGATCAATATACAGCTAAAATGACCTACGACGATTTAGGGTTTTCACCGCATAATCGGAACATCCTACACGTGATTGAGCCTGGTAGCCACTTAAGATGATAATAGACCAGCCCTAGATAAGGCCTAAAAACCAACATAGAGTTGATCCCCGGAACATCTTATCTAGGGCTAGCAAACTACACCCTACGCGCCACTGGATCCTTCAACCCGTTTGCAAGGCCTAACTATGCAGATATTAAACTAATCCTTGAAGAACAAGGAGCAATCATAACGGACCGGATCTACTAAACATGGATCAAGCAAGGTGGCGCCCTTACACCTAAGATAGGTATAAAGGCGGCTAGATGTCTAGGGATAGCATAGAGCAAAGCATGTAACGTGGTAAAACAATGCTAACCCTAACACATCTACGATAACCACATTGCTCGCCATCAACAAGGCTTCAGCACGAGCAACGCATGAACAACGAATAAACGTATACTACCTAGATCGCAAGATGCGATCTAGGCAGCATGATGCTTACCCGGAAGAAACCCTCGAAACAAGGGGTTGGCGATGCGCCTAGATTGGTTTGTGATGAACGTGATTGTTGTTTTTCTCAATAACCCTAGATACATATTTATAGTCCGTAGACTTTCTAACGTGGGAATAATCCCAACCGTGTACGAGCCAAATTCTAACTAACCGACACATATCCTACTATATTTACAGATACACGGGCAAACTAGCCCAAACTTCGTGTACAAGGCCGATTCACGTATATCTTCCGTGTATATTCTTCAAGCCCATCTTAATTACGGCCCACCTCTGATCTGGTCAAATTCTGGTGATAACACATGCCCCCCTGGTTTTGGAATTGATAATTCCAAAATCACTCTTTCTTCGTCGGGTCATGTCGTGGCAGAGCAAAACCGCCGCAGTATCCTTCATCATGATGCCTTGCCTTCTCAACTTCTCCGCGTGATTTGACCGTTGTTTTTTTTTCTTTTGGGCACCACTTCCTCGGAAACTGCTGTGGCATTGAATCTCCACTATATCCCCTTTTATTTAACCGCGCCGAACAGTTCGCCTCTTCATCCCCTTGCTCTGTTCTATCCATCGGCACCCAAAAATTCCCCATCTCCCGTAGCAATGTCTTCCTCTTCTTCCTCCTCCGCCTCGTCGGATCTCTCCTCCCAGTCCTTCTCCTCCTCCTCCTCCTCCCGCGAACCCACGCCAGAGTGGGATCCGATGGCGGCCCAGATGGCGGCGCACGACGAGCGCGCCCCAGAGGAGTGGGACCAGGAGGACCACGCCTCCTCCGTCTGGTCCGAGGACGACAAGTCCTTGACCAGCGGAGAAGAAGAGCTCCAGTTCCTCGCCGATGGGGAACTGGAATCGGAGAGCGAGGATGACTCGTTCTCCTGGGACGACTACACCTCCTCTGAGGAAGAGGAGGAAGAAGACGACGACGACTCCCTCGAGGACTACCCGCCGGCGAAGCGCTTCCGCGCCGGGTCCGACAACGACGACGACGATGAAGATGAGGAGGCCCCCAATGAGGGCCTTGGAGCGCGACGAGGAGCCGCCAGCAGCGCCGACGAGAGCTCCGATGACGACGACGAGGGCAGCGACGGCCCGTAGACTAGGTTCGACTAGTATAGGCCTAGTAGTAGTAGTAGCAGATTGGTCAATAGACCTTTCTTTTGTTCTTCCTCCCTCGAGCAATCGGCTCTTTCTTTGTAAGAAATCGTCTTATTAATGAAGAAAATGTTCCTCTATTGATTCTGCTTTCGTTAATTTTGCCGATTGTCAAACGAAGTCGCCGCACAAAGAGCCGATGGCAGGGCATCGGCTTGTACCATAAACATGATTTGAGGCCAAACAGTTGCCTATTCACACGGTCAAACAGATCCAATCCATGTCCAAGCCATCCTCCAACCTCAAACGTGCAGATTCAGCAAATCCAACGGGAGAATCATCTCAGATGCCATGATCTCTGTCCTGAAACTGATCTGTTAACCTGCCCAATTGAGCTTGTTCCTTTAGAGTCGATGGCCATACATCGGCTTTTTTTTTATTGTTCTAAAGTCTATGTCCGTGCATCGGCTGTGCTTGTATCCATATTTCTCAAGTCGATGTCTGCGCATCGGCTGTGATTTGCATATAAATTTTTTTTACTGGCCGATTTTATACATCGGCCCCCATGTTTCACTGTCCATCGTCCCACATGCTTGGGAAATACTTCTTGAGATGTTGACCATTGACAGCTGCTGGGAACTTAGCGCCGTCCAGCTGCTCCAGCATGTATGCATTACCCTTCAAAACCTGGACGACTTTGTATGGACCGTGCCAATTAGGAGACCATTTGCCATATGCTTTATCCTTGGTCCCTAATGGCAACACAGCTTCCCATACTAGATCACCAACTTGAAACTCCTTTGGTCTCACCTTCTTATTGTATGCACGAGCCACCCTGGCTTTGTTCTCTTTAATCTTCTCCAAGGACCAAAGTCTAAGTTCCGTTGCATCCTCAATAGTGTCACTCATCAGGGCTGCATATTCTTCAGCTGTCAGGTCATTCTGAAACGTGACACGTCTCGATCCAGCCGTAATTTCCCAAGGCAATACGGCTTCCCCCATAGACGAGCTGGTATGGCGAAGTTTTTATAGCTCCATGGCATGACATGCGATAGGCCCACAAAGCTTCTGACAATGTTTCATGCCAAACCCTAGGGTTCTCGTCAATTTTCCTCTTGATCAGCTTGATCAGGCTCTGATTGGACGCTTCAGCTTGCCCGTTGGCTTGAGCATAGTATGGAGATGATCGGATCAGCTTAATTCCCATTTCATCACAGAATTTTCTGAATTCCTTAGAGATGAAGACCGAACCTCCATCGGTCGTGATGGTTTGGGGAATCCCGAACCTATGAATGACGTGTTCTTTTACAAACTTGATCACATCTTCTGATTTTACCTTCTTCATAGGGACGGCCTCCACCCATTTGGTGAAGTAATCTGTAATGGCCAGGATCCACTCGTGGCCTTTGCTCGACGCAGGATGGATCTTGCCGATCATATCCATGCCCCAACCTCGAAATGGCCAAGGCTTGATGATGGGATTCATTGCTGATGCGGGTACCATCTGAATCTTCCCGAACATCTGACATGCTTGGCATCCCTTGTAGTACTTGAAGCAGTCCTCAAGCATGGTGGGCCAATAAAACCCTGATCGCCTGATCAGCCACTTCATCTTATGAGCCGATTGATGAGTTCCACAGGCGCCTTCATGCACCTCATGTAAGAGCCGATTAGACTCAGTTGGTCCCAGGCATTTGAGTAATAACCCTTCCAACGTCCTGTAGAACATGTCATCTCCTATAAGGACATATTTCATGGCCTTGTATCTTATCCGTTTAGGTGCCCCCGAGCCGAATCCTTCAAGTAATTGAAGATATCGGCTCTCCATCATCCTGTTCTAGGAACTGCACCTGAACTTCTGACCCGTCTGGTATGTCCTTGTAGCCTGACGCCATCTGTGCTAGATCGTTGGCCTCGGTATTTTGAGATCTTGGGACCCAATTGAAGTTGATGTACCGAAATTTTGTCATCAGCTCGCGGCATTCCATCCAATATGGGAAGAGTGACTCACTCTCGCACTTGTACTCATCCGTGAGCTGGGAGATCACCAACTTCGAGTCTCCAAAAAGTTCCACCGCTTCTGCCCCGGCTTCCAAAAGCAACTCCATTCCCTTGCGTACTACCTCATACTCAGCGACATTGTTAGTGCAAGGGGTAGATAGCCTGATGGAGAAGGAATAATTTGCCCCCCGAGGCGACACGAGCAAAATGCCGATGCCACAACCGTTGTCACAAGACGATCCATCGAAGAACATAGCCCACGCACGTACAGATAGTGCTGCTATATTAGTATTAATCCGCTCAGCTATGAGATCGGCCAACGCTTGTCCCTTGACTGCTTTCGCAGGCTGATACCGGAGATCAAATTCCGATAACGCAAACATCCACTTACCAAGTCAGCCTTTCAAAACAGGAGCCGACAGCATGTGCTTGACAACGTCTGACTTGCATATGACTCTGCCGTCAAAAGGATGTGATGAAGCTTGGTGCAGGTGAAGAACAGGCAGAGGCATAACTTCTCGACCTCAGGATACCTTGTCTCTGCATCCAACATCCTCCGGCTGAGGTAGAATACGACCTTTTCAACACCCTCGTAGAGTTGCACCACCACTGAAGCGATGTGCGTGTCAGCTACTGATAAGTAGATATAGAACGGCCTGTCTTGCTGAGGTGGAACTAGCACAGCGGCGTTGTCGGATACCGCTTAATCTCGTCAAACGCTTGCTGCTGTTCTGCTGAAACTCGTCATCAGACTTGATCTTCACCAACGCCATGAACGGCTCAATTCGTCCTGACAGATTAGAGATGAACCATCGGACGAAGTTGATCTTGCCGATGAGACGTTGGAGCTCCTTCTTCGTGGTAGGTGGCTGCATGGTACGTACTGCTTCTTTTCAGGCCGATCTCAATCCCTCGTTCATGAACCAGAAAACCTAGGAACTGACCGGCCGTCACACCAAAGGCACACTTCTTTGGATTCATTCTCAGTCCGAACTTCCGAGTTTGGTCTAGGATGTGTCGTAAATCATCCAAGTGTCCTTCCATGGAGACAGACTTGACCACCACGTCATCGATGTAAATTTCCACCAACTTGCCGATCAGATCATGAAAAATGTAATTCATGGCTCGTTGGTATGTTGCACCGGCATTCTTCAGCCCAAAAGTCATGACCACATATTCAAATAAGCCCACAGATCCTGGTACTCTGAATGCAGTCTTGTGTATATCTTCTGGAGCCATGAAGATTTGGTTGTAGCCGGCATTGCCATCCATGAAGCTTAACACCTTGTGGCCAGCAGCTGCATTGATCAATGTTTCTGCCACAGGCATTGGATATTCATCCTTTGGAGTGGCTCTGTTGAGATCTCGGAAATCTATGGCCACACGCCATCGGCCGTCCTTTTTTACAGGTACGATCTGGAGATCCATTCAGCATACCATGCCTGATGAACCCGGCGGCTAACATTTTCTCGATCTCCTTCTTGACTTCTTCGAGAATTTCGGCCTTCATCTGACGTGCTCGTTGTTGGAATGGCCGAAATCCTTTCTTGAGAGGGAGTCGATGCTCAATGATGCTCCTGTCTAAACCAGGCATCTCCGTGTAATCCCATGCAAAGCAATCTGGGTATTCTTTTAACAGAGCTATCATCTGGCTCCTGAGATGTGGATCTAACTTTTTGCTGATGAAAGTTGGTCGTGGCTTATCCCCAGGACCAATGTCGACTTCTTCTAGCTCATTAGCCGATGTAAACCCATACCCTAGCTTTCCGTCACCTGTTAGATCGACGCTGAACACAGGCAAAACGTGTGGTAAGGATAATATGGGCCAATTGCTGGAATCGGCCCACATTTTGATTGCATTGCTCAATGAAGGTTTACATCGTGTTCGTGCCTTACTATGACTACGTGGCATGCCTGAGACAAGATCATCACTTTTTATTTTTTGGGGCCGATCACAAGGATCGGCCTTGCCACGTACATCCATAACTTTTGCTCTTGTTACACGGTCAGGCCGGTGGATAAGACCAGCCTCACCCCGTTTTTTGTCACGTCGATGCGCTCACAGTCGTCCAAAGTGATGCCGGAGAGTGGCTCTTGGCCTGCCATCTCCCAAACGTTCATGCCAGCCGTTGAAATTTCGGCTGAGTCATCTGCGTGGACGATCTCTACTTCATCTCCATCCCACTGTATTAAGCATTGATGCATCGTGGATGGAATGCAGCAGTTGGCGTGGATCCAATCTCTCCCTAGCAGGACAGCGTAGGTGCTCTTGCTATCGACAATGAAGAACGTCGTAGGGATGGTCTTCCTTCCTACGGTCAGATCCATGTTCAGAACACCTTGTGCTTCTGATGCTTGGCCGTTGAAATCGCTCAATGTGACGTTGGTCTTGATCGGATCCGAGCTAAAGCGTCCCAGACGACGTAGCATGGAGTATGGCATGATGTTGACTGCCGCTCCGGTGTCCACCAGCATCTTGTTGACCGGCTGCCCATTGATATAACCTCGTAAGTACAGGGCCTTCAGATGTCTGTAGCTTCTTTCTCGTGGCTTCTCAAAAATAACCGGCCGTGGGCCGCCAAGTTGTGCCACAGATGCCTCTTCTGTTCCCGGAGCACAGAACTCTGCTGGCAGGATGAACACCATGTTTGTGCCAGCCGATGTCTCATCATCGGCTTTCTTCTGTTTGGGGCGCCACTCCATCTTTTGTGGTCGACCCTCTTCGTCCAGAGTTCGCTGAATTTTCGCGGCTAGATCTGGCCGCGCCTTCCTTAACGTGTGCAGGTATAACCTTTCGGCTTCCTCCAAGCCACGTAATCGCTGAACCCTACGCTTTTGGGAACGGCTGAGTCCATCAGGGCACCACCTTGGCCGGTGGTATCTATCTTCTTCTTCTTCTTCTTCTTCTTCTTCATCTTCTAATTCCTCGAGATCTTCCACCCGAGCGGACTCAGCTTGCTTGTTCCGAGATGGGAGAGGTCCTAGACGCTTGAACACTGACACGTCTCCTGTGCCCTTCTTCTTGTCTACATTCTGGCGCTTGCCGATTGTAGGCAATCGGCTCATCCCTGAATCCCAGCAATGCTTGAAGAAAGGACAATCCCAGTGTTTGTCCACGTCGTCCTGCTCTCTTGATTTTTCCTTGGCATGACGCTCATATCTCTCCTCGTCGCGATCATGCCGACGAGATCTCCTGGCGTCCCTGCTAACCAGACGATCTCCTTCGTCCTCGTCGCTGTATCGCCAGCGCTGGTCGTACTGACTCACATATTTGTTGAGGAGATGGTCAGAGAGAGGTCGTTGATATCGCACATTTTTCACTTCTCCCTCTGTGATGTAGCGCTTGCCATCGTGTCGGAGCCGATCGCGTGGAGCGGCTTCCTCTTTGTCCTTGCTACGAGAGCGGCTGCCCTCGTCTCTATCCTTACGAGTGGTGCCCAGTCCTACCATGTTGATGCTGAACGAGAAACCTGCTGGCACCTCCCAGGGTAAGTGCACTCCACCATGTTAACGGCGGGGAAAGGATGTGTGTCGACTTTCATGGCGTACTGGCTGAAAATTAGACGCCCTTGTTCTTCGCCATTTGGATCTGCTGACGCCACACCCTGCAGTCGTTGGTGGTATGGGTTAACGTGTTGTGCCACTTGCAGTATGGCTTGCCGTTGAGCTCTTGCACCGTAGGGAATTTGTGGCCTTCGAGTAACTTTAGCTGCTTCTCCTTGAGCAAGAGGTCGAAAATTTGCTCAGCTTTGGTCACGTCGAAGTCAAACCCTCTTGGAGGACCTTGTGGCTTAACCCACTTGCAGGACACGGGGCTTGCCCCCCGAGTCCATTCAGCTACTGCTACCTCTTGATCCCAAGTAGAGCCTTCATCTTCCTCTGTCTCAACCAGGACTACCGCACGCTTGAATTTGTCCTGGTACAACTCTGGGTGGCGCTGTTCATATAATGACAGTTTCTGAACCATATGCGCCTGAAGGGTAGTCGCTTGGGAAGCCATATCCTTGATCGGCGATGCGAGACCCACCACCGCCAACTCGACGCTTCCTTTTCTGTCAAACGAGCCGAATAGCATCGTTTCCTAATGGTCCTGAAGCGCTGGATGTATTCTGCCACTGTCTCTCCACGCTTCTGCCGTACTTGTGCTAGATCGGCAATGCCAGCCTCGGAAGCCTCTGAATGATACTGCATGTGGAACTGCTCTTCCATCTGCTTCCAAGTTCGGATTGAATCTGGTGGCAGCGAGGTGTACCACCCGAAAGCCGATCCTGTGAGGGACTGTGCGAAGAACCTCACACGTAGTTCATCTGATGCTGAGATCGTGCCCAGCTGCGCCAAATATCGGCTCACATGCTCGATTGAACGGAGCCATCGACCCACTAAACTTGGAGAATTCGGGGAGCCGATATTTGGGTGGTAGTGGGATCAAATCGTACTCGTTGGGGTACGACTTGGAATAGCTGATTGCCCTCCTTTTCGGCACCATGCCGAACTGGTCTCTCAAGATTGTACTGATCTGATCCGCGGTGCTGGCTGCAGGAGTCGAGCTCTGAAGATCGCTGGGTGGCGTACTTAGCCAACCACGCTTGCTTCTCAAGCTCTGAGCTAGCTGTAGGAGTTGAGCTTTGGAGGTTTGTTGGAGTGGCATACTTAGCTAGCCACGCTGCTTCTCACGATCTGAGCCATGCAGGAGTTGAGCTCTGGAGGTTCGTCGGAGTGGCATACTTAGCTAGCCACGTCGCTTCTCAAGATCTGATCCGAAGCTCCTCCGCTGTTCCAGAAGTCCCTGCTGTTGCCTGGTTCGTGAGTGCCCATTCTGCAGTCGGCACGTATGTGCACGTGTACCCGTGAGGGATCTCCTTAGGTGCCTCATACAAGAACTGGTAATCACTAGGGTCACCACCGATCTTGTGGACGATGAATGCCGGTGAACTCGGCACTTCTGGTGCTGCCAACGCGAACGGCAGCGGTGGTCGGGACTGGTGGTATCTCTCCTTGGTGAGTCCCTAGAGCAGGTCCCGACGGAGAGTACGATGCCTCATGATTTCCTGGATCACCCGAAGGGCGACACGCTCCAAAGTGTTCACCAGGTTCTCGGAATGGCGGTGTAGCGAATGAGCTACCATGAAATTAATCTCGACACGAGAGACCTTGTGCGTTCTTCAAGGGGAGACAGGTCCACTCCATCGAGCGCGCCTTTAGGTGAGAACCCTTTCCACCTGATGCCGTGGGAGCGGGTCCTCTGGAAAGAGCCGATGAGGTCGGCTTCGAGGATAGCTTTGACCTCATCATACTTCTTCTTGAGTTCCTCAGTCAGATCCTCGTACGTGACTGGAGTACCTTCCGCCATCTCAGATGTAGATGGCGATGCGTTGATGTCGAAGATGTCCCACCGGGCGTGCCAGAATGTGTTGGCGTCGAAACCCACCGGCGAGTAGCGACGGACAACACGTAGAGCCGGAGGCTCCCGGCTGCGGCTGGCCCTGGTCCCTCCGAGCAACGGCCCGCAAAGCCTCCGTACGCACGTCCCGATGCTGGTGCAGGCGTGCCACCCGACCTATACCTGGTCAGGAAGGTGATGGATTTGCTTCGCTTAGTTTCCTGCATGTCATACACGTAAACATTAAATACGAGCCTCGATCGGCTCTCAGGTTGTCCTGTGAATCGGCTCAAGGAGCCGATCCACCCATGATTCATATGAGGTCTACGATCACATGGTGGTCCTGCTTGATCAATATACAGCTAAAACGACCTACGACGATTTAGGGTTTTCACCGCATAATCGGAACATCCTACACGTGATTGAGCCTGGCAGCCACTTAAGATGATAATAGACCAGCCCTAGATAAGGCCTAAAAACCAACATAGAGTTGATCCCCGGAACATCTTATCTAGGGCTAGCAAACTACACCCTACGCGCCACTGGATCCTTCAACCCGTTTGCAAGGCCTAAATATGCAGATATTAAACTAATCCTTGAAGAACAAGGAGCAATCATAACGGATCGGATCTACTAAACATGGATCAAGCAAGGTGCCGCCCTTACACCTAAGATAGGTGTAAAGGTGGCTAGATGTCTAGGGATAGCATAGAGCAAAGCATGTAACGTGGTAAAACAATGCTAACCCTAACACATCTACGATAACCACGTTGCTCGCCATCAACAAGGCTTCAGCACGAGCAACGCATGAACAACGAATAAACGTATACTTCCTAGATCGCAAGATGCGCTCTAGGCAGCATGATGCTTACCGGAAGAAACCCTCGAAACAAGGGGTTGGCGATGCGCCTAGATTGGTTTGTGATGAACGTGATTGTTGTTTTTCTCAATAACCCTAGATACATATTTATAGTCCGTAGACTTTCTAACGTGGGAATAATCCCAACCGTGTACGAGCCAAATTCTAACTAACCGACATGTATCCTACTATATTTACAGATACACGGGCAAACTAGCCCAAACTTCGTGTACAAGGCCGATTCACGTATATCTTCCGTGTATATTCTTCAAGCCCATCTTAATTACGGCCCACCTCTGATCTGGTCAAATTCTAGTGATAACACATGCACTCTAAGGTTATTTAAATATGAACATCGAATGTTGTGGAGCTTGTTAACTCCGGCATTGAGGTGCTCTTGTAGCCCTACACAATTAGTGGTGTTCATCATCCAACAAGAGAGTGTAGAGTGGTTTTATTATGTGATCAATGTTGAGAGTGTCCACTAGTGAAAGTATGATCCCTAGGCCTTGTTTTCGAATAGAAAAGCTACACCACAAAGATTCCTATCTTCCACATCAACTGCAGGCCAGCAAGTATTTTCTGGTGCCGTTGCAGGGGAGGACACCGTTTATTTACTGTTCCACTGCATGTTTACTCGCTGCCATATTTTATTCAGATTGCTATTACCACTCATATTCATCCATATCACTTGCATTTTACTATCTCTTCGCCGAACTAGTGCACCTATACATCTGACAAGTGTATTAGGTGTGTTGGGGACACAAGAGACTTCTTGCATTGTGATTGCAGGGTTGCTTGAGAGGGATATCTTTGACCTCTTCCTCCCTGAGTTCGATAAACCTTGGGTGATCCACTTAAGGGAAAACTTGCTGCTGTTCTACAAACCTCTGCTCTTGGAGGCCCAACACTGTCTACAGGAATAGAAGCGTGCGTAGACATCAACTACCTAAAGATAATGAAATTAATGGGTGGCACGAGAGCAACAGCTATGCAAAGAATCCAAGTTCACTTTAGCGGAGCCGCAAGATCCTGGATGAGGAAAATACCGGAGGGATCCATAGATAGCTGGGAAACCTTCAAAGATTTGTTCGTGAAGAATTTCAGATCTACCTGCAAGAAACCAGCATCAATAGAGCAGTTAAGGACCTGCAAGCAAAAAACAGAGTCGACGAGAGCATATATCCAGCGCCGAAGCATCATTAAAAACTCAGTTGACCATGTATATGATGAGGGGACGATCGACGCGTTCGTTGCAGGCATCCGCAGGGGGACCCCATCGAAGAATTGGGAAGATCTAACCCAGGGACAGTAGCGCATCTCATGTAAATAGCAAATCGGTGGGCTGACAGCGAAGACACTGTTCATAACAAACACAGAGGTCACCCAAAGAAGATCGCAATAGAAATGGCAATCAGAATAGAAGATGTTTTTGCAATTTTGTGGAATACGACGGTCCCGGCCAAGTACCGACTGGCTTCCGAGGAAACAATGGTGGAAATCAGCGGGGTGATTACCATAGGAGCAATGAGAAACGGAGTGATCACAGAGACACACCAAGCTCCAGCAGACAAAATAATCGACCCAGCTTTCCGTGGCCATACAACGTGTCACCCGAAGATCTTTTAAACGGTCCGTGCCAAATGCACTTTTATGTCGACTCTGACGGAAGAAGACAATCGTGTCACCTCCAGAAGGATTGTCAAACTTTTCAAGCCTCGCAAAGGGCGACAGAGGAGCACGCAAACGGAGGCAGTAAGGAGAGGATACACACAAGGACTAAGGAGCGAGGTGCACGCACCATTGCCACCATCACTCACAATTACGAGTGCAAATCAGCATCAGATACAAATCGCGGGTCCTCCAAATGCTAATGATGATTTTACCCCTTCAAAGGGAGCAGTGTCGATGATTCAGAAGGGCAGGTCGTCGAATAGGCCGCAGAAGCTGATCTCGCGACAGGTAAACATGGCAATATTGGCACCTGCGCCAACCATAGAGTGTCTCAATTGCTCGGGGCAACCAATAGGATTCTCCATAGAGGATCATCCAACACGAGTACCGCGGTCAGGGCACTCAGCAATGGTGTTACCAATAGTAATTGAAGGGTACGACGTATCTTGTATATTCATTGATGGAGGAAGCTGATGTCTACTTCCCCCTCCTTTTCCCGTAGACAGTGTTGGGCCTCCAAGAGCAGAGGTTTGTAGAACAGTAGCAAGTTTTCCCTTAAGTGGATCACCCAAGGTTTATCGAACTCAGGGAGGAAGAGGTCAAAGATATCCCTCTCATGCAATCCTGCAACCACAAAGCAAGAAGTCTCTTGTGTCCCCAACACACCTAATAGGTGCACTAGTTCGGCGAAGAGATAGTGAAATACAGGTGGTATGAATATATATGAGCAGTAGCAACGGTGCAAAATAGCTTGCTGGCGTGTAGTTGATGGTGGTAGTATTGCAGCAGTAGTAACGCAGTAAAACAAACAAGCAGCGGTAGCGTATTTAGGAACAAGGCCTAGGGATTACACTTTCACTAGTGGACACTCTCAACATTGATCACATAATGAATAGATAAATGCATACTCTACACTCTTGTTGGATGATGAACACATTGCGTAGGATTACACGAACCCTCAATGCCGGAGTTAACAAGCTCCACAATTCAATGTTCATATTTAAGTAACCTTAGAGTGTAAGATAGATCAAAAGACTAAACCAAGTACTAACATAGCATGCACACGTCACCTTCATGCATATGTAGGAGGAATAGATCACCTCAATACTGTCATAGCAATAGTTAACTTCGCAATCTACAAGAGATCATGATCATAGCATAAACCAAGTACTAACACGGATGCACACACTGTCACCATTACATCATGCAGGAGGAATAAAACTACTTTAATAACATTGCTAGAGTAGCACATAGATAAATTGTGATACAAATACATTGCAATCATAAAGAGATATAAATAAGCACCTCACTATGCCATTCAACAGTGAATAAGTATTCTGTGAAACATAGCCTAAGAGACCCACACGGTGCACACACTGTCACCTTTACACACGTGGGACAAGGAGTCTCCGGAGATCACATAAGTAAAATTCACTTGACTAGCATAACGACATCTAGATTACAAGCATCATCATATGAATCTCAATCATGTAAGGTAGCTCATGAGATTATTGTATTGAAGTACATAGGAGAGAGATGAACCACATAGCTACCGGTACAGCCCCGAGCCTCGATGGAGAACTACTCCTCCTCATGGGAGCAGCGGTGATGAAGATGGCGGTGGAGATGGCAGCGGTGTCGATGGAGGAGCCTTCCAGGGGCACTTCCCCGTTCCGCAGCGTGCCGGAACAGAGACTCCTGTCCCCCAGATCTTGGCGTCGCGGTGGCGGCGGCTCTGGAAGGTTTCTGTGGGTTTCATCCAACTTATCAGGGTTTTCGCGACGGAGGCTTTAAATAGGCGAAGAGTCGGCGCCAGTGGGTCGAAGGGGTGCCCACACCATAGGGTGGCGCGGCCCCCCTGGCCGCGCCGGCCTAGGGTTTGGTGGGCCTGTGCCCCCTCCCTGGTGGCTCTCGGGTGTTCTGGATGCTTCCGGGCAAAATAGGAACCTGGGCGTTGATTTCGTCCAATTCCGAGAATATTTCGTTACTAGGATTTCTGAAACCAAAAAAACAGAACCGGCACTTCGGCATCTTGTTAATAGGTTAGTTCCGAAAATGCACGAATATGACATAAAGTGTGCATAAAACATGTAGATATCATCAATAATGTGGCATGGAACATAAGAAATTATCGATACGTCGGAGACGTATCAGCATCCCCAAGCTTAGTTTCTGCTCGTCCCGAGCAGGTAAACGATAAACAAAGATAATTTCTGGAGTGACATGCCATCATAAACTTGATCATACTATTTGTAAAGCATATGTAGTGAATGCAGCGATCAAAACAATGTATATGACATGAGTAAACAAGTGAATCATAAAGCAAAGACTTTTCATGAATAGCACTTCAAGACAAGCATCAATAAGTCTTGCATAAGAGTTAACTCATAAAGCAATAATTCATAGTAAAAGCATTGAAGCAACACAAAGGAAGATTAAGTTTCAGCGGTTGCTTTCAACTTGTAACATGTATATCTCATGGATATTGTCATCATAGAGTAATATAATAAGTGCAATATGCAAGTATGTAGGAATCAATGCACAGTTCACACAAGTGTTTGCTTCTTGAGGTGGAGAGAAATAGGTGAACTGACTCAACAATGAAAGTAGAAGAATGGTCCTCCATAGAGGAAAGCATCGATTGCTATATTTGTGCTAGAGCTTTGATTTTGAAAACATGAAACAATTTTGTCAACGGTAGTAATAAAGCATATGTATCATGTAAATTATATCTTACAAGTTGCAAGCCTCATGCATAGTATACTAATAGTGTCCGCACCTTGTCCTAATTAGCTTGGACTACCGGATCATCACAATGCACATGTTTTAACCAAGTGTCACAAAGGGGTACCTCTATGCCGCCTGTACAAAGGTCTAAGGAGAAAGCTCGCATTGGATTTCTCGCTATTGATTATTCTCAACTTAGACATCCATACCGGGACAACATAGACAACAGATAATGGACTCCTCTTTTATGCATAAGCATGTAACAACAATTAATAATTTTCTCATATGAGATTGAGGATGTTGTCCAAAACTGAAACTTCCACCATGGATCATGGCTTTAGTTAGCGGCCCAATGTTCTTCTCTAACAATATGCATGCTTAACCATAAGGTGGTAGATCTCTCTTACTTCAGACAAGACGAACATGCATAGCAACTCACATGAAATTCAACAAAGAGTAGTTGATGGCGTCCCAGTAAACATGGTTATCGCACAACAAGCAACTTAATAAGAGATAAAGTGCATAATTACATATTCAATACCACAATAGTTTTTAAGCTATTTGTCCCATGAGCTATATATTGCAAAGGTGAATGATGGAATTTTAAAGGTAGCACTCAAGCAATTTACTTTGGAATGGCGGAAAATACCATGTAGTAGGTAGGTATGGTGGACACAAATGGCATAGTGGTTGGCTCAAGGATTTTGGATGCATGAGAAGTATTCCCTGCGATACAAGGTTTAGGCTAGCAAGGCTTATTTGAAAAAAACACAAGGATGAACCGGTGCAGCAAAACTCACATAAAAGACATATTGAAAACATTATAAGACTCTACACCGTCTTCCTTGTTGTTCAAACTCAATACTAGAAATTATCCAGACCTTAGAGAAACCAAATATGCAAACCAAATTTTAGCATGCTCTATGTATTTCTTCATTAATGGGTGCAAAGCATATGATGCAAGAGCTTAAACATGAGCACAACAATTGCCAAGTATCACATTACCCAAGACATTTATAGCAATTACTACATGTATCATTTTCCAATTCCAACCATATAACAATTTAACGAAGAAGAAACTTCGCCATAAATACTAAAAGCTAAGAACACATGTGTTCATATGCAGCAGCGGAGCGTGTCTCTCTCCCACACAAGCATGATGTAATCCAATTTATTCAAACACAAACAAAAACAAAAGCACACAGATGCTCCAAGTAAAGTACATAAGATGTGACCGAATAAAAATATAGTTTCAGGGGAGGAACCTGATAATGTTGTCGATGAAGAAGGATGCCTTGGGCATCCCCAAGCTTAGACGCTTGAGTCTTCTTAAAATATGCAGGGGTGAACCACCGGGGCATCCCCAAGCTTAGAGCTTTCACTCTCCTTGATCATGTTGTATCATCTCCCTCTTGATCCTTGAAAACTTCCTCCACACCAAACTTAGAACAACTCATTAGAGGGTTAGTGCATAATGAAAAACTCACATGTTCAGAGGTGACACAATCATTCTTAACACTTCTGGACATTGCTCAAAGCTACTGGAAGGTAATGGAACAAAGAAATCCACCCAACACAGCGAAAGAAGCAATGCGAAATAAAAGGCAGAATCTGTCAAAACAGAACAGTCCGTAAAGAAGAATTTTTAATAAATACTTCCGTTGCTCAGATCAGAAAACTCAAAACTAATGAAAGTTGCGTACATATCTGAGGAACACGCACGTAAATTGGCATATTTTTATGATTTTTCTACAGAGAAAACAGCCCAGATTCGTGACAGATAGAAATCTGTTTCTGCGCAGAAATCCAAATCTAGTATCAACCTTCGATTAGAGGCTTCACTTGGCACAACAAAACACAACACTAAGATAAGGAGAGGTTGCTACAGTAGTAAACAACTTCCAAGACACAAATATAAAATAGATGTACTGTAGCAAAATAAACACATGGGTTATCTCCCAAGAAGTTCTTTCTTTATAGCCATTAAGATGGGCTCAGCAGTTTTAATGATGCACTCGCAAGAAATTGTATTTGAAGCAAAAGAGAGCATCAAGAGGCAAATTAGAAACACATTTAAGTCTAACATGCTTCCTATGCATAGGAATCTTGTAAATAAACAAGTTCATGAAGAGCAAAGTAACAAGCATAGGAAGATAAAACAAGTGTAGCTTAAAAATTTCAGCACATAGAGAGGTGTTTTAGTAACATGAAAATTTCCACAACCATATTTTCCTCTCTCATAATAACTTTCAGTAGTAACATGAGCAAACTCAACAATATAACTATCAAATAAAGCATTCTTATCATGAGTCTCATGCATAAAATTATTACTACCCACATAAGCATAATCAATTTTATTAGTTGTAGTGGGAGCAAATTCAACAAAGTAGCTATCATTATTATTCTCATCAAGTGTTGGAGACATAGTATAATCACAACAAAATTTACTCTCCATAGTAGGTGGCACCAAAAGACCACTATCATTATAATCATCATATATGGGAGGCAAAGTATCATCAAAGAAAATTTTCTCCTCAATGCTTGGGGGACTAAAAAGATCATGAAAACCAGCTTCCCCAAGCTTAGAACTTTCTATGTCATTATCAACAATGGTGTTCAAAGCGTTCATACTAATATTACTACCAGCATGCAAATAAGATTCCATAGGTTTTTTAATTTTCGCATCAAACAATCCATGTTTTAAATCAGGAAATAGCATAAGAAGCTCATTCTTGTCCATTATGCCAAACTAGTGTAAACAAGAAACAAAAAGATGCAATTGCAGGATCTAAAGGAAATAGCTTTGAGTACTTACAACGGCGGAAAATAGCTTGGTAGCCGAGGTCCGGAGTGTGAGTACCTTTTACCTTTCCTCCCCAACGGCGCCAGAAAATAGCTTGATGTCTACTTCCCCCTTTTCCTGTAGACAGTGTTGGGCCTCCAAGAGCAGAGGTTTGTAGAACAGCAGCAAGTTTTCCCTTAAGTGGATCACCCAAGGTTTATCGAACTCGGGGAGGAAGAGGTCAAAGATATCCCTCTCATGCAACCCCAACCACAAAGCAAGAAGTCTCTTGTGTCCCCAACACACCTAATAGGTGCACTAGTTCGACGAAGAGATAGTGAAATACAGGTGGTATGAATATATATGAGCAGTAGCAACGGTGCCAGAAAATAGCTTGCTGGCATGTAGTTGATGGTGGTAGTATTGCAGCAGTAGTAACGCAGTAAAACAAGCAGCGGTAGCAGTATTTAGGAACAAGGCCTAGGGATTACACTTTCACTAGTGGACACTCTCAACATTGATCACATAACAGAATAGATAAATGCATACTCTACACTCTTGTTGGATGATGAACACATTAGGATTACACGAACCCTCAATGCCGGAGTTAACAAGCTCCACAATTCAATGTTCATATTTAAATAACCTTAGAGTGTAAGATAGATCAATTCGACTAAACCAAGTACTAACATAGCATGCACACTGTCACCTTCATGCTTATGTAGGAGGAATAATACACATCAATACTATCATAGCAATAGTTAACTTCGCAATCTACAAGAGATCATGATCATAGCATAAACCAAGTACTAACACGGATGCACACACTGTCACCATTACATCGTGCAGGAGGAATAAAACTACTTTAATAACATTGCTAGAGTAGCACATAGATAAATTGTGATACAAATACATTGCAATCATAAAGAGATATAAATAAGCACCTCACTATGCCATTCAACAGTGAATAAGTATTCTGTGAAATATAGCCTAAGAGACCCACACGGTGCACACACTGTCACCTTTACACACGTGGGACAAGGAGTCTCCGGAGATCACATAAGTAAAATTCACTTGACTAGCATAACGACATCTAGATTACAAGCATCATCATATGAATCTCAATCATGTAAGGCAGCTCATGAGATTATTGTATTGAAGTACATAGGAGAGAGATGAACCACATAGCTACCGGTACAGCCCCGAGCCTCGATGGAGAACTACTCCCTCCTCATGGGAGCAGCAGGGTGATGAAGATGGCGGTGGAGATGGCAGCGGTGTCGATGGAGGAGCCTTCCGGGACTTCCGTTCCGGGCGTGCCGGAACAGAGACTCCTGTCCCCGGATCTTGGCGTCGCGGTGGTGGCGGCTCGGAAGGTTTCGTGGGTTTCGTCCAACTTATCGGGTTTCGCGACGGAGGCTTTAAATAGGCGAAGAGGCGGCGCAGAGGGTCGAAGGGGTGCCCACACCATAGGGTGGCGCGGGCCCCCTGGCCGCGCCGGCCTAGGGTTTGGTGGGCTGTGCCCTCTCCCGTGGCTCTCGGGTGTTGGATGCTTCCGGCAAAATAGGAACACAGGCGTTGATTTCGTCCAATTCGAGAATATTTCGTTACTAGGATTTGAAACCAAAAACAGAACGGCACTTCGGCATCTTGTTAATAGGTTAGTTCCAGACGAAATATGACATAAAGTAGATATCATCAATAATGTGGCATGGAACATAAGAAATTATCGATACGTCGGAGACGTATCAGAAGCATCATAAATCTTATCTATGCGGATACACTGAGGAAGATGAACATCTCATTGGCTAACCTATCACCAACAGATACATGCTTTCATGGCATCACACCTGACAAACCAACTTATCCTTTGGGCAAAATAGCACTCGACCTATAATTCGGCACCAAAGAAAATTTCAGGAAGGAAAAACTCGAGTTTGAGGTGATAGATTGGCCATCATAGTATCACAATCTTTTGGGATGACCAGCATATGCTAGATTCATGGCAGTGCCGCACTATACATATCTGCTGTGGAGGATCCCTGGACCTAAGGGCCCAATAACGGTTAAGGGTAGCTTTGCTGTGTCTAATAAGTGCGACAGGGACTTCCATAAACTCTCCGAGTCCTTTGGCATGCAAGCTGAGTATGAGGCAACCAAACTTACCATTGATCACGATGTGTTACCAGATGGAGGTCGATCCTTGCAAGAGCAAGCTTTCGACACCTCCAAAGATTCTAGGAAGTCCAGATCCACCCGACGAATCCTAAAAAGTCGACATCCATTGCAACTAACCTGGACAACGCATAGGAAAGCGCGCTTGTCAAGTTCCTCCGTGAGTGCTGGGAAATCTTCGCATGGTGTCCAGCTGACATGCCAGGAGTACCCAGGGAACTTGCCGAGCATGCACTCAATTTGGATCCAAGAGCTAGACAAATTCGACAACCTTTGCGGCGTTTCTCCGAGCCAAACCGCAAAGCTATGTTATCTGAAATCCATCGACTCAAGGAAGCTGGTTTCATCAAAGAATTTAAGACTGAAGCCACTTGGGTCACCAACCCAGTGTTGGTCCCGAAGAAAAAAACTGAAGTCCTTCGCATGTGTGTTGATTTCACGTGTCTCAATAAAAATTATCCAAAGGATCACTTTCCCCTCCCAAGGATCGATCAAATCATCGACTCCATAGCAGGTTGCGAACATCTTTCCTTCCTGGACGCATATTCTGGTTACAACCAGATTTGACTGAAAGAAGAGGATGAAGTCAAAACAACTTTCATAACCCCTTATGGCGTGTTCTGCTACAGAACAATGCCCTTCGGGTTAAAAAAATGAGGGAGCAACATATCAGAGGATGATGCAGAAGTGCATCGCCACGCAAATCGGCAAAAACGTCCAAGTATACATTGACGACATTGTCATCACAACAAAACAACGGTTGTCCCCCATTGATGATCTTCGGGAAACATTCGATAATGTCGATAAGTTTCGCCTCAAGCTAAACCCGACAAAGTGTTCATTTGGTGTTCCTGCGGGAGAACTCCTCGGATACCTAGTCAGCCAGAGGAATCGAGGCCAATCCAGAGAAGATACAAGCCATTGTGATGATGATAAAAATAATCAAACTCAAGGAGATACAACAGCTAACTGGGCAAGTCGCAACTTTAAGCAGATTCATCGCAAGGTTGGGAGAAAAGGTGTTGCCTTTCTACGCGCTTATAAAGAAAGGGGAAGAGTTCGAGTGGAACGAGGAAGCAGACAAGGCTTTAGAGCATTTCAAGCAAACAATTTTGACACCACCATTTCGGGTGGCTCCACGAGAAAAAGAACCTTTATTGTTGTACATTGCGGCCACGCCTCAGGTGGTCAGCACGATTCTCGTGGTAGAGCGGGAAGAAGAAGAAGGGAAGATTCATGGAGTCCAGCGCCCAATATATTTCCTCAACGAAGTCCTATCTCCATCCAAGCAGCGGTACCCGCAATATCAGAAGCTAGCATATGGAGTCTTAATGTCAGCAAGGAAGCTAAGGTACTACTTTTTGGCACACCCGATAATAGTGGTCAACGAGGCGCCCCTCTCAAACATTCTCCTCAGGACATCACATACGAGAAAAGAAAAACAATCAAGTCGCAAATTCTACCGGACTTCATTGCAGAATGGATGGAGCTCCAAAATACAGGGCCGCTAGATCTGTCAAGAAATTGGCATATGAACTTCGATGGATCCAAAAGAGTAAAAGGAGCAGGCGCAGGAGTCATACTTGTTTCTCCACAGGGTGACAAGATGAAGTACATCTTACGGATGGCTTTCCCCAATGCATCAAACAACGAAGCAGAATACGAAGCTCTTCTCCATGGGATGAAGATGTCAAAGGCGTGCGGCACCACATGCCTTAAATTCTGTGGAGATTCTCAGCTGATCGTACAAAAGGTGATGAACAAGTGCGATGCAGTCAATGATAGCATGATAGCATATAGAGATGCATACAATGAACTCGAGAGAAACTTTGACGGATGCGAAGTAAACCACGTGAGCAGACTAAGCAATGACGAAGCCGACATTTTAGCAAACATTGGGTCACAATTCCTGCCCATACCACCATGAATTTTTTGGGAGGAAATCAGTGAAAGGTCAACAAAGCCAAAGAAGATAACAGTAACGAAGCATTCGAAGAAAAAGGACAAACCCAAGAAAGCCTCGGGGGCTGCAACAGTCCCAGAATCGCAGACTTCTGATGAAGAGGAAGTACCAAAAGAGGTCATGATGATACAAATCCCTTGGATGCAAACATACTTGGAATATATCACGAAGAAAGAAATACCCGAAGATCTAGTGGAAGCACGAAGAGTTATTCGATGATCTAAGGCGTTTAAAGTTGTTAAGGGAGAACTATACAAACGAAGCATATCCGTTGTACTGTAGAGGTGTGTTACACCCGAAGAAGGACGAGTCATATTAAAGTACATACATGAAGGGATATGTGGCCACCACGCAAGCAGTCGAGCAATCATAGCCAAGGATTTTCGAGCTGGGTTTTACTGGTTGTCAGCTATAGAGGATGCGAAGGAAATAGTGTGTACCTGTGAAGCTTGCCAGAGGTTCGCATCCAAACCTCATTCTCATGCCGCAGAATTAATGCCAATACCTTTGGCATGCCCTTTCGCCCAATGGGGACTAGATATGGTGGGAAAATTGCATAAGTCCTGGCCAGGAGGACACGTCTATTTGCTCGTCACAGTCAATAGATTTACCAAGTGGATTGAAGCAAAACCATTAACTTCGGTTGATGCAATAGCGGCAATAAATTTCATGGAAGGAATAGTTTTTCGATTCGGTGTCCCTCACAGCATAGTCACAGACAATGGCAGTAATTTCACCTCTCAAGAATTCAAGGACTATTGTGAATGTATAGGTATCAAGCTGCAATTTGCATCCGTAGCACATCCACAAACCAATAGGCAAGTCGAGAAAGCAAACGGTCTCATATGCAATGGCATCAAGAAACGCTTGTTAGCACCACTCGAAAAAGCAAGACACGCTTGGGTTGACGAGTTACCCTCCGTGCTATGGAGTCTACGAACAACGCCAAATGCAGCAACTCAAGAAACTCCTTTTTTCTTTGTTCATGGTGCAGAAGCAGTACTCCCGCTAGAAATAGGACAGAATTCTCCCAGAGTCATGGAATATGAGGAAGAGGCTTAATAGAGAGCACTCGGAAATGATGTGGACGCAGTTGATGAAGCAAGAGACATGGAGCTATCCAGAGTAAGCATATAACAACAGAACCTCAAGAATTACCATAGTCGCCGATTGCGACACCCAGATCCTTTGAAGTCGGGGATTTAGTTCTTCGGCTCAAGCAAGATGGCCATGAGAAGCTAGAGTCACTTTTGTTAGGACCATACATCATCACAGAAGTTATTCTAGGAGGAGCATATCGACTAAGAGACAAGAAGACCAGAAAAGATGAAGGGAACCCGTGGAACATCGCACAGCTGCGGCGCTTCTACGCGTATTAGTAAATCTAGCAATAACCATGTAAACATACAATGTACTCGAATAGGGCGCAAGTTTTCAGATGCACTCTTTTCCTTTCAGGGCACCGAGTGTGGCTGAAAGGTTTTAATGAGGCGGGCTTACGATGCTACAATATAGCATGGTGAAGTAAAAATAGTGATGGAAAATTTTCTTCTTCCTTTACAAGCAACGCTCGGGGGCTCGAACCCGCAAAGTACAACATAGCTGAAGTTGAAAAACTCATCAATATATCCGCTTTGGTCTCACAGAAACCTCGCGAATAAATAAGTATTCGTAGGCCAATCCAGATACTCGGGGGCTAAGAACAAAATCATAATACAACTAGAAGAATTTATTTTGGCTGATCAATTGTCTCGCAAAATTTTGCAACAAGACACGAAAATATAGTACACAAAACATATTGTCTGCACAAGGAGGCGTGGTTTTGGTACGTATGCTCGCTGTAGCGCTAGTTAATGATTCAACGGTGTAAAATTTATCAAAAATCATGAAAATAATTGTGTACCTTCCTCACACTAATATAAGATAATCCATTAGAGGGATTGAAAAAATACGAGTTCAAGTGGTCTCAGCAAAAAAATAACAAGCAGTTCAGCTAATTTTTTTATATATTGGCTGACCTGCTTGCCTTTTTTACCGAGACCACATAAAGTTATATTTTTTCAATCCCTCCAATAGATCGTATTATATTAGTGTGAGGAAGGTCCACAATTATTCTCACGATTTTGATGACTTTTACACCGTTGAATCATTAACTAGCACTGCACTGTACATACGTACCGAAACTTTTACCTATATATATATAATCCAGCTATTCTACAACCAGTTATAGAATAACTATTATACAACCACTTCTAAACTTCCCAATACATAAACATGAACTTCTTGATATGTGGAAGTGAACTTCCGATCGTGATGTACGTTTAGGTATTGAATTTATATTTTAACCAATTGTAAAATAACTATTTTCAACCGCTTGTGAACTTCCCAATACACGCATTTAAACTTCCAGGTATGTGGTAGCGAACTTCCAACCGCGATGTAGTTTTGGGTATTTAACTTTAATTTTTGATCAGTTGCAGAATAACCATTTTTCAACCACTAGTGAACTTCCTCATACATGCATGCTTCCAGGTATGTGCTACTGAACTTCTGATCGTGATGTAGTTTTGGGTATTGAACTTTCATTTTTAAGCAGTTGTAGAATAACTATTTTCAACCATTTCTGAACTTCCCCATACATGCATGTGAACTTCAGGGTATGTGCTAGTGAACTTCTGATCACGATGTAGTTTTAGGTATTGAACTTTGATTTAAAATCGATTTGTAGAGTAACTATTTTTTAACACCTTGTGAACTTCCGCATACATGTATGTGAACTTCTCAATATGTGTTAGTGAACTTCCGATCGCAATGTAGTTTTGGGTGTTGAACTTTGATTTTTAAGAAGTTGTATAATAACTATTTCAACCATTATGAACTTCCCCATACATGCATGTGAACTTCCCTATATGTGCTAGTAAACTACTAATCGCGATGCAGTTTTTTTATTGAGCTTCATTTTTAAGCAATTGTAGAATAACTATTTTTCAACAACTTACAAACTTTCCAATACATAAACGTGAACTTCCTGATATGTGGAAGTAAACTTCCGATCGCGATATAGGTTTAGGTATTGAACTTTGAGTTTTAACCAATTGTAAAATAACTATTTTCAACCACTGGTGAACTTCCGATACACGCATTTGAACTTCCAGCTATGTGCTAGTGAACCTCCGGTCGCTATGAAGTTTTGGGTATAGAACTTTCATTTTTAATCAGTTGCAGAACAACCATTTGTGATCACTTGTGAACTTCCCCATACATGCACGTGTACTTCCAGGTATGTGCTAGTGAACTTCTGATCGCGATGTAGTTTTGGGTATTGACTTTGATTTTGAAGCAGCTGTAGAATAACTATTTTCAACCATTTTTGAACTTACAAATACATTTATGTGAACTTCTAGGTATGTGCTAGTGAACTTCCAATCGCGATGTAGTCTTAGTTATTGAACTTTGATTTTAAATCAATTGTAGAATAACTATTTTTCAACCACTTGTGAACTTTCCTCATACATGTATGTGAACTTCTCGATATGCGTTAGTGAACTTTCGATCGAGATGTCGTTTTTGTATTGATCTTTGATTTTTAAGCAGTTGTAGAATAACTATTTCAACCATTGTGAACTTCCCCATACATGCATGTGAACTACGAGTTATGTGTTAGTGAACTTCCTGTCGCGATCTAGCTTTGGGAATTGAACTTTCATTTTAAGTAGTTCTAAAATAACTATTTTCAACCCCTTTTGAACTTCCTAATACACGTGTGTGAACCTCCCTATATGTATTAGTGAACTTCCGATCGTTGTTTGTGTATTGAACTTTGACTCTTAAGCAGTTGTAGAATAAATATTTTGCAACCATGTCTGAACTTCCGAATATACTCATGTGAAATCCATGGTATGCGTTAGTGAACTTCCTATCGCGATGTAGTTCTGGGTATTGAATTTTGATTTTTGGGTTGTGAACTTCCTTAAAAATAAGGAAAACTTCCGAAAAAGATGATGTGAATTCCAAAAAATGTGAACCTACAAAGAAATGAAGTGAACTTCTGAAAATTAAGAAAACTTGCAAAAAAAATTAAGTAAAGTTCAAAAAATGAAGTGAACTTTCATAAAAGGAAGCGAACTTCCAAAAATAGTGAACTTCCAAAAAAATCAAGTGTACTTCCCAAACACTGAAGTGAACTTCCGAAAAATATGAAGTGAACTCCAAAAATGATGTGAACTTCCCAAAAAATAATGAACTTCTAAAAAACAATAAGTGAACTTCCAAAAAGATGAAGTGAACTTCCCCAAAATTGAAGTGAACTTCCAAAAATATGAAGTGAACTTCTGAAAATATGAAGTGAACTCCAAAATAAAGTGAACTTCCAAAAAAGTATATAGTGAAATTCAAAATAATGGTAAGACCTTTCATAAAAATGAAGTAAACTTCCAAAAAAATGAAGGGAATGTCCAAAAAGATGTGTCGAATGGGGTCGACGGAAGGTGGGTGAGATCGAAGAGAGTTGGGGTGGTGCATGCTCTATGGAAGGTGGTGTGGGCTTGGCTGGAGGTGGGTGGGGTTACATTGGTGGGCGGTAGGGTGGTGTATGTGGGAGGTGGGATGAGGTATGGTGGGGTATGTGGGACGTGGGTGGTGATGGGGTGAGCAAAATGTGCGGTGGGGTCCACACAAGGTCGGTTGGATGGGGTCATCGCGGCATGGGATGGTGTGTTCGGTGGGAGGTAAGGTGGGGTCAGCGGATCGTGGGAGGGTGGGTTCAGAGGGGTGTGCTGGGGTCAACGTGAGGTGGGGTAGCCTGGGGTCGGTGGGAGGTGGGGTGGTGCCGACAGAAGGTGGGTTCGGTGGGAGCTGGGTGGGGTGGATTCAACAGAATGTGGTGTGGAGTGTGATTAGTGGAAGGTGGGTTGGGGTGGGGTCGGCGGGAGTCGGGGTAGGGTGGGGTCGGCTGGAGGTGCGTGGTGTGGTGCCGGTAGAAAGCGGGATGGGGTGGCGTCGGCGGGAGGCGTGGTGGGGTTGGCTGGGTGGGGTCGGTAGGATGATGGGTGGGGTAGTGTTGGTGGAGGTGGGTTTATTGGTTGGTGGGTGAGTCGGGTTTAGAAGGTCTTTAGGGGGGGTTGTAGAATAGTCCCACCCTATATATATATATATATATATATATATATATATATATATATATATATATATGTGTGTGTGTGTGTTTGTGTGTGTGTGTGTGTGTGTATTGCGTGGCTCAAAACTCACGCATCAAGCAATATAAAGAATTCCTATATCAATCTATCTATGTTTTCTCTTGCAGCAAGCATCTGTTTCATCGAATCGTCATATCGGTATTCTTCGAAATAAGAGGAGTCTACTTCAAAGAGTTTATCTATCATATTTTCGGCGATAGGGGACACGACCGCGTTATGCCGATCGATATTTATCCTCCTTTTCGAGCCCTTTAGGAGCACACCTTCCACGACCTTGTCGAGATCCATCTTTGGGTAGTAAATTCTCAGCCAGATCAAGTAAAATTTGGCGCCAGCCACCATCTGGGCCTTCACGAAGTCGTGAATATTGCGCACATCCTTAAACTTGCCCATGAGTTGAGTAAGATTCTCGGGTTGAGGGTTGCAAGGAAACATGGCATTATATACCTGCTTGCGCGTGACAGGGATTGCAACGGCGCCAGAAAGTAGCTTCTTGTGACAGTAAAGCACACGTCCGTTGGGAACCCCAAGAGGAAGGTGTGATGTGTACAACAACAAGTTTTCCCTCAGTAAGAAACCAAGGTTTATCGAACCAGTAGGAGATGAAGGCCACCTGAAGGTTGTTGGTGAAGGAGTGTAGTGCGGCGCAACACCAGGGATTCTGGCGCCAACGTGGAACCTGCATAACACAATCAAGATACTTTTCCCCAACTTAACAGTGAGGTTGTCAATCTCACCGGCTTGCTGTAAACAAAGGATTAAACATATGGTGTGGAGAATGATGTTTTCTTGCAAAGAACAACAGAGAACAATGATTGCAGTAGGTTGTATTTCAGATGTAAAAGAATGGACCGGGGTCCACAGTTCACTAGTGGTGTCTCTCCAATAAGATAAATAACATGTTGGGTGAACAAATTACAGTTGGGCAATTGACAAATAGAGATGGCATAACAATGCACATACATATCATGATGACTACTATGACATTTACTTAGGGCATTACGACAAAGAACATAGACCGCTATCCAGCATGCATCTATGCCTAAAAAGTCCACCTTCGGGTTAGCATCCGCACCCCTTCCAGTATTAAGTTGCAAACAACAGACAATTGCATTAAGTACTGTGCGTAATGTAAACAATACAAATATCCTTAGACAAAGCGTTGATGTTTTATCCCTAGTGGCAACAGCACATCCACAACCTTAGAACTTTCTGTCACTGTCCCAGATTCAATATATGGAGGCATGAACCCACTATCTAGCATAAATTCCCCTCTTGGAGTTACAAGTATCAACTTGGCCAGAGCCTCTACTAGCAACGGAGAGCATGCAAGATCATAAACAAAACATATATGATAGATCGATAATCAACTTCACATAGTATTCTATATTCATCGGATCCCAACAAACACAACATGTAGCATTACAAATAGATGATCTTAATCATGATAGGCAGCTCACAAGATCTAAACATGATGGCATAATAGGAGAAGACAACCATCTAGCTACTAATATGGACCCATAGTCCAAGGATGAACTACTCACGCATCAGTCCGGAGGCGGGCATGGTGATGTAGAGCCCTTCGGTGATGATTCCCCTCTCCGGCAGGGTGCCGGAGGAGATCTGAATCCCGAGATGGGATTGGCGGCGGCGGCGTCTCGTAACTTTCTCGTATTTTGGCTCTCGGTACTAGGGTTTTCCGATACGAAGGAATATATAGCGAAGAGGCAGCGTCGAGGGAGCCAGGGGGTGGGCTCCCCATACCTGGGCGCGGCAGGGGGGAAGGCCACCCCGCCCTATGGGGTGGCCCCCCCGCTGGCCGCCTCCGACTCTTCTTCGATGTTCTGGAATCCTCCGTGGAAAATAGGGCCGTGGGCTTTTGTTTCTTCCAATTCCAAGAATATTTCATGTGTAGGATTTCTGAAACCAAAAATAGCAGAAAACAGGAACTGGCGCTTCGGCATCTTGTTAATAGGTTAGTACCGGAAAATGCATAAAAATGGTATAAAGTATGAATAAAACATGTAAGTATTGTCATAAAACTAGCATGGAACATAAGAAATTATAGATACGTTTGAGACGTATCAAGCATCCCCAAGCTTAGTTCCTACTCGCCCTCGAGTAGGTAAACGATAAAAAGAATAATTTCTGAAGTGACATGCTACCAACATGCATGATCTTGATCAATACTATTGTAAAGCATATGAGATGAATGAAGTGACTCAAAGCAATGGTCTATAGTTTGTTAACAAATAGATAATGACTAAACAACTGAATCATATAGCAAAGACTTTTCATGAATAGTACTTTGAAGACAAGCATCAAAAAGTCTTGCATAGGAGTTAACTCATAAACCAATAGATTCTTAATAGAAGGTTTTGAAGCAACACAAAGGAAGATTTAAGTTTCAGCAATTGCTTTAAACTTTCAACATGTATATCTCATGGATAATTGTCAACACAAAGTAATATGATGAGTGCAAATAAGCAAGATTGTAAGAATCAATGCACACAGTTGACACAAGTGTTTGCTTCTAAGATAGAAGGAAGTAGGTAAACTGACTCAACATGAAGTAAAAGAAATGCCCTTCGCAGAGGGAAGCAGGGATTAAGTTATGTGCTAGAGCTTTTCAAGTTTTGAAATCATATAGAGAGTATAAAAGTAAAGTTTTGAGAGGTGTTTGTTGTTGTCAACGAATGGTAGTGGGCACTCTAACCCCCTCGTCAAACAGACTTTGAAAGAGCGGCTCCCATGAAGGACGTTATCTCTACCAGCAAGGTAGATCACCCTCTTCTCTTTTGTTTACACATGTACTTTAGTTTTATTTATGGATGACACTCCTCCCAACCTTTTTCTTTCACAAGCCATGGCTAACCGAATCCTCGGGTTCCTTCCAGCATTTCACATACCATGGAGGAGTGTCTATTTGCAAAATTAAGTTGCTTACTGATGAATCAGGGCAAAACATGTGAAGAGAATTATTAATGAAAGTTAATTAATTGGGGCTGGGAACCCCGCTGCCAGCTCTTTTTGCAAAATAATTGGATAAGCGGATGAAGCCACTAGTCCATTGGTGAAAGTCTGCCCAACAAGATTGAAAGATAAAACACCACATACTTCCTCATGAGCTATTTACTTGGAATGGCAGAAAAATACCACATAGTAGGTAGTTAGGTGGACACACATGGCATAGGTTTTGGCTCAAGGTTTTGGATGCACGAGAAGCATTCCCTCTCAGTACAAGGCTTTGGCTAGCAAGGTTGTTTGAAGCAAACACAAGTATGAACCGGTACAGCAAAACTTACATAAGAACATATTGCAATCATTATAAGACTCTACACTGTCTTCCTTGTTGCTCAAACACTTTTACCAGAAAATATCTAGACCTTAGAGAGACCAATCATGCAAACCAAATTTCAACAAGCTCTACGGTAGTTCTCCACTAATAGGTTTAAACTACATGATGCAAGAGCTTAAACATGATCTACTTGAGAGCTTAAAACAATTTCCAAGTATCAAATTATTCAAGACAATATACCAATTACCACATGCATTTTCTGTTTCCAACCAAATAGCAATAAATGCAGTAGCTTTCAACTTTCGCCATGAACATTAAAAGTAAAACGAAGAACACCAGTGTTCATATGAAAAAGCGGAGCGTGTCTTTCTCCCACACAAGCAATGCTAGGATCTGATTTTATTCAAACACAAACAAAAATAAAAGCTCACAGACGCTCCAAGTAAAGCACATAATATGTGACCGAATAAAAATATAGTTTCACTAGAGGTGACCTGATAAGTTGTTGATGAAGAAGGGGATGCCTTGGGCATCCCCAAGCTTAGATGCTTGAGTCTTCTTGAAATATGCAGGGATGAACCACGGGGCATCCCCAAGCTTAGACTTTTCACTCTTCTTGATAATATTATATCATCCTCCTCTCTTGATCTTTGAAAACTTCCTTCACACCAAACTCAAAACAATCTCATTAGAGGGTTAGTGCATAATCAAAAATTCACATGTTCAGCAAGGACACAATCATTCCCAACACTTCTGGACATTACCCAAGGCTACTGAAATTTAGTGGAGCAAAGAAATCCACTCAAGCACAGTAAAAGAGGCAATGCAAAATAAAAGACAGAATCTGTAAAACAGAACAGTCCGTAAAGATGAATTTTTTCGAGGCACTTAACATGCTCAGATGAAAAAGCTCAAAATGAATGAAAGTTGCGTACATATCTGAGGATTACTCAAGAATTGTTTCAAGATTTTACGAATTTATACAGAGAGCAAAACGCGAAACCGTGACAGATAGAAATCTGTTTCTGCGCAGAAATCCAAATCAAGTATAAACTTTCTATCAAAGACATTACTTGGCACAACAATGCAATAAAGTAAAGATACAAATGTATTGCTACAGTAGTAACAAGCACCTTGACTCAAATATAAAACAAAAATTGCTGTAGTAAAATAATGGGTTGTCTCCCATAAGCGCTTTTCTTTAACGCCTTTCAGCTAGGCGTAGAAAGTGAAAATCAAGTAACATCAAGAGAAGAAGTATCAACATCATAATTTTTTATAATAATAGAATCAAAAGGAAACTTCATTCTCTTTCTAGGGAAGTGTTCCATACCTTTCTTAAGAGGGAATTGATATTTAATATTTCCTTCTTTCATATCAATAATAGCAGCAACGGTTCGAAGAAAGGGTCTTCCCAAAATAATAGGACAAGATGCATTGCATTCAATATCCAAAACAACAAAATCAACGGGGACAAGGTTATTGTTAACCGTAATGTGAACATTTTCAATTCTCCCCAAAGGTTTCTTTATAGAATTATCAGCAAGATTAACATCCAAATAACAATATTTCAATGGTGGCAAGTCAAGCATATCATAAAGTTCCTTAGGCATAACAGAAATACTTGCACCAAGATCACATAAATCATTACAATCAAAATCATTGACCCTCATCTTAATGATGGGCTCCCAACCATCTTCCAACTTCCTAGGAATAGAAGCTTTAAGTTTTAATTCCTCTTCTCTAGCTTTAATGAGAGCATTTGTAATATGTTTTGTAACGATCAAGTTTATAGCACTAGCATTAGGACTTCTAGCAAGTTTTTGCAAGAACTTAAATCCAGAGATATGACAATTATCAAAATCAAAATCATTATGATCTAAAGCAATGGGACCATTGTCCCCAACACTTTGAAAAATTTCAGCACTTTTATCACATACAGTTTCAGCAGTTTCAGGCAATTTTGCACGCTTTGTAGTAGAAGTAGAAACATTGCCAACACCAATTATTTTATCATTGATAGTAGGAGGTTTAGCAACATGTGAAGCATCAACATTGCTAGTGGTGGTTATAGTCCAAACTTTAGCTACATTATTCTCTTTAGAAAGTTTTTCTTCTCTTTCCCACCTAGCATGCAATTCAGCCATCATTCTGATATTGTCATTAATTCGAACTTGGACAGCGTTTGCTGTAGCAAGAATTTTGTTATCATTATCCTCGGGTTTAGCAGCCATTTTATTAATTAAAGAAGCTTGTGACTCAGACATGTACAAAATTCGGTTTTCAGCATTTGAAAGCTTAGTTTGCAACCCAGAAATTTCCATATTCAAATTCTCAAGTTGATTCCCTATATTTTTCAATAAGGCAGATTGTCCATTCATAGTTTTAGTAAACAATTGATTTTGCTCATATTGTGATTGCATAAAGCTCTTAGTAGCTCTTTCAATTTCTAGCATCTTTTCCTCACTAGGCAAAACAGATCTACCATAAGAATTACCATAACCATTACTATTATTAGAAGGATATGGCCTATAGTTGTTGATACCAAAATTATTCATATAAGCATTGTTGTTGAAATTATTATTTTTAATGAAGTTCACATCAACATGCTCTTCTTGAGCAACCAATGAAGCTAAAGGAACATTATTAGGATCAACATGGGATTTACCATTAACAAGCATAGACATAATAACATCAATCTTATCACTCAAGGAGGAGGTTTCTTCAACAGAATTTACCATCTTACCTTGAGGAGTACTTTCGGTGTGCCATTCAGAGTAGTTGATCATCATATCATCAAGAAGCTTTGTTGCAGCACCCAAAGTGATGGACATAAAAGTACCTCCAGCAGCTGAATCCAATAGGTTCCTTGAAGAAAAATTTAATCCTGCATAAAGGTTTGGATGATCATCCAAGTAGTTAGTCCATGGGTAGGGCAATTCTTTATCAAAGATTTCATTCTCTCCCATGCTTGGGCAACATGTTCATTATCCAATTGCTTAAAGTTCATAATCCTACTTCTCAAAGATATAATTTTAGCAGGAGGATAATATCTTCCAATGACATCATCTTTACATTTAGTCCATGAATTAATACTATTTTTAGGCAAAGATAGCAACCAATCTTTAGCTCTTCCTCTCAAGCAGAAAGGAAACAATTTCAGTTTTATAATATCCCCATCTACATCCTTATACTTTTGCATTTCACAAAGTTCAACAAAATTATTAAGATGTGCATCATCAGTACTAACACCAGAAAATTGCTCTCTCATAACAAGGTTTAGTAAAGCAGGTTTAATTTCATAAAATTCTGCTAGTAGCAGGTGGAGCAATAGGAGTGCATATGAAATCATTATTATTGGTGCTAGTGAAGTCACACAACTTAGTGTTCTCACGAGTATTCATTTTAACAATAATAAAAATAAGTAAAGCAAACCGAATTAAATAGAGTAAAACAAGTAACTAATTTTTTTGTGTTTTTGATATAGAGAAAGCAAACAAGACAGAAAATAAAATAAAGCAAGACAATAAACAAAGTAAAGAGATTGGGTGTGAGAGACTCCCCTTGCCGTGTCTTGATCTCCCGTCAACGGCGCGAAAAAGTAGCTGCGCGTGTGGATTGCAACGACGCCAGAAGTAGCTTCTTGTGACGGTAAAGCACACGTCCATTGGGAACCCCAAGAGGAAGATGTGATGCGTACAGCAGCAAGTTTTCCTCAGTAATAAACCAAGGTTTATCGAACCAGTAGGAGATGAAGGCCACGTGAAGGTTGTTGGTGAAGGAGTGTAGTGCGGCGCAACACCATGGATTCTGGCGCCAACGTGGAACCTGCACAACACAATCAAGATACTTTGCCCCAACTTAACAGTGAGGTTGTCAATCTCACCGGCTTGCTGTAAACAAAGGATTAAACGTATGGTGTGGAGAATGATGTTTGCTTGTAAAGAACAACAGAGAACAATGATTGCAGGTTGTATTTCAAATGTAAAATAATGGACCGGGGTCCACAATTCACTAGTGGTGTCTCTCCAATAAGATAAATAACATGTTGGGTGAACAAATTACAGTTGGGCAATTGACAAATAGAGAGGGCATAACAATGCACATACATATCATGATGACTACTATGAGATTTACTTAGGACATTACGACAAAGAACATAGACCGCTATCCAGCATGCATCTATGCCTAAAAAGTCCACCTTCGGGTTAGCATCCGCACCCCTTCCAGTATTAAGTTGCAAACAACAGACAATTGCATTAAGTACTGTGCGTAATGTAAACAATACAAATATCCTTAGACAAAGCGTTGATGTTTTATCCCTAGTGGCAACAACACATCCACAACCTTAGAACTTTCTGTCACTGTCCTAGATTCAATGGAGGCATGAACCCACTATCTAGCATAAATTCCCCTCTTGGAGTTACAAGTATCAACTTGGCCAGAGCCTCTACTAGCAACGGAGAGCATGCAAGATCATAAACAACACATATATGATAGATCGATAATCAACTTCACATAGTATTCTATATTCATCGGATCCCAACAAACACAACATGTAGCATTACAAATAGATGATCTTAATCATGATAGGTAGCTCACAAGATCTAAACATGATGGCATAATAGGAGAAGACAACCATCTAGCTACTAATATGGACCCATAGTCCAAGGATGAACTACTCACGCATCGGTCTGAAGGCGGGCATGGTGATGTAGAGCCCTCCGGTGATGATTCCCCTCTCCGGTAGGGTGCCGGAGGAGATCTTCGGAATCCCCCAAGATGGGAATGATGGCGGCGTCGTCTCAGTAACTTTTCTTGTATTTTGGTTCTCGGTACTATGGTTTTCCGATACGAATGAATATATAGGCGAAGAGGCAGCATCGGGGGAGCCAGGGGGTGGGCTCCCCATACCTGGGCGCGGCAGGGGGCCAGGCCGCCCCGCCCTATGGGGTGGCCCCCCTGCTGGCCGCCTCCGACTCTTCTTCGATGTTCGGAATCCTCCGTGGAAAATAGGGCGTGGGCTTTTGTTTCTTCCAATTCGAGAATATTTCCTGTAGGATTTCTGAAACCAAAAACAGCAGAAAACAGGAACTGGCGCTTCGGCATCTTGTTAATAGGTTAGTACCGGAAAATCCATAAAAATGATATAAAGTATGAATAAAACATGTAGGTATTGTCATAAAACTAGCATGGAACATAAGAAATTATAGATACGTTTGAGACGTATCAATACCATGGCTAAGGTGCTGTTGCAAAAATCAAGAAATTCTTGAGTCTGGGCGACACGGTCTTGAAATTGAACAATATGGCGACAGCGCGTTTCATCCGCCCAAATATCAATATCGTTGGCTTTGGCAAGACTAAGAAGGCTGTCAACCCGCAAGTTTACCCTTTGTTCCTCAGCAGCAGTATCAAGGAACGCACCTGTGAGAGATAAAGAAAAAGGCAATATAATACACAAATTCATACAGAAGGACAAGGAGAGACCGGGAGGATAGGAATAACGTACCACCCATGTCTTGGCTTGCATCAATCATAAGGTCCAGCATGTAGTTTTCATGTTGAGCAGACCGAGCGGTGTTGGAAGTCGCAATTTTCTCCAGTTCAAGAGATTCTTACGCCTGACAAAGAGCAGTTCGTTCGCGATCCGACGATTTTTGTGCTTGTTCCAAGACAGTCATGATTTGCATCTTCATCGACTGAAGCTGTTGTCGCAAATCAGCCACATCCTCCTTCATCGCGTTGGGGCACGATGGAACATCCAAAGAGGCATTTTCAGGCATTTTTGTGGAGTGTGATGCTGCAGGGGATGTGTCGGAGTATCCAATCCCAGTATAGTTGTCAAAAATCAACTGGAAACAAAAATTATTGAAATCAATCATTCAGCAAGGCGAATTCTCTAATTCACAGCCACAATACATTACATGAAGGAGTTTTCAAAATATATGGCTCATAAGGAGCTTACATAATGTTTGAGAGCAACAAAAAGGCAAAAATATCTACAAAGAAAAAGTAGTACAAGTTTGTCTACTTGACCTCCGTTTGGGCAATGCTGGCAGAAGACCTCGGGTCAAGAATAGAAATGAGTTTTCTCGAGAAGAACGTTGCATCCTTTATCAAAGATCTCCACGTCTCGCTCTTCAAACCCCTAACAGCCTCAACTTTGGCCCAGTCGACTTTCTCGCCACTAGCCGTCACAGGAGCAATTGTGCCTTCGACTCCAATCTTCAAGATTGCTTGGCGGTGTGCCAAAGCTGGATCATCTTGTCCATTAAAGTGTCTAGCGAGTTGGTCAAACCTCGAGGGCAGCTTTGTCTTCGGGAAGAAATGCAGGAAGATGTGTTCAAGCGTAGTCCGCGCTGCCTTCAAGCAATCATGCACTAAGCCGCAGTTCAGCTCCAGAACGGTAAGAGTATCCAGGAGACAATCTTCATCCAACTCCTGGTTCCTGGTATAATGTTCACCAATCTTTTCTTCTGAAGAAGAGAAACATCTTATCAATATAATGATGGCATGTACACACAAGTAAAAAGGGCAGCGAAGGGAAAGGTAGTATTACTCAAAAATCTAGTGGATTACATCTCGAAGCGCGCAATTATGTTGGCTTCCCGTCGGGAGATTTCTGTTTCCCTTTCGCTCAAGGAATTCTTGGCGACGTGAAGTCTCTTTCGAAGATCTTCGACACCAGTAGCTTCTTTTTCGGCGGCGTGAAGTCTTTCTCGAAGATCTTCGACACCACCAGCTTCTTTTTCGGCCTTCTTGCGAGCCTTCCCACTGGCCTTAAGCTTTTTCTCCAAGCCAGTAGCGCGCTCTTCAGCAAGACACAACGCCTCTAGGAGAAATAAGGGATCAGGATACAAGATAAACAAAAAACGCATAAGTTATTATGTGCAACAAAAGGTTACCTCTCAGAGAGCCAGCTTCATTACGGAACCCGATAAAATGGGAGCCTATGTTGACCATCGCCTTCATCACGGGCTGTAAAAATAGTCGACAAGCACAAACACAATATCAGAAAGTTGGAAATATTTCCAACCAAATAAAGAAAGTGATAATAAAGTAAAAGGTATCTTACATCATCAATAATAGGAGTCAATAGGCTCCCAGCGATAATTTCTTCTTTACCAGACGTGCCCGTCCTAGCCTTTTTCTTCTTCAATGCTCGGGGGCTGCGCGCTGGAGCCGAAGTTTCGGTAGCACCATGAGCTGGAGCCGACATTTCTGGATCAACTGCCGATTCCTCAGACAACACCAGCGTATGAGATGTGCTCGTGTTTGCCGTTCTAGGAGGTTCAAGTTCCTACATTTCTTCGTCATCCCTGTCCACACATCGGCAAACCTAGAACTTGAAACAAAACTCAAGATAGCTGATAGAAAGGAAGCCAAACTTATGAGCTGACGTTGCCATCACATGTGAAGGGGTTGAAGATTTCTTGTTCCTGGGGGGTAGATTCTTCGGCAGCTGGTTGAGACAGTTTTAATTCACCAGATTTCTTCGTCATAATTTCTTTTCCTTTTACGCCTATCCGGAGAGGCTGCAAGAGGAGTAGAGTTTGTATGGGAAGAGCCAGAAACTTGTTCTGACTCCGAAATTTGGTCAGAGGAACCCGCACTCTTTTCAGATTCTGCGGGTTCGCTCTCAAGAATGGAAGTTTCCTGCGAGTCATCATTAATGATGGCTCACTCAGGTACATCTCTACCTTCGGGAAGAGGAGGAAGAGAAGAAAGAGTGTGGTGGTTCTGCATAAAGAAAAAAACAAGTTAGTACGTGCAAATTTGTTGGACTCGCAAGAAAATTAGTGCAACTCGAGGAAAAAGAACTTACAGCTGGAAGGGCACGGGTACCACTAAATGGTTCCACGTGATAGGAGGAGGGAACTTCAATTCTCTTTCTCAAGGAGGTAAAGCAGCGTACTAGTCTTTCCAAATCCTTCAAACAAAGATCTTCGGAAACCCTATCATCATCTTCAGCGCCCGAATAAAGCCAAAGGGGATTTTTTTTCGAGCTTGAAGAGGTTGCACTCGAATCCGCATGAAGTGTGCAATGATCTGCACACCCGACACTTCCCCCTCGGTGTTCTGCAGTGCCTGGATACGAGCAATCAGGGACTCGGTGGCCGCTATTTCTTCGGTTGTGGCCTCTGCGTCCTAGGATTTGCGCCTCTGAATATCTTCTGACAGGTCGAAAGGGGCAAGGCCATATTCTTGAGTATCCGAAGATTCGTCCTTGATGTAGAGCCATTTCTTGCGCCAGCCTTGGATGGAGTCGACAAATTTCACATCGAAATATCCGGCTTCCGGCCGAACACAGATACAGGCATCACCTACATTGTAGATGGTGTTCTTCGAATTGTTGAGGCAAAGGTAGAAAATGTGTTTCCACAGGCCCCAGTGGGGGTGGATGCCAAGGAAACATTCAGATATAGTGATAAAGATGGATATGTGGAGGATAGATTTGGGGGTGAGCTGATATAGTTGAATCCAGTAGATAAGAAGAAGACCACGGAGGAATTTGTGGACAGGAACAGATAATCCACGAATAAGAAAGCCAGTGAAGATTACCCGGAAACCTTCAGGAGGATGGGAATACATTCTTCCCCTGGCAACCGCATGGCCTCATTCTTGAACAGGCCCAGACTCTTAAGCATACGACGATCCTGGGCGGAGATCTTAGATCTCCCATCCGGAGATCTAATCCTTCTCCATGTGCTCGCTGGTACCGGCAGCGATGTTACTGCAACGTTTAATCTGGGGAGGCATCGTGGCGATTCGGTTGAGCGGAAAAAGGAAGCGAAAGCTAGGCGCAAGATGTGCTCAAGGAAGGATGAAGCTAGGGCGATGGCAAGTGAAAATAGAGTGTGCAGCGCAGAAGGGGAAAAATGGCCCTAGGGGTAAAACCTTATAACCTCGAAGACGATGAAGTTCGTTCGTTGGATGAACACGGGAAGATCTTGGGCCTTACACGTGGCCGCGCAGTTAAAAATATTTTACAGATTGAGGAAGTTACTGTGAGCATGCTGAATATATCGTAGGATGTGCAAGCCCCACTTGCGTGACGTGGGGGAAGTGCAGAGACTTTGGGCCTGCAAAACAGTGGTCCACCAGCAGTCGCGTCTTCCCGAGGCGGCCACATACAGTTTTCATCGGCATCAATGTCATAGTTGAATAAGTCTTCGAGTGCAGGAACAATATATAATGAGAAGTAAAAATCGGGAGCCTATATCCAGCTGCAAGCACCTGTCCATATGCTTGGGGGGCTACTCTTATCAGAAGTATTTACAATACTTCTGATAAGATGACGTGATGATAATAACAAATATAGGGTTGGTTGAGTAACAAAAGTTGAGCCTACAACCAAGTGCAAACACTCGGCTGTAGCCTCGGGGGCTACTCCCATCGGAAGCTCCCGGTCGCACACCCGATGATTTGTAGAAGAGAAAACAAAGAGACAATTGACAAGACAATATAGAATTGAAGCCGAAGAATTTTTATGTACATCTTCCAGTTACACATAACTCGTCATGTACTCCCATCGGGAGATCAAGATATTATTCAATATAAATATGTCAACCCCAAGAAATGAAGAATTTCATCAGCCGTACAAAGGCACTCAACAATAATATATTCTCAGAGCGCGCCCGCCGCGATAAAAACTCGGAATACCGTGACTCGAAAAAAGAGTTCACAAAGGTAAAAACCCAGGATCCTTCATGTGTGGCGTGGTATCGCACACGAATGCGTTCTCCCACTTTATCCTCATGAACAGATGTGAAGAAAATCCCGACGGACTTGTTGGGTACTCGATAAAATAAGCTGGAATTTGATTAACGATAAGTCCTAAAGCGACGCATATCAAATTGCGCCAGTGTTCCGGATTCGAGTCCAGGGACTTGAGCTTGAAGTATGTTTATGCGTGTTTGCCACAAGAGCAATTAACGGGTACCTGATCCGTCAGATGAACCAACCTCATATACCATTATCCCTGTACAAAATTGAAAATGAGAAAAACCTGAATATATCTTGAAAGTTTTATTAAACAGATGTATGATGGAGATTTTACTTGACTCCACGATGCAAGCAAAATCTAGGGAGCTACTGACATAGGTATACCTGCCAGGCATGTCGAATAAGTACCCTTGGTCTACGGGAACGCGGGAAGCCTATGGACTCGAAGCTTTGGAGGCCCAGAAGGTTAAAGGCTTTTGGGTTAGGAAAGTAGAGTTGTAATAGAAAACTTGTGTCAATATAGGAAAGGCCCAGCATGATTCGACAATTTGTAACTTGTACGATACGAAAGAACCTCGGCTTCACCTCCTATATAAAGGGGAAGCCGAGGTAGAAAGACAGGATCGAATCATTGTAACCCTAGCCACCGTAATATTGAGTTGAGCACTTTTGTTCGGCTGAACCTTCGATATCTACTTACCCTCTATTTCTTATGAAACCCTAAGTCTACAATCCGTAGGTATTAACAAGTTAATCCCTTGTCACTTGTAATGGGTCCAATCCTAACTTTATGTGGACTTGAGCTTCAGAGCAATATCGTCTTCATTTTGCAATGACGGAGGTAGTAGTTCGGTAGGGATGTCCTCATCATTTTGCCTCTCCATTGCTGGTACAGAATTCCGTTGACAGCTTAGTTTCCCTTCAAGTTAGAGATGATCTCTCATCTGGATTATTTTCTTTTGCCATTACTTTGACACCATTGCATCTGTGATTCTATTTTTGACTTCGATGCAAAACCAACGGTTATGCTCCTGGGCCAATATTCTACAGGGAAAACAACATTTATCAAACAGCGTCTGAAAACAAGTTATCTAGGTTTGTCCTAGAGTACATACTTGTGCTAGTGTGTTTGTGCTTCTTAATCTGTTAGTACTGTCTCTAGGCTAGGGAGCTTAATTATACTCCATACTAGATTTAGATGTGCGCCTTGGCACACGACCCTGTAGAGCTCATGCCAATATTTGTTTCATATAACGATGGTAAAAATAGCTGCCAATATGATAACACATTTCTTATATTATACTCGGTGTAATTAACATAAGAAGCTGCATAAATTCTGAAGCTCATCCTCATTCTTTGTGTTTTCCATCGAATTTTTCACCTTTACACCTCTGGGCCTTCCATCCAGGACCCAAGCAGCCTAACCAAGAAATAGAAACTGCAAATAGCTGAAACAAAATCGAGTCAGAGTTTACCACTGTGCCATGTGATGCAATCATACAAATAGCTGATACATAAAGAGACATGCTCTTCAAACACTGAAATCTTCAATTTTGAAATCCGATGGGATAGAGAAGGAACATATTGAAACAATTTTAATTATTATATGAAATATGCTAGTGAAAAAGCCTCAAAAGGTTCAAATTAAGCATATGTTTGTTTGCAGCTACGATATTTACGATGTGTGTCCTTCCACATACATGCCATAATGTGTTCTCATGATCTCACCAGAAACAACAAACATGAGCAGCGCCACCGGCAGTACAGTCTATAGAACGCAAAAATCAGCAGGTTATGGATTTTGAGGTGTGCCCCGCGTTCCTCAAATTTCATCTTGACAATCATTTTGTAAAATACCATAACTAATATATAGTGTAGAACAATCGACAAAAATGTCGAAACGAAAAGATAATATACAATATTGTATACAATGCAAGAGTGCACAACAATATATATATATATATATATGTTCAAGACATGGATGGTTTGGACGAATTTTCTCAAGTTAGGAGCATGAAGGACTAAGTATAAAAGGAGAAGGATATTCAAAAGGCAAGGTACGTGGCTTGGCGTGCAGTACTGGTCTTTCGCACTAATGATCATTAATAAGATGTGAAAAACGCTATGTTAGAATTTATATAAATCAATGATAAAACGCTATTTCAGAATCCTCCTATTATTCTTGATAAGCTGGTTAGTGTGACTATGAAAGGAGTAGCATTGCATGATTTTAAATAGAAGCAATCAAAGCTGAGTAAACAAAAGTGCTAAGTAGATATGGCAGAAACACGAAAATAGAGTACACATAGTGTGTGGCAATTCATAAACATGAATCAACCAAAATTCACTTAGGCTGTTTTCATTGTAGTAGGATGTATCTAAGGGTGATAAGTACAATTCCCCTGACAAAATATAGGGCGCAAAAGCAGCATTTGAAGGCTTGTCGACACATCATTTAGCAAACATAACTAAAAGTAGTCTAATGGATAATCGAATCGTGCCATTAGGTACTGTCTAGGTAGGTCTACATGATATAGGAGATCTATATGATATAGAACAACATGTAGATGTTGGGAATAATCAACATGAAAGCAGGAGGAAAACATTGAAATTGTAGCATTTCGCACTCAAATTCTGCAACATCAATCTATTCTCACATAATCATTCAAGTAAAAATATTTGGCCATTTTACTGATCTAAATAGTAAATGACTTAGCTACTGATTTATTATTATAAACACATGCATAAGAAACAAATGGTTATAGCCAACAGTGCTACAAAACCGCAACTTTCCCCGGTTATTATCCTACTCAAAAGTTGGAACAAGCTGACGACAATATTCTGCACATGTCAAAGTAAAGTAGCAACAATATTAATCGTGTCAGACAAGAATATTTAGTGATGGTATACTGTTAATACACCTCCACTGAATTTTCAGCAATGTCCTACAGCAAACTAAAGTCAGGAAGCATAGGTTCTTTTTTCGAGAAAACGCAATGACATTGCGTTTCTTTTCATTGCGGTTCTAAAGTCAGGAAGCATAGGTTCTTGCTCTAACACTGCAGCCAAGTAACTATTATCTCTCTCAGTTGATTAATTCCTCCACCTAAGTAGTAACTATCCACAAGCATGGTACCGTGTCACAGAGAGAGCGGCCTGGAGCTAGTTAGCATTGCTAGAGGATGACAATCTTCGGCCATGCTGCCGCTGGAGCAGACGATGGCATCAGAGCAGAGTGGAGTCTGTCAGAGCGGGGGTGGAGGGACCTACCGGTGCTCTTTAATTTTTCAGTGGCCGTTGCCAGTTCTCGCGCTCTCCCTTTCCCGCGGCAGCAATGGTAAGAGATCGGCGGACCTGCACGGCAGCCCGCACAAGTTTCCCTGCCTGCCCTCGTTGTTCTATCTACATGTCAAGTCACTTAGGTGTGAACTGCAATTGGTGAAGGAATTCTCACTCGATAAGGGAAGCAGATAAAATCTGCAATAGAAAATTACAGTCAGGAATGAACCATGTGATTTTCACAAGTGGAAGTACATCTAAATTTTGTCTAATGTTTCATCTTATATGAAGATCCTGAAGTACACACTAAAAGCATCACATACTAACCTCACAAAAGGACCTACTTTGTAGTGTTTTATTTCTCTGTATAGAATGGCCTACTGATTGACAAGGAGCCAAGGGTTTTGCTGTTTGGATGTTTAGTATTTTCTTACTGTGCAACTACTTGTCCTTCGTATGCAATGGCAATGGTGCAAGATTAATACATGCAATTCTCTATAAACCTAAATTACAGTAATTTTGAGAAGAAATGGAGATTTAATATACCAAGAAAACCAATCAGATGTCCCTATTGAACCCGCATTTCACATCAGGCACCTGCTTCTAGTACATACATTTTCTTTTCTAATAACGGTGCTTGTAGACAAGTTAATATGCTGACCTGCATACGTGTTCTTGCCAACTCAATAGGGGAACAAGCTATACATGTCAAGGACCGTGCAGCAGAGACAACAATGAGAGGGGCATATGGACTAAGTTTGGGGCAACTGCGATTAGAATATTCCTCTATCCGATTGCACAATAGATCGTAAGTACTGAGATATGAATCAAAGTACTTCAGAATGTACAATCCTATCACTCCATGATATTGATCCAAATTGAATGCAGATCCAAGGGAACATGTAAAACTACATTATGTTATGAACCAGCAGTGAGCGTTTTATTTTAAGGTATTTCAGATTTCCATTAAAACCTATAGAAAGATCATCAAACACACACCTCAAATTAGCATTAACATATTGTATCACATTCTGTTTCGACCAGCACCTGAAGAACCCCATACAGTATGATAGACCATTACTGCTACAATGTACTCAATTTTTCTACCACAAAGGCATTCCATCTATTTTTCTAGTAAAGAGCAACCTATGTCCAGATCCATATTGTTTATACGGCAATGACCTAACCAATTATTATTTTCCTATTATTTCTCTTACGTTTTACCAAGAGAAATCATGTCAGACTCCAATGAAGTGATACGTGAAGATATATACACCAAGGTAAAACAGAAATTATGTGTAAGGCAAGGAAAACTCTGTTATAAAGATATGGAATAAGAAATTAGAGAAAACAGAATACCAGTCATGGTCAGGTGAATATACCATCGATACAGCTAACATGGAGCACATACCCGTACCTCTACATAGTCTAAAGATTCCTCATGTAGGAGCACATAAATCGTTAACATCATGATCAATCCAAAACATGAAAGCACAATGGAGAAAAATGCTTAGTAAGTGTATTTACGTGTCTAGTGATTTTATAGAACACAACCATTGTTCCTCTATAGTGAAAGCATTGGGGACTGCAAAATGGCCCTAAACCATTTAATTTCAGTCCACCAGGGTTACACCACGGATAACACCTAAAATATGGACTGTATGATGGTCTTTCTCTTACTCTGATAATCAATATGATGGATAATAGTATTGAAATGTCCTTGTACATGCTACAGTAAGAAGAGTACCCAAGATGAAACAATATATACAAAAAGGCGTAAAGAACAGCAACATGGATACATTTGATTCAAAATAAATTAGCAAGGAAATGTAAAGAAACTAACCAGCGCCACTACGCTCTGCATTGCTGCATGGCATCCTCTGGTGACTGGTGGCGAGGTGAGAAGCGGCGGAGGCCAAGATGTTTCTGAACTGGGCGCGCTGGTGCTGCATGGCATCCAATGCATAAACCAAAGCAATCCATTAGCATAGCATAATAGAAGGCAACAGGCATGCACCATGTGTACACTATGAACATAATCTTCCATAGTAATGTAGGCAGCGGCTGGTGCCCTTGCCAGGCTCACACTTGTCAATGACAGCCTTTTTCGCCTCGTGCTGGAGGATGATGGGGAGGGCCTTCCAGGAGGCAATCTTCCGCTTCAACTCTTCTTTCTGCACTATGAACTCTATCACTCCTTTGAACAAATATATAAGGAACAAACTGAAGTTCACCGAAGAACCAATACCTGAAAAAATCAAGTTCGAAAGAAGCAGACCAAGTGAGATAAGTAGCTACATAATCTAGAATGTCTTCCTTGAACATATTTATTCATAATATCATACTTTGCTTGTTGAAATGAACTAACAAAATATATACAACAGTTCTAGGCAATCATCCTCATTTGGTTATGTAACTACAACTATAATTTATCTCCTGCCCTCCATTATTTAGTTTCTTACCCATTGTTAAATACACAGATCACATCGATAAAAATAAAATATTATGTGCAACTCAGTAAACTGCATAATTTAACTAATATCGTCATTGTATAAGAACTGCATGATAATTATTTCACCACAACCCAATCAAGTAAGAAATAGGGATCCCGAGAAGGGGACCATGTTACTCATCGCGATTCAACTTTTTTAAAAAAAGAATAGGGAAAGTGGGCATGCAGTTGGTAAAATGGTAGGAGCCCAGGACAAGTATAATTATTCAAGTTTATGTCTAATCCAGTAATCTGTGCACCATACAAGGCTAAGCTGTACTTTTTTGAACCTACAAAAAAGAGAAAAACCTTGAGCATACATGCTCAACTAATTTGTGAAATAAAAATATTTTCACTGCTAAATGAGTATTTGATAATCCAAATACTAATCTAAACGAGGCCCATTTGAATTGCAGTGGCAAAAACTTCCTCTTCAGGTCCGAGACAAAAGCATTCACAGTTTTAAAAGTGGACATTCTTCAAGGAGAAAGAGAAGAAGCAAGGAAACTTGGAAAGGGACCTGAGTATGGACAACATCAGTAACCATGTACGAGGCATATAACCAGAATCACCAAACTGAATAATCTGGATGTATATCCTAGTATCACTTTTCCTGTTGATCAAGAATACATCAGTATAGCAAAGCATTATAGAGAAACAAAAAACATATTCACCAAACAATGTAAGGAATAAAAGGATTTCACACAAGCTAAGTCGACCAAAAAATGTTATTTGTCTCAGCTCGTTTATTTATTCACATTATAATATTTGGCAAGAAAAACAGAGCATACACCTTTCAGAACTCAATAGTATGATGCAACAAAGACATGATTCTCCAATCAAACGTTCTTTGGATAAATTGTGAACCATACACCTGAGTGTCAAAATGTCTAACAGTTTAGAAGAAAGAGTTAAATTAACGATAGAACTGCACCGTATACTCTATAGGAAACATCATCTTAAAGTGAAGATAAAAACTGAGGGGTGTGGTGCAGATTGATGAAAAATGACAGGAATTTACGATGCCCCAATCTCAGAGTAACCAGAGTGGAAGGCAAAACAAAATCAGCCAATAGTCTGTTGCGCAATACTGGAAAGTGGAACGACTCACTGTAAAGAAGAAATATATTTGAAGAAAATTAAGTATAGAGCCTACGTGACTGAATAACCATCAAGGAAGCAGAAGCTCACGTCCACCTTGGAACTGGTCGCCACCATGCAACAACAATAGAAAAGACCCAGGAAAAATAAACGCACATAGGCACCCAAGCATGTGTATAATCTACAGAGGAAGACGGCAAGGAAATAAATCGAGGAACTTATCTAACATCTACTCTATAGAACTAATCAAGAAAAGTATGAACTATGAAACATAATAGGGAGGTGTTGAAGCATGGTCTAGCCTGCCTACATGACTGCTGTCAAATTAAACATGGCCGCTTATGCAGGATCATACATAGGAAGCCACAGTTATATATCCCATGAAAACAATCTCAAATCCAAGCAACAGATTTATCAAGTAGCACATGAGAATTTTTCATTATCAACCACATAAATTCATGCCCCAATGTTTCTTCACCTGAACAGTGCAAGATATAGAGAAATGAACATAAAAGTGCATTGATCATATCTATGTTGCCGAAAGATTTTAAAAACTTGCACCAATAGAATAAATAAAAGATGATAGACACCTTTGCATGTATAGAGCAAGTTATGCAACATGGCTTCTCAACGGTAGTGGCCACCCAATAATTCCCCTTGCTTTGGAAGTAAAGTGCATGAGATTGTTTTTCTCCATTGAAGATACATCGGGATCATTACTGAACACGAACAAACATCCATATGTAAATACATATGAGTTTCCGTATTAGTGAATACCTGAGGACTACAATATTAAAAATTTAGTATAACAAATGCAAAAAAAGACAAAGCAAAGTTTTGAGATGATTAGCACAAGAGACCGCGGTCGTACAATTTCCGCTACAGGCAAAACTAATATTTGATAGACATTTAAGTATCCATCTTGCGGACATGTAAACTACCAAAACTTTCCTAAATATTCAGTTCTGACGTTTCATCCTCCTAAGATCTGAACAAAATTGTGATGGACAGGTTGTATGACACAAAACTGAAATGCAAAGTATTCCAAAAAAAAGTCAAATGGCCTAATATTGTATCCAATTAATCAAATAACCAGGAAGGGATGATGAATGGAGAGGCATATACATTGTTTAAAAGAGTCACAGTCACCAGCACCTGTGTGGAGAATCATCGATGCTGAAGTCTGGAGTCCCCATCTCCTGCAGCTACAACCCTCACAGTAGATCCTCCGATCCTCAACAAATACACACGGGAATACCTGCGGAAGGCAAAGATATGTAGATGAACCCAGTGAACACAAACCTAACACAATAAATATTTCTTCTGCCACGGCTGCAATGTTTTGCCATCCTCTGAACTACAACAACTAATGTGTTTTCCGTGGACCTGTAATCATACAACAACCCACCTTGCTCTTCCTATAAACCACTGTTCTCCATCTTACACAAAATCACATATGTAGATATAAATAGAGGACAATAAATGTGGAGATGTACCTTGCTACCATGGTGGTGTTAGACGGAGAGGGAGGCATGGTGATGCTCCACACTTCGCAGGAGGAAAATTTGTTGGTGTGGTAATCAACCAAGAATTTCAACCAATATAGAACCGAAAAATCTGTGCTTTCATGCTTGCTCCATTCCGTTGTCCCTCCTTCCTACGAGGTGCATCCATCGGCTGTGGAAAAGTGCAGTATAGGAGCCTTGAGGAATCTTGCTACTGAGCCATAAAATTGACCCGTTTGTTAGGGATTAAGAAATAAAATAGAGGGTTGAAAGCAAGAGAGAAATAAGGGAGTCTAGGCACCTGTGAGAGGAACAACTCTTGCAAGGACCCGAGATGCCTAGACGCACATGGGTGTAGCCGCTGCCGGTGGGTCCATCCGCTCCCATGTCCACAGAATATTTTTTGGTGGCCCTATTCTTTCCCTCGGCTGTGGCTTTCTTGGTCTTCTCCCAAGAGAGGATGCATGATATCTGTCGATCCCTACAAGGAATATGCAGGTATAAATAAGAGAACACTCGAGGGAAGTATAGTTCAGTGTGGGCAGACTTACATGTTTCTGGCCTTGCTCTTTGCTCCCTTCCCATGGTTTGACCACTAACAGGTTCAGCTCATCTCGACGTCTGCAGAAAAAATGCTAGTGATCAAATCTAGCTATAGCTTACTCTTTAGAAAATAGTATGCAATATTCCTGTGTCCAAATGATACCTTTGCTTCTATATCATCAACTCATGCTCAGTATGGGACCCGGTAGTCATAACTGACATCAAGAAAATACAACTATATTTGATGTTCACATGATTCAGTCAGTGTGTCACTTCCGTGAGCATGCTCCTCGCCGGCATCTGTGGCTGGTTTGGGTGTTTTCGTCCGGCACAGCGGCGACATGTTCATTGTTACTGAAAACGAATAGAAGCATGGAACATGGGAAAACAGATTCCTATAAATAAATAAATCATCATGTGAATGTAGCAAGATGAATATGTGCTCATTTTTATTAGAAGCGGAAGAAACATTAATAATGAAATCCAAAACTAAAATGTATAGCAGGTTGTTGTTGCACACAATGGTTTGCCTGGACGACTGAACCATAACCTCACAATTCAAAAATCAAAGATTTCTACACTTTTGTTTAATTTCACTTGAAGTACAACCATCTCAGCTATCTAGCAACGCATCAAGTAAGCTTCTTCCATGGATGCACATCCAGCAACAGCATCAATTAAGCCGAAGTACTGCATAAACCAAGATTTCTACCCTGTAGAATTTTTGTCAAACACCTTGAAAGCATAAACAAAACAGAAATTACTGCACAAAGCAAGATGAGAATCTGTGGGGATTTGAGAGGGAGAGGGGAGAGAGGGGTGTGCTCCAGACCTGTAGAAGTATTATTGTGCTGAGAACGGCGGCGGCACCATGTCGTGTTGAGGGCGACCTTGGCCAAATCAGCCGCGACTCAGATTGGCCGTGGCTAGGCATCTCCCCTCTATTGCAGCTTGGCGGCGGCTCGAGCTCCTCTCCGCTGCGGCGCTACAACATCCTTCCCGCCAGGCCGCGCGACCTTGGCCGGGAGGATGGCGAGGCGGAGTGCTGCTGCAGCCCGAGCTCCTCGGCGTCCTCGCGCTGGCGGCGCCCGGACGCAACTTCCCAGCGCCCGGACGCGTCTTCCCGGGCTGCACCACCTACAGCCGTGTTGAGGGCGACCTTGGCCGGGAGGATGGCGAGGTGGAGCGTCGCTGCAGCCTGCGCTCTTCGGCGACCTCGCGCTGCCGGTGCCTGCGGGCGTCTTCCCGGGCAGCAGCACCTCCAGTTGTGTCTTGAGGGAGAGGAGGGCGTGGGGAACCGCCGCCGCCGCCAAGGTTAGGGTTTGGGAGAAGGGGACGGGATTGGAGAGAGAGAGGGGCTTGGGGATTGGCTGTGAGCCTGTGAGACGAGCACGAGAACCAAAATCTCGGGAGGGGATTGGGGAGGAGACGCTCAGGACGGGATTGGAGGCTGGCGGCTAGGGTTTCCTCACTGGATCCTCCTTTTATACCGGCCCGGTAAAAAAACAGACGGCCCAGATTTGTCAAGGTAAAATCGCATGGCTAGTCAATTCAGATTTACCGGGAGACTTGGTGAGGGTGCGCCGTTTATACCTTTAGATACTTTGTTAGTACTATCTCTCAATATTTTTTTTTAACTTAAAACAAGCAACTTGTGGTACACATTGTATTCAGAGCTTGTTTGCTAACTTTGATCTCTCTGACTATCACTAGATAGTCTGCTGCTACATCTTGATGTCATTTCTATTGTGGCAACAACGATTGTTTTGTGGTGCAAACAAGATAATGATGTCTGTATATTTGTATATGTGTACCATATTCCACTAAACAAACTTGCAAGAAGATTCTGGAATATGCATAGTCTAGGTTGATAACAAATGGTTTGCATGCAGCGATGCAGCTTTTAATATGGCATGTGATTTGCCATATTTTTTATTCAATTGATGCATTCTTGATATTAAGATACCAATACAGTATTTGATTCTTGATTGTAGTACTACTTAACTGTTTTTGAAAACCAACTTTCATGATCCAGAGCAGAATAGAGAACCATTAACCAACACATACGCCTCTTTGTGTAACAACAATTAGAGTAGTTATTGCAAGTTACTCTCAATTGCTACTGTTATTCTTTAAAATTAAACAAGAGTAGTTAGTGTTAAACTAGAGTCATGTTATCCGCTAATATGGTTCGGGAGCACCATATTGATGTGCTGAATCACCAACTGTGGCAGGGCTGGAGGAGAAATGCGTGGGGCCGGCGGACGGCTTTGGGGAAGTGCAGCTGGGCGGCTTGGATGTGTTTTTCCTACCCGCGGGCAACTTTGGATTTCAATTATGTAGAGAAACTTTGGATCGTATAGAATAAAGTGAATTTGTTTTTATTATATATATGAAGATTTTGGGATTTCACGTCATTTTTTTTAAATCCTAAAATATGTACCGTTCAGCGCATAGGGTTGTCTGCCGGTGGTAACTTAAAATACCGCTGGCGAGTTGGGAGGCGCCGGTGGTACCTATTAACGCCGGCGAGTTGGGAAAACCGCCAGGGGTATTTCCACCTTACCGCCAGCGCTTACGAATATGCCGGCGGTAGCACTTTACCACCGGCGAGGTGGTCGCTGACGAACAGCAAGGCGCCGGCGGTAGGTCATTTTGGTGCGGCGGCGGTAAGCAAATTCCTAGTAGTGAAGTGAAAATACAGAAAACAGGGTTTTCTTGTTCTGCAGTGTTATAGCCTAAATAAAGGGGATCCTTGGTAAATCTCCATAAATCAATGTAAAACATGATATTATCATCATATATGTTGTAAATATGTGGGAATTCAATATTATAAGGATAAAGTTCATGTATGCATTTTACATGCATCACGTAGCTCTGCTGCGATCGCTCTACGATGTCTCCATCCTCCGACGACTTTATGTTTGAACATACCGATCTCATTGCGGTAAAAAATGACCCCGGATCGGCGGCTAATCGAAAAGGTTGCGGCCCGATTCCGGTGACAACAGCCATGAGCGAGCGAAGTGGAGCGGGTGAGGAGGGAAGAGGAGGTTGCGAGCTCGCGACAGAGGCAATAGGTATTCTCCAGAGTGGACGCTGAGAGGCATAGGCAACAAAGTGGCAAGGTGTGTGCGCAGGTGGAGGCGGGGGACTTTTGCTAGGCGGGGTTGCGGCCTAGTATTTTTATGAGACGCGGAGGAAATTATACTCCGCTGAACACTTTAGGAATCCACCTAGATGCACGTTAGAGAGGCAAAACAAAATCTTTTGCTCCAATAAGACATATTATAGGTTCGGCTAGAGATGCTCTGAATATCTAAATATTCAATAGCCCATAAAGATTATGTTTTTGTACAACACAAAAATGATGCTTGTTTATCTTCGGCATCGATCCCTTACTACGGTAGGCTCACCAAATAAGTAAATATTTCATCTGATCACTAGTGTAAGATGTTTTGGAAAGTTATATTAGATTCCCAAAATATCTTATACTATCGTGTACTTTCCCGTTAAGGATTATAAGTCCTATGATTTTTTTCAATGTGTTACTATAAGGTCTATTTATTGCCCTCTTTCTCTCCTTCAATACATGTTTTTCTTTTTTCTCTCTCTTCTATCATGCAATCAAAACTATTGGTGCATGCAATAATTAATGAACTTTTTGCGCGTATCTTTAGATCGTAAATTTGCTCATGATAATATAAGATATACATTACAGAACTATATCACTAGAAACATATATTCTACTATCTAATGCTATATATGTTTGTGTACAATTTATATTATGTTGGCAAAATTAACAACAACCTAGGAATACATGAAAGCGTGGAGGATGTATGAATGATCTTAGTCTTAGCAAATTGACCTTGAAGTCTTATAATCCCTAACAGAGGGAGTATTAGTGAACAGATTGAGTCTGTTCAATAAGGATCTGGTTCCTCGCAAGTGTGTTTCTCTGTGTTAGGCCAAGTTTGGTTCGTTTGGTGACACAACTTCCCGCGGACGTGCATCGCACAGTTCTTAAAGCACCCCAAAATTTGGTCCCCATGGCACGCTCGATTCAGCGTTTCCAGGGAGCCTAGCTCTGGCAAGTGAAAGAGTGGGCCCTTCTTGGCTCGGTGCGTGGACACTTTGTAAGTAAGCTTGCTCCTAATCTAGTGCATTTTAATCATCCTCTGATCTAAAGGTGTTTCGGTTCGTGATGAGCTCTACATTAAAAAAATGTGTTACGATGTTGCGAATCTATTCCCACAATCGGTTTGGAGTTTCGTTGAGTTCTGAATGTCAATTTTGTGTTTCATTTGAAGATTTTTGTTCGAATTTTGTTAAATTAGTGGGGATCGGTCGATCATTTGAAATTTCCTTGTAGTAAGTTCATCTTGCTGCTTTGCACAAACTTTCGTGTTCGTAGTTTTTCATTTTGACATTGGTTGATGAGTGCTTTTTCGTCTCCCTAATATAGTACTATACTGATTTGTAGATCTACTCGTATACGTATGATAAAACAAAAAACTTTGAGCACAAAAGTTATGTGCCACGGTGAGGTGAAACTACTCGTCGAAGATAATTTAAAATGGTCGACCGTGTCCTAGGAATTCGACAAAATTTGTCCAAATAAGCTCCAAAGGAAACATGAAACCGTGATTTAAACACTCGATCAAACTATTAAGCGATCACGGGAATGAAATGACAACATCTAAGCACCTATCCTTTTCATGTATACTTTATCTCGAATCGAACCATAGTTGTAGATTAGAGTGGATTAAGATAAACTAGCTTAGTTTGCTAAAATACAATGCACTCAATGTCTCATGGTACGTATTGGCAAACCAAACCTCGTGCGTATTTTTCTCCCACGTGCTCAAATGGGCTTGTTAGCATTCAAATTAGATGCAGAAAATATGGTGTTAAGAGTGTTAGACTTGCCGCAATTCATCATGGCTCTAGGGAGAAGATCTCTATAGATGCACAGAAAACATCCGAACAACCAAACAGCTCTAACGCTCTAAGATACTTCGGCTGGCTGGAATAGGAGTTGAGGGATGGATGGGCTGGATACATACGGGTTCGGCCGATGTCTGGGACGCATTCGACCTTTCGAGCACGCAGTTCCTTGTTGCCGTGACCAAACTACGTGTGCCATCATATGCATGCATGTGCGAGTGTCTACGAATATTAATTTTGGGCATTGCCTGCCTGCCGGTATCCTACTCTGGTATAGCTTGCAGCAACAAATGTGTTGCTTGTTGTATGTTGAACTGATCGTTCGCGCACTATATAAACCGGAACCCAGAGAGGCACTGTTGCCATCCAATGCATCTGAATGTCTCCCACTTGACTAGGCGGCCTCTTTGAGGATTCCTCGACCGATCGGCCTCTCCATGGATCCCATTTCCAATGGTATGCACATCCAGATGCCGGTGCCGGACCAACAATCCTCCTCTCGCGAGGCGTCACCACCGCCGAGCGTTGCCGGTAAGCCGCCTGTGGACAAGACGCTGTCGAGCGCGTCGGACCTGCTGAAGCTGCTGCCGACTGGTACAGTGCTGGCGTTCCAGGCCCTGGCGCCGTCCTTCAGCAACCACGGCGTCTGCCACGCGGCCAACCGGTACCTGGTTCTGGCACTCGTCGGGGGCTGCGCCATATCCTGCATCCTCCTCTCCTTCACGGACAGCCTCGTCGGCCGCGACGGCAGGCTCTACTACGGCGCGGCCACGTTCTGGGGCTTCTACCCCTTCAACTTCACCGGCACGCGCGCCGAGCGGGACGCGGTGTTCAAGGACCTCTGCAGGTACCGGATCACGCCCATGGACTTCGTGCACGCCATCTTCTCCGCAGTCGTCTTCCTCGCCGTCGCGTTCGCCGACGCCAGCATACAGAGCTGTCTGTTCCCGGACGCCGGGCCGGACTTGAGGGAGCTACTGGTGAACTTGCCTCTTGCCGCTGGCTTCCTCGCTAGCATGGTGTTCATGATCTTCCCCACTACCAGGAAGAGTATTGGCTACACGGACATGATGCCACACTCGCACTAACGACACTCATGAAACCTGAGTTCATTCGTTCCCTATTGTAAGTTTGTAACTCATGTATTGTAGCTCCGTATTGGTATTATCCCTTGTATTGGACTTTGTACACTCCTATAAATATATGAGATAGGCCACCCCTAGAGGGTTGAGCCGGTTCACATTGATAAGGGCTAAGCCCAAGGGTGTGCCCGATCTTCACGGATTTGGGTGGATTTCGTGAGGTAGGGGAAGAACGCGAAGAACACGAAGAACACAAAGGGGAATTGCGGGATACAAACTCACACACACACAAATCGGTTTGTCCTCGTTGGCCCGAACCACCAACTCACTAATCCTAAATCATCGGGGTTAGGCCACGCTTAGAACGATTGCATCTCATACTTATGAATTATTGCATCCTTGCCAATCTTGTAAACATCGTCCTTACCGGCACTGGTGGAAAAAGGGGCTTTGGTCGCGGTTCGCAACTGCCATTAGTCGCGGTTGCGCAACCGCGACCAAAGTAGCGCGACTAAAGGCCCCCTAAGAACCGCGACTAAAGGCCCGTCCACGTGGGCCGCAGGCGGCCGGGCGGAGGACCTTTAGTCGCGGTTCTTCGGCCAACCGCGACTAAAGGCCTCCGCGAGGTTTAGGGTTTAGCCCCCTCCCCCTAAATCTGGTTTCTTTTTAATTTGTATTGTTTTATTTCTTTTGGGTTTTAATTTTGAAGGAGTTTCACATATTCTACGGTACTACATACATGCATATGAATGTACAATTTCAAACAAATTTGAAATTAGAACCAAAAAGAATTCAAGAGGAATATACAATATATATTCAATATCGGATGACCATATACAATATATATTCAATATCGGATGACCATATACAATTTTGAACAAGTTTCCATCCATAATTTAGTGCATATAAAGTTCTACGTCATCGTAATGGTGTTCTCCTCTACGATCGATGACTTCCCTCGCCAACCATCCAGCTAGTTCCTCTTGAAGTGGTCGGGCTTCTGGACTAAGCGTCTTCCGGAGGTTATTCCTCAAGATGTTGTTCTCACACTTCTGGTCCCGCTCATTGCAGTATCTCCGGATCCTCTCACAAACATAGTATCCACATAGATTGGTCCCCGGTGGCTGAATATCCCCAGTCGCACCTGCCATTTTAAAATGTAGCTCTTTTTTGAATTCACCGACCTTGGTATCTACGAACCGTCTCCAAACCCTACGAGGCAAAGAAAATTAAATGAACAAGAGAGTTATTAATTAGTTACTTGATATTAGGAAATGATGAACGAAATAGGCCGATCGATATAGAGCGCAAATGAATGAAAATAATTACTTTTGCATCATTTTTCTCATGTCGGCCCAAAGCGCCGGATCCATATTCAGAGAGTCGAGAACTGAGGAGGTCTGAACTTGAATTACCATAAGAATCCAGTGGAACCTGCGGACACGATACATGCACAGTCATGCATAACTCATCGATTAGCCACATACCATGCATGGAGTAAACAAAAGAGAATGTGCTCAAGACAGAAACACTCACCCAAAATGGTAAGGAAATAGAATATCACTTTTGAGTTTCTGTTTTCTAATAAACCGCCACAGGTCATCCTCCACGTCGGCGGGGTGGTGTTCTAACACATATGAATTAACGATTTGTGGGTCAATGAACCCAACATCATGGATGTTCCTTATTCGCATTTCCCGCTTCTTCATTCTGCATAATAGCGTACACAACAAGATAGTTAGGACAATATATATATATATATATATATATATATATATATATATATATATATATATATATATATATATATATATATATATAGTGCAGGCAATGAACGAGATGGGGTAGAAATTAAATCACTTACAGAACGTAGCAACTGATGATAGATTTGTCGAGGTCGCGCAGATTGAACAGCTGGAATAATTCACTCAGATGAATTTGTACATAGTAATGTTTGAAGTGATGCTCATATCTAACTTCCGCATAGATATAGTCTTTGGCGTTTTTATGTTTTATGTAACCCTTGTACCAATTTAGCAGACCTTTCATTTGTCGAGGTAGATCCTCTTCCTGCGCAGGCTCGACGAGAGGGCCATTCTTCACATATGTAAATACTACGTCCTTCATTGGCGCCTCATCAAGGCCTAACAGTGCACGAAGAGTGATACCTAAGTCGGCCGCTTGTTCTCGGCACTCGTTACGGTCAATCCATGTGCTGCCGCAGCTGCTATGATATCGGGGGCATCCGGACCGGCGGCTTGCACTATGAGCGGGGCGATCGATTGTTTACTTTGTTCCCCGAGCTGGGCAACTTCTTTCCCCCTTTCTAAATTTTTCTCGGCCTCCTCCAAGGCTTTCTTCTCCGCCAACTCTTGGTTCCTCTTGAACGCGAGTGCTTGCCTACGAAGTTCACGTAAATAGTCGTCAGGCAGATTCTTCGCGGCTTGGGACGGTGTGTTCAAAAATGACTTAGCCCATCTCTTTTCCTTGCTTGGGCTCGGGCTCTCTTTTCTTCTTGCAGTCCGCCTTCCATTTCTCATATTCAGCAGCCGCGTGTGCGTCGACTTCCTCGACACTACGTTCCCAAGGCCTTGTGGGGAGAGGCTTCAGTGATGGCTCTGGTATCTTTGTGGTTCTAGGTACATAAGGGTCCGGGTTAATAACCAGGACCTTACCTTCTTTGCGGAGGTGGATTGGGCGGTGTCGATCACCCGCCGGACGAGGAGGGGGGCGGCGTGCTTATCCGCCGGAGGTGAATTGGGGCGGCGTCGGCTGACGTGAAGGAGGTGTAGGTGAAGCACCACCACCACCACCGCCACGCCACCGCACCGCCACCGCCACGCCACCGCCACCGCCACCACCACCACCGTAGGGGTGGACTTGTTGGCGCCTCGCCTGGAAACTTGATAAATTTCTTCCCATAGAATGGGCGCTTGACATCTCCAAGTCTTTCACCCCTTCGGGTGTAGCAATGTCAATGTCCGGGTCCTCAAACCCTTGGACTATCTCCTCCACCGTGACACGAGCATAGCCATCTTGAATGGGGTTGTTGTGGTGGAGTGCTCCAGGTGGTAAAGCACTGCCGATGGCTACCTTCATGGACATGTTCCCGATAGGATAATACAGATGACATGCTTTCATCTCCTTTATATCGTCCACGGGGTAGCGAGGAGGCTCCGGTGCAGTAATTTCGACCACCAGAGGCTCCGGTGCAGTAATTTCGATCGTCGGTGCACCAGCGGTGAGGCCTCCGTGGAAGCCACGCTTCTTCTCCGCTGCTGGCTTCCGAGATCCATTGGATGATCTTCATGCTGCGCCCGAGCTGCATCTCTTTCGGCTACTAGTACACTCACTTTTCTTCATCATCCATTTCCGTTACCAACTTCGCCACAACATCTGCATCCCGATCCATCTTTCTCTTACGGCTTCGTAACCGTACGGGTCATCGTCTGGGAACCCTACTTTCCACGGAATGGGCCCCATGCCTCGTACACGTCCTCCGTGTTCGGGATTCCCGAGGGCTTTTGTCGGGGCGTCGTTCTCTCTGTTGAACTTGATCCTCCCTCTTGAGCATCCCTCATTGCCTCAATAAGCTTTTGGGTGGGTTTAATTATTTTGCCCTGATAAACACACTCCCCTGTCTCCGGGTTCAGCGATCCCCCATGCCCGTACCACCAGCTTTTGGCCCTTGGGTCCCATCCCTCCGTACCTGGACGGATTCCTCGCCCTCAGCTCGTTCTCCATCTTCTCCCACTTAGGCTGCCAAAAGCGATACCCTCCTGGCCCCATAATATGATTGTACTCCTTCTTGGCCGCATTCTCCTTTTTTTTCGATATTTCAAGGAACTGCTCCGATTTCTTTTGCTTCACAAATTCTGGCCAATCATGTTGCAGTTTCTCATATTGTCCTTTGAAATCCGGAGTCTTGCCCTGCTTGACAAAGTCATGGGCTAGATTTTGCTTGTATTTCCGGAATGCGTTGGCCATCTTAGAAAGAGCGAACTGTTTGACTAGCTTGCACCTCTCCTTGTTTTCCTGAATCTTGTTACCCGCCTCATCGTATTTGTGGTATTCCGGAGGTAGAACGAAATGTTCCATAAGCTTGTTGAAGCAATCTTTTTGTTCTCTTATCGACAAAAGTGAAACCAAGACGTGCCTTCTTTGGCTCATTCCACTCGTGATCGAGACGTTGTCTCTAACAACGGCTCCGCATTGGCTGATAAACTTGGTGGAGTTTTTGCTGGGCTCCAGCGGCCTGCCGGTTTCTTCATCGACAACCTCGATGGTGCATGTTTCGTTTGGTTTCATCGTCTTGGTTGCGCCACGCTTTGACGACGTACACGATTTTTTCGACGATCCGGCCGAGGGCTAAAATAAGAAAGAGAGTCGCGCGCGTTAGTACACACACATTTATTCAAATCAGTTAGTTTGTATCACCAGACGCTCAATATGTATATATATATATACCTCGGCGCCGGAGGTGGTTGCTACTTCCAATTGAAGATCGTCGTTTATCGACGTTTCTTCGGCATCATCTTGCTGACGGCGCCCTTCATCTTCACCCTCAAGGTTAGATAAGAAGAGATATCATCTTCTTCTTGTCCGGTCGGCACATATAGAATATCGCCTTTTATGATGCCGAACATATGTTCTTCAAGGTCCGCATCATAGTTGTCCAGAATCGGGTCAGCTCTATCGTCTGCCATATGTCAGTCCTGAAAACATGTAGTAAAAACAAATTAATTGTGTATATGCCAGCATTATCACATCTCTTCTACATATAAAGAGAGAGGGCGACGAGGAGGCGAGAGGGGGGACGCGTGTATTAGATGTGTATATGCGGACGATCGACCTCGCCTCGCAGTGACCGCGTGACCGAGAGACCGGTGGCGGTGGCGAAAGGACGGTGGCGGTGTCGGTGCCGGTCCTCTCTCTCGTAAAAAAACAAAAAAAAACCAGCGCGTATAAGGAGGGGGAGGCGAGGGCCTCGCCGCCCCCTCCGTTTACACGCGGGGTCGGTGACGAAAGGGCGGTGGCGAAAGGGCGGCGGTGGCGTTTTTGGTCAACGAAACGGCATATACTTTGGACGGAATTGCTTCACGTAGGCAAGTCCGATTTCCTTACGACAAGGAATCCAACGGGGTGAGGCAGCTCGCGGCGCTCGGCACAGCGGAATCGCGTGTAGGTGGGTTCGGGATGCAGGAGAGGAGGCGGAGTGGCGCGCTATGGCTCGACGCACTGCTGGGTTGGCGGCGGCTCGATTTGGGGATGAGATTGCCGGGCCAGAAAAAAAAAGATGGAGGGGAAGACGGTGACGTAGGTGGGACCATACGGGGCGGAGGCACGGGACGAAGTGATCCTTAGCGTTTTCTTTACACAATCTTTTAGTTTTTACACAATCTTTTTTAAGTCAAATTTTAGTTTTTTTAAGTCAAATTTTAGTTTTCTTTACACAATCTTTTTTTAAGTCAAATTTTAGTGTACAATTTTAATTAACAAAATGTGAGATAATTAATAAAAACAAAAAAAACAAAAAAAGGGGCGGCGCGGCCACGGCCCTCGTCGATCTCGCCGGCACCGGGCGTCGGCGAAGCGGCGCGCCGTTGAGAGCGGGCGGCGGTCGCGAGAGCGCCCGCAGCGGCATCGCCGTCATGGCGGCGTGTGCGGCGCGAGTTCGATCGACGCGGGCGCGGCGGCGTTGAGCGGCGGCGAGCGGTCGCGGCGAGGGCGCGTACTGCGGCGGCGGCGGCATCGCGTCGTCTGGCGCGGCGGCGTGTGCAGGGCGCGGGTTCGATCGGCGGCGCGCGTGTGCAGGGCCGGGGGTGTTCGGCGGCGGCGTGTGCAGGGGACGACGACGTACGGCGGGGCGGGGCGCGGGAAGAAGATCGACGGCGGCGACGAGGGCGGCGGTCGGCGAGGACGCGCGCGCGCGGCGGAGGCGTTTCGGCGGAGACGACGAAGAGGCGCGGCCGGCGAAGACGAGGGAGAGGAAGAAGAGATCGGTGCGCGCCGCCCGCGTATTTATAGGCGTGGGCCTTTAGTCGCGGTTGGGGACCCCAACCGCGACCAAAGCTCATTTTTCGGCGGTTTTGGTTTCCCGCGGAAAAGACCCTTTGGTCGCGGTTGGCCAGGCCAACCGCGACTAAAGGCCTTTTTCGAATTCATTTCTAAATCGAAAAAAAAACTAATTCAATTCAAAATCTTAAAAATACAAATAATATATCAAAACATTCAGAAAAAAAAACTAATTCAATTCAAAATCTTAAAAATACAAATAATATATCAAAAAATTCAGAAAAATAAAACTAATTCAATTCAAAATCTTAAAAATACAAATAATATATCAAAAAATTCAGAAAAATAAAACTAATTCAATTCAAAATCTTAAAAATAGAAATAATATATCAAAAAATTCAGAAAAATAAAACTAATTCAAATAAAACTAATTCATTTCAATATGTTAAAAATACAAATAATATATCAAAAAATTAAGAAAAATAAAACTAATTCAATTCAAAATGTTTAAAATACATATAATATATCAAAAAATTCATAAAAATAAAACTAATTCAATTCAAAATCTTAAAAATACAAATAATATATCAAAAAATTCAGAAAAATAAAACTAATTCAATTCAAAATTTTAAAAATACAAATTATCAAAAATTCATAAAAATAAAACTAATTCAATTCAAAAGTTCGTTGGCCCCCTCTTCCCGCCTCTTCTGACCCCCTCTTCCCTCCTCGCCTTCCCGCCATTTCTTCCCTGTCTTCCCGCCTCTTTCTTCCCGCCAATTGTTTCCCGCCAATTTCTTCCGGCCTCTTTCTTCCCGCCAATTTTTTCCCGCCAATTTCTTCCCGTTTCTCCCCGCCTCTTTCTTCCCGCCTCTGTCTTCCCGCTCCCATTTTTCCCGCCATTTGTCACTACATATAGGTAGCCGGCTTGGCCAGCATCACATCTCTACAATCTCTCATCACTCTCTCATGGCTTCCACTCTAACCTACCAGCGGGTGGAGGAGCTTTGCCTCGAACTACCCTTGCCCTCCGGGCTACCGCGTCCTGCCGGCTGGAGCCTAGCGCGGCGTGCGGTCCCTCCCGTCCCTCGGGTGTTGCGCGCCGGCGGCCATCACGAACCACTACTACCTCGACCTCACGCCGGAGCAGCGGATGAATCCCCGCGCATCCCGATAACGCATACTTGGGACGCCTTCTTCATCAATCGGCGTGAGAGGGCGCTCGCCGGTATGAGGAGGACGGTCGCCTCCGAAACTTCCACGAGGCCGGCCGTCGGCTATGGTGGTACGGCGGACTCACGAGCGTCATGGACTACATCACGGCGGCGATATCCCCCTTTGCGCTACCCTCGATTCGAGCCACGACGCCGCGGCAGACAGCGGAGCGGCAAGCAACTTAGAAGGCGACAGTACCGGTACAACGGCGGCGGCTATGAAGACTACGAGTGTGCATATTATACGCCTAGGCAGGAGTATGACTAAATCACTCCAAATTTCATGTATGCGGGAGTATGACTTAGTCACTCCAAATTTCGTATGTAGGAGTATGACTTAGTCACTCCAAATTTCATGTATGCATGCAGGAGTATGACTTAGTCACTCCAAATTTCATGTATCATCAGTGCTATCTCGAGTCAATTGAATCATTCAAAAATGGACACCAAACACATCACGGGTAATATAATTCACATGATTCATTCAACAAAGTTTGGTACAATAAATTATTACACATCATTTCTTCCCTTGTGTCCCTGCTTGCTTACGATTGTGCCGTATCCATGGAGCATCCTCATCATTTAACTTAATGCTTGGGTCGGTGTTCACTTTGAAGGGCGGAATTTCAGCAAACATATTATAATCTTCGACATGTCTGTCTTCTTGTCCTCCACTCCCACGATGTTTCTTTTCCCTGAAAGAATAATGTGGCGCTTTGGATCATCGCATGATGTACTGATCGTTTTCTTATCTTTCCGTTTCCTCGGTTTGCTACTCATGTCCTTCACATAGAAAACCTGAGCGACATCTTTCGCTAGGACGAATGGTTCGTCAAGGTAACCAAGATTGTTGAAATCCACCATTGTCATTCCGTATTGCTGGTCCACCTTTACCCCACCTCCTGTTAGCTTGAACCATTTGCACCGGAACAAAGGGACCCTAAAGGAGGGTCCATAGTCAAGTTCCCATATCTCCTCTATGTAACCATAATATGTGACCTTTTGCCCATTCTCGGTTGCTGCATCAAAGCGGACACCACTGTTTTGGTTGGTGCTCTTTTTATCTTGGGCGATCGTGTAAAATGTATTCCCATTTATCTCGTACCCTTGGAAAGTCGTTATAGTCGAAGATGGTGTCTTGGCCAACATGTACAGCTGATCTACAACATGATCGTCACTCATTAAATGTTTTCTCAACCAACTGCCGAAAGTCTCCATGTGGGCCTTCCTAATCCAGGATTCAGGCTTCCCCGGGTTGTCCGAGCGTAAAATATTCTTGTGTTTCTCAAAGTACGGAGCCACCAAGCTGGAATTGGTCAGAACTGTGTGGTGTGCTTCAGTCAGAGAATGGCCATCCATACATATCATTGATTTCCTTCCGATCGTGCCTTTTCCACTTAGTCTCCCCTCGTGCCGCGATTGAGGAAGACCAATCGGCTTAAGGTCAGGAACAAAGTCAACACAAAACTCAATTACCTCCTCATTTCCATAGCCCTTGGCGATGCTTCCTTCTGGCCTAGCACGGTTACGAACATATTTCTTTAATATTCCCATGAACCTCTCGAAGGGGAACATATTGTGTAGAAATACAGGACCGAGAATGGAAATCTCATCGACTAGGTGAACCAGGAGGTGCGTCATAATATTGAAGAAGGATGGCGGGAACACCAACTCGAAGCTGACAAGACATTGGATCACATCGTTCTGTAACCGTGGTAGAACTTCTGGATTGATTACCTTCCGAGAGATTGCATTGAGGAATGCACATAGCTTCACAATGGCTACTCGAACATTTGCCCCTCAAAGCAATCGGAAGCAATTGCGTCATAATCACGTGGCAGTCGTGAGACTTCAGGTTTTGGAACTTTTTCTCCGCCATGTTTATTATTCCCTTTATATTGGACGAGAATCCAGACGGGACCTTCATACTGCTCAGGCATTCAAAAAAGATGACCTTCTCTTCTTTGGTCGAGCGTAGCTGGCACGACCTTGAAACCGTTCCGGATGCCGGTCATCGGGGTCTTTCAAACTTTGCTGGTCCTGCCGTGCTTCCTTTGTATCATTTGACTTCCCATACACGCCCAAGAAGCTTAGGATGTTCACGCAAATATTCTTCGTAACGTGCATCACGTCGATTGCGGAGCGGACTTCTAGGACTTTCCAATATTCTAGCTCCCAGAATATAGATTTCTTCTTCCACATGGCTACGTGCCCGTCAGCTCCCTTCGGAACTGATTGTCCGCCAGGACCCTTTCCAAAGATGACTTTCAAATCCTTGACCATATCAAATACCTCGGCACCAGTGTGTTCCGCAGGCTTCGGCGGGTGATCTGCCTTGCCGTTGTAATGCTTGCCTTTCTTTCTTACTGGATGACCTTTCGGAAGAAATCGACGATGCCCAAGGTACACGTTCTTCTTACAATTTGGCAAATGTACACTTTCAGTCTCATGTAAGCAGTGCGTGCATGCATTGTATCCCTTATTTGACAAAAGGTTACTAAGAGCAGGCCAATCGTTGATGGTTACGAAAAGCAACGCTCGTAGGTCAAATTCCTCTTCTTTGTGCTCATCCCACACACGGACACCAGGTCTGCCCCACAACTGTAAAAGTTCATCAACTAATGGCCTTAGGTACACATCGATGTCGTTGCCGGGTTGCTTCGGACCTTGGATGAGCACTGGCATCATAATGAACTTCCGCTTCATGCACAACCAAGGAGGAAGGTTGTAGATGCATAGAGTCACGGGCCAGGTACTATGGCTGGAGCTCTGCTCGCCAAAAGGATTCATGCCATCCGTACTTAGACCAAATCTTATGTTCCTTGCGTCAGCTGCAAAATCTTTAAACTCTCTATCGATCTTTCTCCATTGCGTTCCATCTGCGGGGTGTCTCAACTCCCCGTCCGACTTACGGTCCTCTTTGTGCCATCGCAACAACTTGGCATGCTCTTTGTTCCTGAACAGACGTTTCAACCGTGGTATTATAGGAGCATACCACATCACCTTGGCGGGAACCCTCTTCCTGGGTTTCTGGCCCTCAACATCGTCACCAGGGTCATCGCCTCTGATCTTATAACGCAATGCAGTGCATACCGGGCATTCATTCAAATTCTCGTATTCACCGCGGTAGAGGATGCAGTCATTGATGCATGCATGTATCTTGAGAACCTCTAAACCTAGAGGGCAGACAACCTTCTTTGCTTCGTACGTAGTGGCGGGCAACTCGTTATTCTTTGGAAACATATTCTTCAACATTTTCAGCAAGTTTTCAAATGCCGAGTCAGCTACACCTGCCTGTGCCTTCCATTTCAGCAAATCCAGTGTGCAGCCCAGCTTTTTCAGACCATCATCGCATCCGGGGTACAGCGCCTTCTGTGATCCTCTAACATGCGATCCAAATTCTCCCTCTCTTTTTCAGTTTCGCAGCGTCTCCGTGCATCAGCAATGGTCCGACCAAGATCATCAACGGGATCATCACGTGCCTCTTCTTCACCTTCCCTTCACCTTCCCCTTCACCTTCAGCATCCTCCATGAAAGTATCACCGAAATGAGCAAGATAGCTTTCATCGATGAAATCATCCCCTTCTTCATCTTCTTCCATTATAACCCCTCTTTCTCCATGCTTGGTCCAACAATTATAGCTTGGCATGAAACCGTGCCGAAGCAGGTGCATGTGAACATCTCTTGAGGAAGAGTAACCCTTCTGATTCTTACAGTTAACACATGGACAGATAACAAAACCCCCCTGCTTGTTCGCATTAGCCACTACGAGGAAATCTTTCAAACCCATACTGAACTCGCCGGAGAGTCGGTTACCGTACATCCATTGCCGATTCATCTGCATTATTATAATATAAAATATATAATTAACCATTATGCATTTGTTAAACTAACTAGCTACAAACAATATAAATTAAACAATGAACTACACACACATGGATATTTTATCAACGACACATCAAAGGTTCAAGTTGCTAACCGCGATCGAGGAGGAAAAAATAAATGAGAAAGCTCAAGTGTGGCTCCAACACTTCATATCATGTTTGTTTCATGCTCTTGGGGCATTTCATCAAACACCTTATGTGCATAAGAGGAACCAAAAGCAAACCTAACACCCACTTGTGAAGTTTGTGAAGAGAATGGCTCCAAATGGCTAAGTGTTGGCTGCTGGATGGGTATATATAGGGGGGGCTTTAGTCGCGGTTGGCTGGCCAAGCGACTAAACCCTCGAACACTAGTCGCGGTTGGCCTGGCCAGCCGCGACTAAACGTGCAGGGCGCCACCGAGGCGCCTGGGCCCAGCCTTTGGTCGCGGTTCGCCTCCCGAACCGCGACTAAAGGTCCCATTAGTCGCGGTTCCTACAGCGCGACTTATGGGGCTCACCAGCTTGTTTTTCTACCAGTCGGACGATGATGCTATTTCAGAATTTGGAGTTATTGCGTATCGAAGACCTTGCCTGCATAATATTGCATTCAAGAAAGACAAGTTTATCGCTTGCTCATGTGAATTTGAGTACTTTTACCAAATTACTTGCAAAGTACTATACTTATCACTCTTGCATAAAAGAAAAAATGCTAATTTCATAACTATGAATATGACTATGTGGTGGGCAATGGAACCATCGTATGAGTATGGTGGAGGTTCCATTGCAATGAGTTTGTATCCATCTAGGATTAACAACAAATGTCGTCCAATGATTCTTGTGCCGTAAGACTCGTGTTAACCATAAGATTTGGAGTGGGACGGAGTAGTCAATTGTACTTCTTCCTATCGTACATCAACGGATGCGCTTACCGTAGTTACTTGAATCCCGAGGGACAAGCGGAGTGGTTGGGGATCCCTAAGTCCCCACGGTAATGCGGTCTATGATGGGTTGCAACGACCGGCGAAGGAACCAGGTCGAAAATCTGATTGTTGTCGAGGTCGGAAGGTATCCAAAGGGGTACGCTGACCGGCGAAGACCCAAGTTTGGAATTGTAACAAAGGGTGGGTGTGCGAGGTCGCGAAGGAGTATAATTTGACTAGGACCTTATACCGGGCCTCACACCACGGAAGTGTGGACGGGAAAGTACGCCCGATTGGCAACAAGGTTAAGATCTCTTATGGGTAAAGCAATACACCTCTGCAGAGTGTATCAAATCGTGACCTGTCACTCCTGTTCCGGGTTATGGAACTACGAACGCGGCCGGAAAGGAACTCCATGAAGTTCTAGTAAACCGGTGAAGGCTGACGGACATAGCTCTTCAGAATAAAAGCAACCTTTTGAAGAAATGATTACGAAAACCTGCATTTCCCTGGACTTTCTGGTCTATGGCTGTAGCTAGTGTATTAAACACCTCTTTCCTATAATGAGCTTGTTGAACACGCTCGTACTAATCCCACCTTAAATCCCCTGCTTAGATATGAAGGCATCAAAGGAGCATCTACACTGCAACTCGAAGGCCGAGGATTCAACAACTACTTCAAGGGACAAGACCTGTCAGAAGAGTCAAATACCACATCCAGCATAGAGAAAACCTAGATTAGCAGTAGAAGGGAACTAGCTCCCTAATCCTAGCTCCTATTTAGCTAGAATCTAGTCATAGCCTCTGTAGCTAGTCAAGTCCTCTATAAATAGAGTTCGTGATAAGATTAGACGATGAGTCGTTTTTCTGGAGTTTATTTGCAGTCTTACCTCATTGTAAAGTAGCAGGCTATGCTGATCTTTTGTAAAGAGTATGTATTGTAATTTTATAGACATGCCTTGGACCCTCATATGTTTCTGTTGTACCACTCTGAGCGATATAATACTAGTGGAGTGGTGTTTCATTGGTGTTATGTTAGATTTGCATACTACACCATGCAGTGGTATCTTGGGTCACCTCAGCTCGTATCAGAGCAAATGCTTTGACCCTAGGATTAAAACCCTTTAAAGGAGACCTATAGGTTAATTTTGGTAGTGTCTATAGGAAGTTGTCTTAGCTAAACCTAATATTTTTATGACTTGAGATGGATATTCACTTGAGAATAATCCTGACATACTTGAGTCAACCTTTCTTATCTATATTTTCTAAGTAAAGTTAGTTAGCTAATCCCAAACGTGTAGTACACCATTAAGTCCTTAAAACAATAGATGAGTAGACCACAGTTAGTATAGAATACATGGTAGTCCAAAGAGAGGATACAACCATAAGGAAGATATCCTATTGGAAGATGTGTACCAACACCTGTTATGGTTAAGTAATAATTATTCAGACCTATAATAGAAGTGATATCAAGTGATGAAGATGTGTATATAAGAAAGATATCCTACTAGAAGATGTATACCAAGACAAGTAATGGGTAAGTAAAAAAATCTAAACTTGTGAACCAACTAATAGTAAGTGATAAATATGAGTTATATGAGGTAGTATAGACCATGATGAGTCAATCATGTGAGGTAAGGAAGAGTGATAGGAATAAAATGTCTATTTACATGGTAGAGTTGCTGATCATATATGATTCACTTGAGAGTCATTATGTTATGAGTATAACATCACAAATACTTAGGAGGAGTATGATGAGAATTTAGATATTAGTACATAGAATTATATTCCATAACCATGGTAAATGTATCAAGTATACTAGGACCATAGTCACATTATACAAACACTTGGAAGTATAGGAGCTATGCTCTAATAGTTATGTGTTTAGAATCGCCATGTTAGAATCTAGAGATAGCATGTGAAGTAGTCCTCAACAAAATGGAAGCTAAGTTAGTACTTCCAAAGGAAATTAGGTTAACCTTAACTATTCTAGACCACTTTGTTGCAAGTTTATCTTATTGCAATTGTGCAATTAGGGTAAATGTTGATACAAATAGTAGTATGCCATATATATAGTTATATACGTCCTAAGTATCACGATATAAACCTATGCTATGTGGTGTTATATACTACACATCTCAGCCTTATGTTTAGAGATGTCTTACTCAACTATTATATTCATGCTTATGATGGTGTGTATTATTAACACAAAGCTGAATCTTCTTGGATTTTATTGGATTTTCATTGTTTGACTAGATCCATACATGAAGTTTGACTTTGATATGCAAATGCATGTTGCAATATCAAGTTCTTAATTGATGCTATAGATCTAGAGGGTAATGGTATTCGTGTAAGGAAGTGACGAATCCTGAAGATTTTGAAGACAAGAGAAAGGTTCATCAGAAAAACAAAGTAAAGTTGTGGGAAGTAACCACAATACTCTGAAGGAAATATCAATCAAAAATCATGGTTAATCTCAACAAAGGTGTACTTTAGGATGGAAGAAGCATGAAGATGAGAAATCTGGTGATTATAGAGAAGTAGAAGTAGAACCATAATCACCATGGAAGAGGGAATGCATGGGAAATCACTTAGGATACTATATTCATCGTGTCAGCTAGTGGTTTTCTTGCAAAATAAACCCTGAAAGAAGGAAAATGACAGGTGAAACCATAGCAGATATAAGAAGACCGCAGTTGGTATAGGATCAATACTGGAAGATAAAGTAGAAGATGTCTCGTCCAGTTGATTAGAACCTATAAAAGAATTCACTTTTGGTTATCAAATAGCCACAATTGTTATCAAGTAGTCCACAATTGGATTATTTGTAAGAAGAAGGGTTTAACAAATAAAACCTTATCAGCCAAATAATTGTGACAGATAGTCGAAGGATTCACGTTGGATATCCAGAATTGTGTGGATACACTACAAAGATTCTCCGTGAGACCTTAGAAGAGTACAAACCCTAAGCTAGATCAGACTAATATTCTAACCATGAGTTCAATGGTTGGAAGAAAAGGAGTTGAAGACCATAAAAAAACTCAAAGGGGGAGAGTAAAGATTGAGTTGGATGTATCGAGACTTAATATTTTGAGTAATAAAGGAGAAGAAGGTCTCAATTGAGAGGAAGTTCGATCTATTTTTCTCCTTGGACTATATATACCCCTTCTTCTAGCTTGAGATGGTTAGTTCAACCATTCATTTCACATATTTGTGCTCTCTCTCTCACACACACCATTGTTGAAACACCAAAAAGCTTGGATCTCTCTTTCTACCCACCCAAAGCCAAGTCTCTTTGGTAGAAAGAAAGAGGAGGCCCCGATCTACGTTTCCTCCAAGCCAAATCTCATTCCCCCTTGAGTTCATCGAGCAAGCTTGTTACTCTAGGGTTTGTGAAACCCTAGGTAGCTAGGGTCGCTCGGAAGCATCCGGGTTGTGGATTTGCTCCAACAAGAAGTTTGTGAGGGTTTGGAGACAATCTTTAAAGTCTACCACGAGTGAGTGAGCTATTCCTTTGTGGGATAGGCTCCGGGGAAAAAGTTGAGCCTTCGTGGCGTTGGGAAATCCTTCGTGGGATCCCACACCTCTCCAACGTGACGTACCTTCCTATCAAGGAAGGGAACACGAGAATACATCGTCATCTTCGCATGCTTCGGTTATTTCTAACCAATCTCTTTACATGTGTTCTTTGTTTGTGTGATAGCCTTCGTGCTTGAAGTATCTTGTTTCATTATATAGGTTACCTCACGTAGTTTGCATTAGGCTCACTTCCTATTCCGCAAAGCCTAAACACTGGCTTCTCTAGCGCTACGTGAAACACAGCCGGTGGTCAAGGTTGAGAAGCCATGGCGGATATGCTAGGAGCGGTGGTCGGCGGAGCTACATGCGGTCATGGTCAATGCTACGAGTGGCACCTGGAGTTAAGAGGCGTTAAGTGGTGTGGCGAAGCTAGTCTACGAGGTGCTACGAGAGGCACCTGCTGTTGTTGCGAGCGGCGTCCGGCGTTGCTTCAAAAGAATGGCGGGGCTGCTACCATCTGGATGTGGTGATGCCGCCATAGGTGGGTGGCGTTGCTACTAATAAAGAACCCGAGTTCTACACATGAAGAGCACGTGTGTTATCATCGGTTCATTCTGGTGCTGCAAGGAGGAAGCGGCAGTGCTGCAAGGACCTTGTCGGAGACTTCATAAAGAAAGATGTTGCAATGCTACAATAGTATAAAATGTTTACTTCAATTGGTATGTTATTGTTCTAATTTCGTACAATTTTTTTGCCACGAGGTCTCAATGACTCTCCGGTGAGGTTTTCGGCAAAGTATGGTGCTCCAGTGAGGTAGCTCCGTGTCAGCTGGTCTTATTCTTTTTTATTTCTGGGCAAACCATTTTTTTTTAGCTCAAAATGGACTGTACACCGTTACAAAATGCGGTAAGCGATAAGAGCATCTCCACTCGTCCCCCCGAGGAGGCCCCCGGCGAGCGTTTTTTCCATCCGGACGGCGACCGGCGCCAGTCGCGCCTTTCGGGATTTGGGGATTCATCCGGCGATCCATCCCCCCCAGCGGGGCTCGGACGGTGAAAAGCGGGGAAAGCCCGATCGTCGGTGACTCGACGCACGAACCCCACCGCCACGTCGCTCAAATTCTCCCCACCCTCGTATCTCTCTCGCCGCCCGCCACCCCGCCGGCTTGTTGCCCAGATGCGCCGCCACTCCTTCCCCCCTGCCATATTCCGCCGTGTTTGGACGACGGCCTATGTACTTCTGCTGCCGTTTTTCCGGCTGCTGCTCGTCGCTCGCGGCTCGGGTTGCCTCGACCACCCGTCGGTGTTCGTCCATTTGCCTCGCCGGCCATGGACTCGGACGAAGGAGGAGCAGATGTTCGTCGAGCTTATGCAAGAAGAGATGGCAGCACCCAAGACGACGAGCACATGATGATCCTTGGTTGCTTGGCAAGCATGTACGCCGGACGGCAACTCGTCGGCGTGGTGGGTCGGCACGAGGTCGCCGGAAGTGCAAGCAGACAGCGAATGGAGGGCTACGCATGTTGTACGCCGACTACTTCGCCGACAATCCATTGCACGGTGAGGTGTTTTCAGCGTCGTTTCAGGATGACGGCTATTTCGCAAATTGTGTATGCCATCCGCCACTTTGATCCCTACTTAGGATGCAAGGCGGATTGCTGGTTTGGTTGGATTTTCGTCGCTGCAGAAGTGCACGGTGGCTATGAGGATGTTGGCGTATGGAGCTCCCGGTGATACTGCAGATGACTATCTTCGGATGGCGGAGTCCACCGCCCTTGATTGTTTCTACGGTTCTGCAGGGCCGTCATAGCGGTGTTCGGGGACTATTTCTTGAGATCACCCACTGTCGAAGACACTCGGAGGATCCTTGCAACAAATGAAGCTAGAGGTTTTCAGGGATGCTTGGATTGACCGCATGCATTGGCAATGGAAGAACTGTCCGTTTGCGTGGCGGGAATGTACAAGGGTCAAAAAAGGCTGCTGTGATACTTGAAGCTATCCCATGATCTTTGGATTTGGCACTCTTTCTTTGGTATGCCTGGATCCAACAATGACATCAACGTCCTAAACTGCTCCTGGTCTTTTCCAAGCTTGTTGAGGGTCATGCTCCCCCGGTGGACTATGTGATCAATGGTCGGCACTACAACAAAGGATACTACCTTGCAGACGGTATCTATCCAAAGTGGGCAACATTTGTGAAGACGATCTCCAACCCTAGCACCCCCAAACTTTGCGAGTTTGTCAAGAAACAAGAAGCTTGCCGAAAAGACGTCGAGCGAGCATTTGGTGTCCTACAGCAGAGATTTCTGTCGTCCGGTTCCCATATGACTTGGTCCAAGATCGGATGTGGGAGGTGATGAACTGCTGTGTGTGCCTACACAACATGATTATTGAAGATGAGCGAAAGCATCAGGTTCCTCTGGTGAGCAAGAAGCACCATGATGAGAGAGGTCCTCTTGCACAGCCTAATCACCAAGTGCCTCCATCATGGGCCGCCTTCATTGCTATGCGCCGGGAGATTCGAGACTCTACAATGCACCAGCTGCTGCAAGATGATCGGTGGAGCACATATGGAGAGAGGCAACGCCAACACCGACGCCAACTAGTCTGTCTTAATTTGTTTGAAAAATTGTGAAATTTGTGTGCTTCATTTGTTTCACACTTGTTAAACATTGTCTTTTATCGCCGAATTTGTTTCAGCAATTTTTCCTCTTTTTGCCGAACTTGTTAAATTTTATGTTGAATTTGTTTGAAATATGTCAAATGGTCGAGTTTGGGGGTTTCCTGCCGGGGGACGGCTGGAACTTGGCGCTACACCCAAAATCCAATCGGACGAATTTTGGGATTTGGGCGTGGGGAGCGCCAACGAGTGGGGATGCTCTAAGGAACTGCAGACGAATAGAGAGCAGCAAAAGTACCTAAAGCACGACAAAATGGAATGAACGGAGGAGACGCGTACGGGACCTCCCGTACACTGTATATAAAGTCATTTCACACGAATAGTATAATTATGTACAGTATACAACCCAACCAGTTAATTCACGAAAACTGGTTTTATACGTTTAGCGACGAGCGGCAGTCCAGACTTGAGGCGCACGGAGAGGCCGTTGACCTCGCGCATGTCCAGCGAAGTCCCGGCGGCCGGCGCCAGGTCGAAATTGTACAGCAAGCTCGCGAGCGCCATCTCCACGGTCGGCACGGCGAACCCAACACCGGGGCACCCTCGCCGGCCGGTGCCGAAGGGTATGAGCCCGAAGTTCTGGCCCCTGTAGTCCACGGCGCTGTCGAGGAACCTCTCCGGCATGAACTCCTCCGCGCGATCCCACGACGCCGGGTCCCGCCCGATGGCCCACGCGTTGATCACCACCCGTGTGCGCGCCGGGACGTGGTAGCCGAGTATCTCGGCGTCATTGGGTGGCTCTCGTGGCACAAGGAGAGGGATCGGAGGGTGCAGGCGCAGCGTCTCCTTCACCACGGCCTTGAGATAGAGCAGCTTGTCCAAGTGGTCCTCGGTGACGACGTGGTGGTCGGCGATGCCGACGACCGCCCGGAGCTCGTCCTGGAGCTTCCTCATGCAGTGCGGGTGCGTGATGAGCTCGGTTATGGCCCACTCCATCGCCGTGCTCGTGGTGTCCGTCCCCGCCGCGAACATGTCCTGCTCGCGTCGACGCCCAATACAAGAAACATGTCAACTGCGTACTACTGCCATGGCATCTAACGGGTTCTACTAACGAAGAACACGTACCAGGATTATAGCCTTGATTTCGATCGTATCGAGCCGAATGCCAACTTCGTTGTCCGTCTCGTTCACGTCCAACAGCACGTCCACGAAATCCCTGTGATCGTCGCTGTCCTCGCCCTTCTGCCGGCCGGCTTGACGCCGGCGGCGGTGGTCGTCTATCACCTTCTCGAGCACACCGTCCAGCGCCTCGAACGTCCTTCTGATCTTGCCCTCCGTCCCCTTCACGGCGTCCACCCACCCAAGCCCCGGCAGGAGCTCCCCCAGAGGCGCCGTGCCGAGCAGCTCATTGAAATCCGTGAACACCTTCCTCAGCACGCGTCCCTTGTCACCATCGACGTACAAGCCGCGCGCGCTCTTGTCCCCGAACGCGGCGCGCGAGACGACCGTGTTGGCGTAGACGAGAAGAGGCTCGCACAGGTCGACGACGGCGCCGCCAGCCCCCGCGTCGCGGACGCGCTCGACCAGCGCGGCGGCCTCCTCTTCCCGGACGCGGCGGAAGGAGAGGATGCGGAGCGGGCTGAGGAGGTGGACCACGCACACGCGGCGCGCCTGGCGCCAGTACTCGCCGTAGGGCGCGAACGCCACGTCGCGCCCGTAGAGGAGCCGCTCGGCCATGGCGCTGCGCGGCCGGCTCGCGAAGGCCAGGTCGCGGGTCCTCATCACCTCCTCCGCGGCGGCGGCCGAGGACACGAGCACGGCTGGCACGCGGCCGAGCCGGAGCAGCAGGACCGGGCCGTGCGCTGCGGCCAGGGACCGGAGAGCACGGTGCGGCAGGGAGCCGAGGAGATGGAGGTGGCCGAGGAGCGGAAGGCCGCGCGGCGACGGCGGCAGCTGCCTCTGGGTTCCATCGCTGCCGCTGCGCGGAGGAGTGGGCTTACGAAGGAGGTACAAGAGAGATACGGTGAAGGCGAGGAGGAGGAGCGCGAGTGCAAGAGGCGTGACCAAGGCCATGGTTCTGCCGCCGTACACTACACCACGGTAGGGTTTTAGGGGCACTTTTATAAAAATGTGCCGAATTTACTTGCTACTCGGAAAGTATTAAGGGCACTTAAAAAATGTGCCCTTATAGGTATACATTTAAGGGCATATATTCAAATGCCCCAAAAACATTTGAGGGCACATTTTTTAAATGCCCTGAAAAGTTTAGAGGGCACATCAAAATTGTGCCCTGAAAAGTTTAGAGGGCACATCAAAATTGTGCTCTAAAAAGTTTAGAGGGCACATCAAAATTGTGCCCTGAAAAGTTTAGAGGGCACATCAAAATTGTGCCCTAAAAAGTTTAGAGGGCACATCAAAATTGTGCCCTGAAAAGTTTAGAGGGCACATCAAAATTGTGCCCCGAAAACTTTTAAGGGCACATCTAAAATATGCCCCAAAAACTTTAGGGGCACATCCAAAATGTGCCCTAGAAACTTTCTAGGGCACATACAAAATTCGGTTTACAACAATAACAATACACAGACCTACAGTTCACAGCTGCAATTTTGGCAGGATTAGAGATTGGATTATACAGTGCATGCAACTTTCTAATAAATCATAAAAGGAACATGAGCACATTAACAGAACACAATGTATGCCACAGGCATTATAACAAACAGATGGTATGCAACCACATAGATCGTTGACCGTATTAACAGAAAAATGACTTAAGAAATATGTATAGATAAAGTACAAGCTAAGTCTAAAAATGACAAGCCTAGGATGGGAAGTTTCAGAGCATCTTTGTTGCAAAGGTCACATCAGCAGATTTTGGAAACTTGGTCTTCTCAAACCTATGATGGAAAAACAAGTTCCTGAACATCTTTGTTCCAATGGTCACATGAGTAGATTTGGGGAACATACTGCAAAATTAACAAAGGATAACTCAGAATAGGAAGTAGCTTGTATAAGTATAGAAGTGCCATTTTCTAGGAAAGATAAAACCAAGTATTTACCAAGCCTCATGCAGAAGAGCAAAAATTCCAATAGGTCTCAGATGAGCAACAATGCATAATGTTATCCAGAGCAAATAATGGACAGAAAGACAATAAAACAGTACTTGAATCTATCCCAAATATCAATTATTGAATCCAAGATGATGCAACAAAGTAAGGTCTAGTGTAAGCATGCACAACTCCAGACCAAAATTCACAAACTATTTCTAAGTTACACATCAAGAAAATTTGATCGATTGTTCTACATGTGCAGAACAAGGCATGTACCTGCTGGCTCGACCCATCTGGACCTGCCGTCGTTGACGACTACTACTGATGGAGATCGTCCTCGTCCCGTCTGGCCACTTACTCTCCTCTGTTTAACAGCCTTGAAGCAACTTCCCCTGTAGTGTTTGAATCAACATCAGTCTGGTTCTCATCCAGATTTGGAAAACTAAGATAAGTTGAATCGGCAAAAACAGAGATATATTTATACTCCAATTGACTTGTTTGTTGCACATGCTTGATCTATATTTAAAGGACAGCAACTTGTCACAAGCTATCCAAGAAAGATTAAACACAGTACACGCAAGTTAAGTTCGAGAAACAGTGGTCTTTTGAGTAGTACCTGCCATGCTAACTACACTATTCATGAGCCTCTGATGGCAAAATATGGCCAAAGAATAAGCATAACTATTTGTTCCATCTGACAACTACTCATAGCTACATGATGCAAAATGACAAGCATTGCACATTATAATGTCGGAACAATTCCACTTGGTCTAAGACTATTAATATGCCTAGACACCAATAAGAATTCACATAAGCATGTCCATAGATATATGCGATATTGAGTTGCAGATAATTACAGTGATCTCAGCAATGTATTTCACCATGAAGTACAGTCAAGTCTAACAGAGTAGGACAGAAAAATAGAAGAAGTGCATTTGGAGATTAGAGAATGAGATGGCTCAAGTCAGCAAACATAGACTTGTTATCATGTCTTCAAATGAACAACACTACTGCAATAAACTAATTATAATAACCATGTGCCTCCATGACCAGCGTGCAACGGCTTCTCCATTAGTTACCTTGCAAATGTGTGTGGAAGATGCAATCACAACATACAAATATGGGCCATGGAGGCCATGGCGCTGATCAGGTTGCAATCTACAAAAATGAACAGAAAAAATCAGCTGACTGTGGTATACCAGACTTAATTACTTCAGCATAGATCAAGGCATGAACATTTAAAACTGTTGCTCAAGCATGGTAGAGTACAAAGAAGCATCATTGTCACAAAACACCACCCTATTACAGAGAAGAGCAATGTTATGGTGCAATCTTAGGGTTGAGTTCAGTCTTCTTGAAATAAAATGAACCATGAAGAATAAATGTAACAAAGGAAATTGGAATCATTATTTCAATTTCCATACCTTCTTATAAGAATTAGCATACCTACTTTGAGGTGGCAGAGGGATTTAGGTAATAAAATGATATTACCGAAATTACCTGGAATTCTTATAAATCTGGTCATTTAAATGGATGTTCACACTTCACTAGGTATACCTTTTAGAGCAAGGCATGTACCTGCTGGCTCAACCCATCTAGACCTACCGCCGTTGACGACTACTAGTGATGAAGATCGTCCTCGTCCCGTCAAGCCGCTTACTCTCCTCTGTTTAACAGCCTTGAAGCAACTGTCCCTGCAGTGTTTGAATCAACATCAGTCTGGTTCTCATCCAGATTTGGAGATACCTAATCAAAATGGGCTACTCTCAGAGGGGATCACAAATGCTTTTTGTAATCTCATTTAAACTTACCGCTAATTATTTACATATATCAGATCAAAATGTGCTACTCTCAGAGGGGAGCAGCATGATTCAATGTCTAGTAATTTAAACTGTACTATGAAGGCAATAAATCCAGTCTAATACATGAAGGAAAGATATATAAATTTAATGAATTACACAAAATTCCTAAGAACAACTCCTATTAACACCATCCAAATCTACGGCCTACAAAATCACGAAAGGGAGAAACCAAGAAACAAAGTAAAAAGGCTAGACCTGTCCCTGGAAATGATAACTTTGATGCTGCCAAGGAAACCACCATAAATTGCCCCGGTGAATTTCCTGGAAGTCTACAAACTAAGCTTTTTTAGAACAACAATTTTTACTGGGGTATAGATGAACAGCACCACAAACCATTTCAAAATGATATAAATGGTGAACTGCGCAACACATCGAGAGGCAGTGAGAATAGCGTGTATAAGTGTGTAAGCTAGATAACATTTCCCGGATGAAAAACTGTGAAGAACCATCTAATTTTCTCAACCCAATCAGGCAATGTGGCAAAAGTATAGAATATCATCATTTATTCTCTCGCACTCTGCTACAAATTTATTATCAATCAAAGTGCATATCTTGAATGGTGATCATAAATCTAGAAGGATATATGTACATTTGCTATAAGTAATATGAATTGGAATGTTTAAACAGAAACAAGCATGGTGCTCCAATAAAATAGTTTTCCAGCAAACTGCACTGGTGTCAACTAAATACACAAGAACTTCTAGGTTCCATATACTGACAGTTCAGGCATGAACTTCTATCGCATCTACCCCAAATAATACACCATAAAATTGAAACTATAGTCCACATGCCACCCCATAACAACAATAAATATGAATGCTCCAACAACATTGACATTGATGCCACTCCGAGGAACACCACTGCGTCAAATCAAAATCGACATTGATGCCACTCCAAGGTCATCAACCAAATAGAAATTGATCTAGCCAAATGCTGCTTCTCCTTCGCATCTGATTGATTTGGCTAGCGATGGCTAGCCACACCACCACACACAACACAACTGCACTTTGTATTCTGATGATTTGGTAAAGCAAATTCCAATAATCACCGGCCTCATCCGCCCAGTGTAAACATGCACCGTTTCGAACAGACAATCTGGCCTCAAAATCAATGATAAGGAAGGGGCGACCTTGATTCATACCTTCATAGGAAGAAGACGCTGATGTCCTGGCCTAATCTGGAAGGAAGACAGATGTGGCGGCGGCAAGAGGAGGCATCGCAGCGTGGAGGCCATCTCCCAGCACGCGCATGTTTCTCTTGCTGCCCACGAGCTCGACCTGCAGCAGCACGATCGTGCGGTGAAGGCGTGCGCCTAGTGGGAGAGCGCAGATGAAGGGCAGGCGCCGTGTTCGTCGCCGAGGAGGGACAACCGGAGCCCGGAGGATCAGCTTGAGGCACATGCGCGTGAGCCGTGCCTCGAGCCCGAGCCCCACGGCTAGGGCTTCGCGGGCGCGCCTGCTTGGGTGCTGGAGAGCGCCACAACGGCGAGGATCCCAAGGCGCGGGGACGTCGGAACCATGCTAGCGAGCCCCAGCTGATACGGCTAGGGTTTTCCGCAGGGAGCCCAAGGCGCGGCGACGCCGGAACCATGCCGGCGAGCCCCAGCTGATGCGGCTAGGGTTTGCCGCGGGTGTGCGCATGCTGGGGCGTAGAGAGGGTGCGTCGGGGGGATTTGGTGAAGGAGGAGGTGGCGGAGCAGCACCTACGGTAGGCGGTGCCGGAGACGGCCGAAGCTGCGGCAGGCGGCGGCGCTGGCGCGGGCGCATCGGCAAAGGGGCTCGCCGCTCGCGTGAAAGGGGAACGAGAAAAAGAGGGGTGAGTGAGAGGGGTGGGGGTCTGGCCTGGTTTGACCTGGTCCGGCGCGAGTTGTGATTCGTGGGAATGAATCCTGTACACCGCCTGCAGCAACCACTTGCATATAATTATCCTGGTATTTTACGAAATGGATCAAACGATAGCCTTGCTGATCTTGCTCTTTTCCCTGAACATAATCCATATCTTTGGAAACTTATTTTTGTTTCAGCATTTTGTATGAGACACTGCCGAAAAATGATGCTTTCATTGCACAATCAAGTCAAGACAATTTTTCATTGCATACGCACCATATTTTTGTGCTAAAAAAAGTTTATAACACATTCCAAGTGCATTACTGTCAAGGCAATCCAGGCCGCTCAATTCAGTTATGGTACAGGGATCTTTTTATATGAATATCTGGCATCACTTGAAGGTCAGGCACTCGTGTCGCCTCATCCGGGCGTGGAAGATCAGGGCATCGAGGTAGAACAACATAAGCACTGGAGGTCGTGGTTGTGGTCGTGACGACGTAGAGGATGCGTAGGCGACAACAGGAAGTAGGCCAAGGCGCGGCGGCACCGGAATCGAGCTGGCGGCTGAGTTGGGCCGAAGGCTAGGATTAGGAGTGGGGCGGAGATACGTTTTTGGGAGGATCGATGGTTGGGAATAACCACTCTTCGCGAACAGTATCCGGCCTTATACAATATTATTCGTTATAAAGGGGATACCTTGCAGAAGGTGATGGAATCTTCTCCACCCTCGGTAACGTTCATACGTGATCTTATTGGTCCCCGCCTCGACTCTTGGAACGAACTGCTTCAGCGGTTAGATTCAATACAGTTATCTACGGGGTCTGATGAATTTCGTTGGAGTCTTACCAAGAATGGTGTATTCTCGGTAGCCTCAATGTATAAAGCCCTTTGCATTCCTACCCAACCAATTTTAAATAATAAATCCATCTGGAAGATGAAGTTATCATTGAAAACAAAGGTCTTCGAATGGTATCTTCGTCGCGGTGTGATTCTTACTAAAGATAACCTTGTAAAACGCAACTGGCAGGGTTGCAAGAAATGTGTGTTCTGTCACGAAGACGAGACAATAAAACACCTTTTCTTTAATTGTCGAGTTGCTAGATCTATATGGTCAATCATTCATATAGGTTCTACCTTGTATCCACCCCGTAGTATAACCAATATATTTGGTAATTGGTTAAATGGGGTGGATTCAAGGTATAAAACGATTATCCGAGTGGGAGAGATGCAGTTATATGGTCGCTTTGGCTGTGTAGGAATGACAAGGTTTTTAATCATAAAAATTCTTCTATCATGCAGGTTATATACAGATGTACAGCTATGCTCTGTTCATGGTCACCGCTTCAACGCTTCAAGGACCGAGACCTATTTATGGAGGTGTCTACACGATTGGAGAATATGGCCAAGGATTTTATTACCCAACATGGGTGGCAGCATAGCCGTAGGATAGAAGCCAATGGAACTATCGATTAGTTGGCTTTTTTCCTTTATCTTTGATGTATTAGTTTTTGCTTGGATGTTGGATTCATAAACGGCTGTGTGCATCTTAGCTATGCAGAGGCTGGGTATAATGCTTGATATATCGAAATAAAGCGCCATTTATCGGAAAAAAAAGCTATACCTATTATGGCACATTGGAAATGTGCCCTTATAAGTATACCTATGAGGGCACATAGGATATATGCCCCGAAAACTATTTACGGCACATGGATTTGTGCCCTAATAGGTCATACCATTTAGGGCACATCAAAATGTACCCTAAAAGGTATACTTTAGAGGGCACATCCAAAATGTGCCATAATTGGTATGTCCTATAAGGGCACTTAAAATATGTGCCATAATTGGTAACTTTTCAGGGCACATAGAAAATGTGCCCCTAAGAATGTGCCCTGAAATGCCTACTGTGGTGTAGTGGTACGTACCTGCGCGCGCGACGCTGGTGAGTGCTGACGGCCTGAATGGACCAGCTATAAGTGCAAAACCATCTAGCGACATGTATCAGTATCAGCTGTGTCGTCTTCAGTCGACTTGTTGATGGATCAGAGACCATGCATGTACTCAAGACGTCCACGGAAATATCCGGTGGGATTGACGTGTTGGAGCACGAGTGCAAGAGGCGAGAGGAAGGCCATGGCCGTCGGGACGAGCGTGCGTTCTGGCGCCGTAACCGTGGCGCTGGTGACTGGTAAGTGCTGACGGCCTGAATTGCGCAGCACCATCTATCGACTGCCGATATTCACGTTCACTGCATGTATCAGTATCAGCTGTGTCGTCTTCAATCGACGGATGGTCCAGGGGAAATATGCGGTATGATTGAGATGTGTTGAATAATGGGAGCAAATTTTCAGATTAGCAACACTAGCCAAGAGGAGAAAAACAGGGAAAATTTTCTAGGGTTCACCTCTTTCAGCCGCCACACACTACCACCCTCTACTCTGTGAGAATATGTATACAAGTTTGGTTAGACTAGGACTCTGTTCGTGCTAGAAAGAAAAAGTCTTACGACAAGACAAAGGTCTGAAGAAGTAATCGTTTTAAAACTAAAAAGATAAATTCCTAATGGAGGGTTTAAGAGGCATGACTTAGAATAGTGAGGGTTTTAGAGACACGGGTAAACACCTTTTTGTCAAAGAAGCTATTTGAGACCATCGGTTGGACTTCATTGCTTTACTAGAAACTGTTCGATCTAACTTTACTACACCTTTCTTAAGAAATCTAGCGGCTGTCAAAGATTTTACCTGGTTTTGTTTACCGCCACATGGGCGGTCGGGGGTATCTTAGTCGGTATTAATATCTTAACACTTCAAGTCAAAAAAAGTTGATAATGGTGACTTTTGTGTTAAGCTGCATATTAGATCTAAAACTGATGGCTTTGAGTGGATCTTGGTACCGGTCTATGGAGCGGCGCATGAATCACATAAACTAGAATTCTTACCGGAGTTAGTGCGAATGCGTGATGCTGAGTCATTACCAATGTTACTAGCTGGGGATTTTAATATCTTTTGCAAACCTGAGGAAAAGAGCAATGATAACTACAATCCTCGATGGCCTTTTATTTTTAATGCCATTATTGAGAATTCAAACTTGAGAGAAATTGTTCTCTCAGAGAGATAATTTACCTGGGCGAACAGAAGAGAGAATCCAACGTATGAAAAGTTGGATCGAGTTTTAGCTAGCGTTGAATGGGAACAAAAGTTCCCTCTTGTGTCTGTGAGGGCACTAACTTGGTCAGGGTCGGATCATACACCTTCGTTAATTGATTATGGTAATCAAGCTCATCTTGGTAACAAGGCTCGCTTTTTTTTGAACTATCTTATCTTGAACAGGATGGTTTTAATGATATGGTGGCTGCTGAATGGGCTGCAATTTCAAAAGGAAACACACCTATTCAAACTTGGCAAAAAAAAAGACATTTACGTCGATTTTTAAAAGGATGGGATAAAAATCTAAGCGGGAAATACAAGAAAGAGAAAGAACGCCCGCTAAGCATTATTGATGCTCTCGATATTCAGGCAGAAGTTCGCCCACTAAATGAGTTAGAAAGGGCAAAGTTAAAAGACGCAAATGATCGCGTTAATAAACTTAGACGTGATGAAGAGATTAAATGAGCTCAAAAAACTAAGGTTAAGCATGTTCAGGAAGGAAGTCAAAATACTAAATATTTTCATCTTATAGCGAATGGAAAACATAGAAAGAAAAAAATATTCCAATTGGAGCAGGATGAGGCTACCATTGTTGGGGAAGATAATCTTAAAGTTTATATTACCGAATATTACAAAAAGTTGTTCGGAGCTCCTGAAGAAAATTCTTTGTCCATGATGAAGGACAGAATTGATGATATACCTCAGCTGTCTATGGAGGAAAATGTCCTCTTAACAGCTAACTTTAGCGAGGAAGAAGTCTATGAGGCTATTTCTCAAATGGAGCATAATAAAACTCCTGGGTCTGATGGGTTTCCAGCGGAGTTCTTCCAAAAGTTTTGGGATGTAATTAAAGTTGACTTAATGGCTATGTTTGGTCATTTTCAGACAGGAGGATTCCCGTTATTCAAATTGAATTTCGGTGTGATCACTCTTCTCCCAAAAAAATAGAATGCAGTGCAAATTCAACGATATAGACCGATATGTCTGTGGAATGTTAGTTTCAAGATTTTCACAAAGGTTGCCACTAATCGTGTCTCTGACTTGGTACATAAAGTGGTCCGACCCACGCAAACTGTGTTCATGCCAGGGAGACATATATTAGAAGGTGTTGTTGTGCTTCATGAAACCATTCATGAGCTGCACCGGAAAAGGTTGGATGTAGTACTCTTTAAAATTGATTTTGAAAAGGCATATGATAAAGTGAAATGGCCATTTCTACATCAAGTGTTGTGTATGAAGGATTTTGACCCTAAATGTTGTGAATGGATTCAAAGTTTTGTTTAGGGAGGAAGTGTCAGAATACGGGTCAATGAGGATATCGGTCATAATTTCCAAACGAAAAAAGGATTGCGACAAGGTGATCCTTTGTCTCCAATTCTATTTAACATTGTAGCCGATATGCTGGCTATTCTTAATTATTGGCAGGGCTAAGGATGTTGGACATGTAGGCAGTATGGTACCTCATTTGGTTGGTGGAGGAGTGTCCATTCTCCAATATGCTGATGATACAATTTTGTTCATGGAACATGATATGGAAAAGGCAGTAAACATGAAAATAATCCTATCCATCTTTGAACATTTATCGGGCTTGAAAATAAATTTTCATAAGAGCTAACTATTCTGTTTTGGTAAAGCTAAGGATGTGGAGCATCATTACAAAGATATATTTGGGTGCGAGTCTAGAACTTTACCATTTAGGTATTTGGGTATACCTATTCACCACAGAATTCTTCGTAACTCGGAGTGGAATCCGGTAGAAAGTCATTTTGTTGCAAAGTTGGAATGTTGGCGCAGCAAACTTCTTTCTTACGGAGATCGTCTTGTACTTATAAACTCGGTCCTCACTAGTTTGCCAATGTTCATGTTATCTTTTCTAGAAATTCCAATTGGGGTTAAAAAGAGACTTGACTTTTATAGGTCAAGGTTCTTTTAGCAATCAAATGAAAATAAAAATAAATATAGGTTAACGCGATGGAACATAGTATGCCGACCGAAGGATCAAGGGGGTTTAGGTATTGAAGTTCTTGAATTAAAGAATAGGTGTTTGCTCAGTAAATGGTTGTTCAAACTACTAACAGAAGAGGGGATGTGGCAACAACTATTACACAACAAATATCTTAAGAATAAAACTTTGGCGGAGGTTGACGAAAAACCGACAGATTCTCCCTTTTGAAAGGGCCTTATGCGAATTAAAAATGATTTCTTTGATAGAGGTTATTTTAAAATTGGAAATGGTGCTAGTGTTCGTTTTTGGGAAGACATATGGCTAGGGGATATGCCTCTTTCACAACAATATCCATCTTTGTATAATATTGTGCAACGAAAAAATGTCTTGGTGGCGAACGTCTTAGGTCAAAATCCTCTAAATATTGGTTTTAGAAGGTCCTTTAATGAACACAAGTGAAATCAATGGGTACACTTATGTCAACGTTTAATAGCGGTTCAGCTTTTGGATGAGCCTAATAAATTTGTGTGGAAACTAGTTAATTCGGGTTTGTTTACAGTCAAATCAATGTATCTCGACTTGATGAATGATCATACTAGGTACTTACGAAAATATTTATGGAGAGTGAAAACCCCCCTTAAAATTAAGATATTCATGTGGTTTCTTAGTAACAGAGTGCTGTTAACCAAGGATAATTTGTCCAAAAGAAAATGGACAGGTTGCAAAAATGTTGTTTTTGTGATTCTAATGAAACACTAGATCATTTATTCCTCACATGTCCCTTTGCAAAAATTATTTGGCGTATGATATATTTTGCGTATAACATTCCCCCACCTACTAATATAACTAATATGTTTGGTAATTGGTTGAATGGGGTAGATAAAAAGGACAAAACTCATATACATAATGGCGTTTCAGCTATTTGTTGGTCAATATGGACATGCAGAAACGATATTGTTTTTAACAAAAATAAGAAAACTAATTTTTTGCAGGTTATATATCTAGCTGTGCACTGGATATGGGTCTTCTTACTCCCAGAGGATCAGCGGGAAGCTATGGATAATGGATGCAACCGCCTGCTAACGGTTGCACAAGACTGCTTTTTCCAGGCTACTGGATGGGTCATGTTAGTAGAATTAAGAATGGATAGCTTTATGTTGCTTTTTATTTTTCGATGGTTTATTCAACCTTAGCTGATTCATGATTGTAATCATCTACACATTAAGACTGGGTACTTTGCAACAAATAAAAAGTTGTGTGCATCCTTTGGATGCAGAGGCTAGGACGATGCTCCCATTTAAAAAAAAAATAGACTAGGACTCTACAATATCTTCTACTCCAAGTTTTCCTCTCCATGTACTTCAATATATACCCCATGAGGATCACCGAAATAAACACGAAACAAATATTAAGGTTCTAAAATTTCTACATACTCTTCACTCTTTATCTCATTATGTACACACCCCTGAGATTCTACTGTAATACATGGAACTACCTCCAACACTCGCTCTCAAGATTGAGACAAACATGTCAACCAAGCCTCATTTTGTCACACACATTCTGGAATAATACAACATCGACGCTCTTGGTAAGAATATCAGCAAGTTGATCACCTGATCTTACATATTCTTCCATATTTCGTCTAAGGATTGGTCAAAAGTTAAACTTTACTAACTTTGATCAAATACTTAGGAAAATATATTTACATCTACATTATCGAATGAACATATTAAGAAAATATACTTTATGATGAATCTATTCATGTTGGTTTAGTATTGTAAATGTTTATATTTTTGTGTATAAACTTGGTCAAACTTAAAAAACATTGACTTTTGATTAATTTTTAGACGCCTTACATTTTAGGATGGAGGGAGTACTTGGTTGAGAAGAATGTTGATAATAGCCTAATTATCATAGCATAACCAAAGAAGTGCGCCATTAAACAAGTGTAGTTCAGACATTAATATTTCTACCCATATGGATTCACATAGACCAGATGCTATTGCTCGCTGTTGTTGACCTTGCAACCAAACTTTGTTTCGTACTCCTTCAACTCACAAGATTTCCACCGACAAACATGTAACATCCCATGTTTATAGTTAAGTGCATTTGTATCATAAGCATCATCTAAAATTCAACAAGAAATTTTTGCATGTAAAAATAAAGTGAAAACCTTAAAATTGATAAATCATTCGGTCTAATTTAAGTGTCTCAGTAAATCTTCGATCAAAAGTGTTGTATTTTTTTAGATAACAGAAGTAACTGGTAAAAATATTAATTTTACTTATATCCGTTTTGCCAAAATTGTAATCGCAAAGGGGTAAATATTTGAACTCATCTTATAGTCGTATCAAAGAGACAAGCGTATGTATAAATCATAAACAGCTAGCAGCCTTTGTATGGATATCTACTAGCTATAGTTGCAGCTATCTAAAATATCCAGGAAGAGAACCGCACTTGACTTGTTTAGACGTAAGAGCATCTCCACTCGTCCCCGACGAGGCCCCCGGCGAGCTTTTTTTCCATCCGGACGGCGTAATTCGGCCCAGTCGCGTCCCGGTTCTCGTTTTCATCCGGGTGGGCCTAATTTCATCCGCGATCCCGCCATCCCGGCCCCGGCGCTCGAGGACTCCGGACGAAACAGCGGAAAAATCGAAACTTCCCGCGCGTCGGTGGCCCCAACTTGTCGGCGAGAGAAACCGATCGTTGTCCTCATCGCATCGTCTTCCGCGCTGTAAAGCCTGCCGCCGGTCTGCATTCGCCGTCACGCGGCGAGTTAATGTCGTCGTCTTCCGCGCACGCATCGTCTTCCGCGCGCACTCCACGCGGTCAAAGGTTGCCGCCGGTCAGCTCGCCGCGGACGCGTCGCACTCCACGCGGCATTAATCCCCCGCGCCAGCCGCACCTATATACGCCGCTCCGCTCGCCGCCCGGCGTGTGATCCACTCTCCCTCCACTCTCCCTCCGGTCTCCCTCCACTCTCTCTACTCTCCGACGATGGCATTCTCCGACCGGCGGCGCAGCCAACTGGCTCCCCCGCCGCTCGCTCCACGCGTGGGAGGGGCACCTCCTCCACCAGGCGGGGTACCCCTGCCCGCCGGACACGAGGCCTCCCGGCGGTGGGTGGCGGCTGAGTCGTGCCGGCGTACCAATCCCGCCGCCGCCTCGGGGGCCTCTGGACATCGAGATCGAGGAGGCGCGGATGACAATGACGGATGAGGAGCGCCGAGCCACGCCACCATCCCGACAACTACACGGCGTGGAACTCGTACTTCCTGCGGTGGTGGGAGCGGGAGCTCGCCTCGACGCCGGCCGCCGCCTCCGCCTCCAGCGCAGCAACTCCGCGGGCCGCAAACGTTGGTGGAGCGCGCCGGGCCGGAATCTCGAGGCCGTCCTCGAGCACATCCAGCGGCAACTTCCCGGTGCTCACGATGCCCCCTCATCAAGGGCATCGGCGAGCCGCCCCGGGAACGTCGCAGCCACGGCATGGCTGCCGGCTCGTCGTCTTCCGGATCGGCGTCGAGGTCATCCTTGGCGCCGGTGAAGAGGGAGGAGGCGTCGCCTTGGCGCCAAGAGGAGCCGGCGTCTCCGCCGCCCAGCTGGGAAGCGCGGCGGCGCCCTCGTCATCCGCGCCCACCCCGCCGCAGGGCGGCCGAAGAGGACGAAGAAAGAGGCCGCCGCAATCCAGCTCGCCGAGGAGGAGGAAGCGCGCGGAGGACGCCGCGATGGCGGAGGCGATCGCCCGGTCGCTGAGGACATGGAGGAGGAGAAGCGCGGGATGATGCCGCCTGGCCGGGCCGCGGGAGCGTGATACGTCTCCAACGTATCGATAATTTCTTATGTTCCATGCTACTTTATTGATGATACCTACATGTTTTGCACATTATTTAGTATTTACGCATTTTTGGAACTAACCTATTAACAAGATGCCGAAGAGCCAGTTGTTTTTTGTGTTTTTTTGGTTTCAGAAATCCTAGTAAGAAAATATTCTCGGAATTGGACAAATCACCGGGGGTCCTATTTTTGCACGGAGCTTCCGAAGACCGAAGAGATAACGAGAGTGGGGCCACGGGTGGCCAGGGGATAGGCGGCGCGGCTGGGCCCTGGGCGACAAAGGATAACTTGTCAATGCCTACAGATTGTAGACTAGGGTTTTGCTAGAAGTAGAGGGCAAGTAGATCTCGAAGGTTTAGGCGAAAAGTACTCGGCGATTATGAAAACTAGGGTTATGTTGACAGTAGATTCGATCCTTTCTTTGTCCCTCGACTCCCCCTTATATAGGAGGTGGAGCCGAGGGTTTTTGTACAAGTTACAGAGTCGGGACGGTTTCTAACTCATCCCGCCAGATTACAAATAACACTTCCTATTACAACTCTAGCTTTCCTTAATATATCTTGGACTCCGAATCTTCTTATTCTTCGGATAGTGGGCCTTGAGTAAACTCGGGTACTATCTTGGGCAGGCCCATTTGGGATGCCTATGTCGGCCCCGAGATTTTGCTTGAATCGTAGAGTCAAGGGAAATCTCGACTGTTTATATTTATTCGAGAGCTTTTATTTATGTTTCTTCACATAAAATTCTATATTGTGGGGATAATGGTAGTTGGGGCTAGTTCATCGACGGATCAGGTACTAGTTAACGCTCTAGTGGCAATCCGCAAAAACCTACTTCAAGATCACGTCCCTGGACATGATCTCGGGATACGGTGTAAACTTCGACGGTGCCGCTTAAGGTCTTACCATTCAGTCGAGTCCCGATCAAATTTATCGGGTACCTAACGCGTCCGTTAGGATTTTTCTTCGTATCTGTTGATACGGATAAAAATGTGAGAGATCTGGCGATGCCACGCCAATGAACGGATCTGGGTCTTACCTTCGCAAATTTGCGGCATTCGGAAATTGATCTTTGGCGTTTTGAGAATATATTGTCGAGTGCTTTTCGCCTTTGGAATAGCACATTTTATCGAGTCATATTTGATGACTTATTTTGTCTTCCCGATGGAGTATATGTAGAGTTATCTGTGTAACTCGAAATATACTCACTTCTGTTTCTTTATTTTGATAAAATTCATCGGGCACGCGAACAGCGTTCCGATGGTAACTTGAGGCTACATCCAAGAACTTGTGCTTAGGTGTAGGCTCCACAGATCCTATCCATTGCCGCTATATTTATAATCTTTCTCGATAGTTTTATATTTATCGGGTGCGCGATCCCGATGGTAGCCCCCGGGGCTATGAACAAATGCTTGCATTTGGTCATAGGCTCTCGCCATTTCTATCTTGTCATACTCGAATTTTCTATTTTCCAAAGTAGCCCCCGAGCATTTGGGCAAAAACTTGTATTTGATCAAAGGCTCCAAAAGTATTCAAATGATTTGTCCTGTCGCCATTCTCTTTTTATTTTTCTTGTCGACATACTTTTCCCTTGTCAAATTCTCTTCATCTTTATCAATAGTTGGGATTTTTTCTGCCTTGTGGGTCCATTGTTCCCACCACGTTAACACGTCGTGCAAGGGGACACACGTCCTCCGCTTTTCTGGCGCACGTACGGTACGCCTGTTCCATTCCTTCCCGGTAAAAATACCTTTTTACCCTTGTATCTACAAGATCCTTTTGCACCACGATTTCTTCATCCAACGGTGCCTTGCTTCGTCCGAATCCTATATAAACCTTTCTTCAAGATCGGTCCAGTCCTTCGTTTGCGCCTTCTCATTCCCTCTGCAAAAGCTTCCCTGCGCCCAACTCTGTTTGATCTTTCGCACGCCTAAGCATTGCTTTGTCCACTGCCGTTGATGCCACCACGCAGCGTCTCACTCGCCACAGCCACGATTCATCAATGGCCGCAGCGGATCTAGGAACCGCGGAGTGGGAAGAGTCCAAGGTCACAAATCAGGATGTTAACCTGCTGAAAAGGCTTGGCTTGATGAAGAAGAACGCCATCCGCTTCCCCCGTGAAGCTACCCCAACCCTCAATGGAGTACGGGTTAGTTTCGTTGATCATCTCATCCGCGGCCTTTCTACCCCAATTCACAATTTCCTCCGCGGCCTTCTCTTTGTCTGGGATTCAGCTACACACAGCTGACCCTCAATTCCATCCTTCATATTTCTATTTTCATCACATTGTGCGAATGCTTCCTTGGAATCACTCCAAATTGGATTCTTTGGAAGCGCATTTTCTACCTCCGCCGCAATGGCTCCCACAGCACCACCTATAACATAGGTGGAGTTGTTATCTGTCCGGCGATGTTGATTACTTCGACGTCAAGTTTCCTGATTACGTCCAAGGATGGCGCGAAGGTGGCTCTATATACACGAAGAAGATGCCAACTCTGTCGAGCACAACATAGTCCTTTTGACGGAAGTGCTAAAATTCAACGCCGCCATTCTTGGGATGCTGTTGAAGCTTCCGAAGAAGAGAGAAAGGCGACAGAAGCGCTTATGACTCGTATTCATGAACTTCAGTCTCGAGGCAAAGAACTTTCTGGTGTTCAAATCATGCCTACTTTCTTGATTAGAGTGCGGCCTCTTCAGGCTGCAAAAATCCCCCTTTGGACGTATCTGGTGAGAATGACGCCAATAGGTTGTCGAAGGATCTTGCTGTGAAGGACTTGGAAAAACTTGTCCGAAAAATTACTTCGCTGAACAAGAAGGATCCTATTCCTTCCTCTTGCCGCGTGAAACCATATAGCTCTACCAATCCTCTCCCAAGGTATTTTGTCTTCTCGAATTTGTTCCTTGTTCCGATCTTTTCCTGCATCTCATTGTTTTGATATTTCTCTAATATTTTTTTTTTTATGTCTTTATATTTTCGACAGAACCATCCTTCTATGGATTCGCTTCCTCCTCTTCCTGAGGGTGGAGACGTCGAGGAAAGGGCCATTGTCACGATGACAACCAGGAAGCCCCCTCCTTTGTGAATGAACCCGCAGAAAATCTGCGGGATCTGTTGAAAAGGATGCTGCTTCTGAAGATACTACCTCAGCACAAACTCCTCCTCCTGCTGTTTCTCCGAGGAACAAAAGGAAGAGAAATGATGTCGAGGACTCCGGGACCTCTCAACCCAAAGAAACTGCTCTTTCACCGCAAAAGGCAGCGTATGACCCATATCTTGAGAGTCTCATCAGTTCGTGAGTTCCCTGTCTTTTTTTTATTTTTCTATTCGAAGAATTTTGTTTGCCTTGCTTTTTATGCTGCCACCTCTTTTTCCATAGTGATGATGATGAAGAAACACCAACTTTGGATGTATGCTCGAACGAGTACGTCACATACCCTAGTTATTTCAGAGCCACGAGTTGAAGGAGAGGAATCCTCGCCTCCTCAACAAAACATCGGCGCCTCTACTCCTCCGTCGAGCCCCCGAGCCTCTTCACCGAAAAGGGCAAGGACGGAGATTGTCTCGGAGCCTACTCTCCAATTGAGTAGCTCCTCGAACCCTCTCATGGAGGATGTAAGTTCTTCACTTTTTTTGTCATTGTTTTATGTTTTCTCTGTTTACTTCTGTGTATCACCATATTTTTCTCATACCCCCATTTTCTCTTTGTCCTTTTTTTTAACAGCCTATGATCAAGGATCTTCTTCGCATTGGTGCCCAATTTGTTGGGTACCGTGAATATACTAATAAAACTGAAGGTAATGTTTTGCTACTTCTTTTTTGCCTCTGCCCTTTTGCTCCTTTGTTGTCAAAGTTTTTAACTATATTTTTCTTCTTTGCCAGAAAAACTGGCGGAGGCCAATGAGCGTGCCAACACACTTGCTCAACAGTTAGAGCATAGTGAAAAGGCTCGCAAAAAGGCCGAATTGGATGCTACTGAAGCTAGAGCAGAAGCTGACAAGGCCAAGGTTGACGCCGCTGGTGTCGAAGATCTTAGAAAAAGGCTTCACACCGCTGAAACTTCACTGAGCGATCACATAGCTGCCCAATCTGCTCGTGAAGAGGCGATCCTTAAGCGCTTAAGGACACAAAGTCGCCGCTTCGTCGGTAAGTACCACTTATTATTTTTGTATTTCCTTCTCTGCGCTCGTTTGTTGCTCAATAAGTTTCTTTTTGACAGCTAGAACAGCTCAAGAGTTTCAACTTGAAGAACCCGCCAATGATCCTCTTCTTGACGCCCTTTCATTCCTCGAGGTTCATGGATCAGAGGCACGCGAAGGCATTGATCAGGCCAAAGCAGGGTTGTCGCGGCTTTTTCCTTATTTTTTCCCAAAGAAGGAGGAACCCGCAACTTTCCTTAACCTCGCCAAGTGCTTTAATCCATCAGAAGATCTTGGGCTAAGGGTGCGTCATGAGAATATGAAGGTTGCCGTGGAAAATACGTCGCCTTGGTTGCTGATAGCCAGCAGTCTATCGATTGGCGAAAGTTGGCGATACTGATCAGATAGAACAGTCGGTGGAAGTCTTTGATCAAGGCAGCTAAGCCCAACACAAAGAAAATCCTGGCTTATATCAGGATCAAGCCGTCTTCGACCCCTAGCTCATCAAAGCCGGAGGTCTAGTTTTTGATTTCTTTGTTTCCTTTGCTATTGTCGCAATTCTAGTATTGGCGACAAATTCCCTGCCAATCCCTTAGGAGAACTTCTTTTGTAATGGCCATGTAAATTTTCTATAATCAATGAAATTCCTTTTGATGCTATCTTTGATTCGGGGATTTTCTTTTCCAGTTGATATTTGACAATTATTCAACGAATCCTTCTCCTCCCGATGCTGCTCCCGCGTCTTCCTTGTCGAAGAAAGTAAGAAACGACGACAATTACCTTGAAGGGTCTTCCAGCACACCTTTGTCGGAAGATTTACAAGAACATCGACAACAACTTCAGTCCGTGAAGAAACAGTCGCTTATGCTTATGGAGCAATCTCGAGAATCTTCCGAGAGGGAAAAATTGTGCTTCAACAAGCTCGGGATGCCATAACTGAAAAGGACGCTTTGCTGAGGCTGCCACAGCTACATCTCGAGAAAATTCTATGCTCCAGCTGCTAACAGATGCTAGCTTGGATATGGCGGGTAAGTTTCATTGTATTTATCTTGCTTCTTCTTTTCCTTTGCTGCTTGCCTCCTTGTTGCCCACTGAATTGTTTTAAGAAACAATAGGTGCTTTTTTGGATACTACAACTGAAACGTGTCGAGGCTCGTTCCAATGTTCTTCTTCGGCTTGCCGCGCGTAAACATGGGTCGACTTTTTGGGGCACACCTGAACGGAGTCGTGAGATTTCAAGATCGTGCGCTTCAGGTTCGCGAGTATCTTGACTTCTGTACAAGGACTTTGTCTCTGGTTTATGGTACTATGTTTCCTCGCAATAAGATGCCAGAAACTCTTCCTGCGTTGATGGACAAATTTCGAGATGCTCCTCGCATCCACGGCTTTGTACGAGCCCAACTAGCTGCTGGCGCAAGGTTTGCGATGATCATGATAAAGATTTGCTACCCGAAGTTAGACGTAGGGCAAGTTGTCCCAAAGTGCCTGGAGAAGATGTCGAAGAAGAAAAGAAACTTCGGCAAATACGATGACATTGTTACTCCTGTTGCTGAAGATATGATGGATGAACTTCTTCGGATGGATTCCGAATTCTTCGTGAAGGGTAGCTACGCTGAGCATAGTACTAGCGCTCGTAAATAATGAGCGCTTGACCATAGACAATTTATTGGGAAATCCTTGAAGACGAACTTATTCCAAAATTTGTATCCTGTGTATACGAACTATATTGTAAAGTCATTTTATTTTTGTCGCCAAGCCCCCGGGCGTTTTGATTGCGATTGTTTATTATAATGCGAGGTTGTCCCAAGGCAAGATAATATACACTGTGTACTATTTTTTGCGGGTGCAAGCCCCCGAGCTTTTTGTTGATCACTATTTTGTCGATATCTCTTTTTGCTTTGGCGAGGTATTTTTCTACCAAGGCAGGATGCTTCTTTTTGCGTTCATCGACAATGTGTGTATATATATATTGTATCTTTTAGGGGGAATCCCTGATCCTGTCGAAAAAGATATATAACTCCACTATCTTTATTATATTGCAGCACCGCGAGCCGCCTCATTAAAAACCTTCTCCGGCCCACTCGGTGCCCCGAAAAAAGGAAAAGAGTGCGTCTGAAAACTCGCGGGCGTTTCGGTACATTGTATGTTTACAGAGAGGAGACTATATTTCGGCATCTAAGCGTAAAAACGCCTGAGCTGCGCCACGAGATTTGGCTCGGCAATCCTGTCTTCTTGTCTTTGATTATGTATGCTCCTCCTTCGATTACCTCTGTGACGATGTAAGGTCCAAGCCATGGTGACTCGAGTTTTCGTGACTTTTCTGGTTGAGCCACGAACTAGATCACCAGCAGAAAGATCGTGGCCGCAACCTCCGAACTGTGATAATTCTTCAGTCCTGTTGATATTTGGCGACTCGTGACGGGACTTCATCTCGAGCTTCGTCAAGTGCATCGATATCGTCCTCCAAGGCTTCTTTCGAGGTTTCTTCATTATATTCTGTGACTCTTGGAGAATCGTGCTCTATTTCTATCGGCAGGACTGCTTCGGCACCATGGACTAGGAAAAACGGTGTTTCCTGTGTCGCCGTATTTGGTGTTGTTCGGATGCTCCACAATACACTTGGCAGCTCCTCTGGCCAAGTATGCCGTGCTTTTTCCAATGGGCCTAGCAAGCGCTTCTTGATGCCATTGCAGATGATGCCATTGGCCTTCTCGACTTGTCCATTGGTCTGAGGATGCGCGACGGACGCAAAACTCAATTTAATGCCCACCTCTGCGCAATGCGCTTTGAACTCCTTGGACGTAAAATTGCTGCCGTTGTCTGTCACAATGCGCGAGGAACTCCAAATCTGAAGACGATGCTCTTTACGAATTTGATTGCCGACTGCCGTCCATGGTTTATCGGCTTTGCTTCTATCCACTTTGTAAATTTGTCAACCGCGACAAGCATATACTCGTAACCTCGGCGAAGCTTTGTGTATTTACCCACCATGTCAAGACCCCATTGAGCAAAGGGCCAAGACAGTGGGATTGGCATAAGTTCCGCGGCGGGAGAGTGGGGTTTGGCGGCAAATCTTTGGCATGCGTCGCAAGTTCTCACTATTTCCTTCGCGTCCTCGATTGCCGTTAACCAATAGAATCCTGCTCTGAAGGCCTTAGCCGCAATGGCTCTGCTGCTCGCGTGGTGCCCGCATATCCCCTCGTGCACATCTTTTAGGATGATTCTTCCTTCTTCGGGTGTGACGCATCTCTGTAGCACGCCCGAAATACTTCGTTTGTACAACTCCCCTTTTATCACAGTGAAAGCTTTTGATCTCCTGATTATTCGCCTTGCTTCAACTGGATCGTCGGGTATTGTTTTCCTTAGAATATATGATACGTAGGACTGCATCCATGGAATTTGCACCATCATGACTAGCTCTTGCTCTTCTTCTTCTTCTGCTATGTCTTTGGTGATACTCGAGGGTTTCTCTTTTTTCTCCTTCTTTGTTTTTGCTTTGGCTTTGTTTATCTTTCGCTAATCTCTTCCCAAAACACGCCTGGAGGAATCGCGAGGCACTTGTGACCCGATGTTTGCAAGAACGTCGGCTTCATCGTTGCTCATCCTGTGATGTGATTTACCTCGCAACCATCGAATAACTTCTCGAGCTCGTTGTACACCTCTTTATATGCTATCATGCTTTCGTTGATTGCATCACATTGGTTCATGACTTCTTTGCCACCAATTGTGAGTCGCCGAAAATTTTCAGTCGGGTTGCACCACAAGGTTTTCGCCATCTTCATCCCGTGTATGAGAGCTTCATATTCTGCTTCATTGTTAGACGCATTTGGGAACGTCATCCGTAGAACATACTTCAACTTGTCGCCTTCGGGTGATACTAATATCACGCCTGCTCCAGCACCTTCCAATCTTTTGGACCCGTCGAAGTTCATGGTCCAAGTTCTCGATAAATGGGGGTACCGTGTTTTGTAGCTCCATCCACTCTGCCAATGAAATCTGGTAAAACCTGCAATTTTATTGCTTTTCCATACGTGATGTCCCGAGAGGAAAGTTCTATTCCCCAAAGGGAGACACGACCCGTAGCTTCTGGGTTGTTTAGTATGTTTGATAAGGGAGCCTCGTTGACCACTATTATCGGGTGCGCCGAAAAATAGTGTCGCAATTTTCTTCCTTATCGTGAATACTCCGTATGCTAGTTTACGGTATTGCGGGTACCGCTGTTTGAAGCGACGATACCGCTGATGAAATATCTGGCCTTTGAACTCCATGAAGCTTGCCCTCTTCTTCCCGCTCGACTACTAGGGCCGTGCTGACCACCCGTGGCTGCGATGTATAAGAGGAGAGGTTCTTTCTCTTTGGCGCCAATATCGGTGGTGTCGAAATTGCTCGCTTGAGGTTCTCGAAGGCTCTATGCTTCTTCGTTCCATTGAAATTTTTCCCCTTGCTTGATCAATGCATAGAACGGCGCGCCTTTTCTCCCCTAGCACGAGCGACTTAAACCTGCGACTCGCCCAGTTAATTGTTGTATTTCTTTCAGCTTTGTTGGCTTTCTCATAGTAACGATGGCCTGTATTTTTTGGGATTAGCTTCAATCCCCCTTGCTGATACTAAGAAACCGAGAAGTTCTCCAGCGGGAACTCCAAAGGAGCATTTTGTCGGGTTAAGCAGGCAGAACTTGTCGAGTTGTCGAAGGTTTCCTTCAAGTCTTCGATCAAAGTCGACCCTTTCTTTGATGTTATTACGACATCGTCGATGTAAACTTGTACATTTTTTCCGATCTGTGTTGCTAGGCATACTGCATCATCCCTGATATATTGCTCCCGCGTTTTTCAGACCAAAGGGCATTGTTTTGTAGCAAAACACGCCATAAGGTGTGATGAACGCTATCTTGGCTTCATCTTCTTCTTTTAGTCTGATCTGGTTATAACCAGAATATGCGTCCAAGAAGGAAAGACGTTCGCATCCTGCCGTGGAGTCGATGATTTGATCGATCCTTGGGAGGGGAAAGTGATCCTTGGGACAATGTTTATTGAGACACGTGAAGTCGACGCACATGCGAAGGACTATTGTGTGTTTCTTCGGCACCATCGGGTTAGCTACCCATGTGGCTTATGTAGATATTTCTCTAATGAAACCGCGTCTTTGAGTCGATCTATTTACGATAACATTGCTTTGCGGCTAGGTTCCGAAAAGCGTCGTAAAGGCTTGATTGGTCTTGCTAGAGGATCCAAATTGAGGTGGTGCTCGAGTTCCCGGGTACTCCTGGCATGTCGGCTGGACACCATGCGAAGATTTTCCGGTGCTCACGGAGGAACTCGACGAGCGCGCTTTCCTATGCGACATCCATGTTTGCGGCAATGGACGTTGTTTTCTTAGGATCTGTCGGGTGGATCCGTACCTCTTTTGAATCCTTGTTTGTGTTGAAAGTCGGCTCCTTAGAAGATCTTCCTACCTCGGCAGCACATCATAATCGGTGAACCTTGGCGCCGCATATTACTTGCATCCCGAAAGTTTCGAAGTCGATGAAAATCTTTGTCGCATTTATCGGATAACGCAAAGCTTCCTTTGATTGTGATAGGTCCCTTGGGCCCAGGCAACCTCCACAACAAATATGTATAATGCGGCACTGCCATGAACCTAGCATACGCTGGTCGTCCCAACAAAGCATGATCTGCGACGGGAAATCGACGACTTCAAACTCAAATTCTCTATCTTGTAGTTTTCTCGGGTTCCAAACGAACGTCGAGGTTGATTTTGCCCAATGGGTAACTTGGCTTCTCGGGTAATCCCGTGGAAACGTGTATCAGTTGGTTTCAAGTTCGCTAGGGATATGTTCATCTTCCTCAATGTATCTGCATACATGAGGTTTAAGCTGCTACCGCCATCTATGAAGACTCTCGACACATCAAAACCAGCGATTACTGCGGGTAAGATGAGTGCTGATTGTCCTGGTCGAGGAACTTGCTGCGGATGATGCAAATTGTGAAGCCGATGTCTTGCCCCGACCAATTTAGGTGCTCGTTGTTGGTGGAGGCATCTTCTCTTGCCATGAATACTTGTCGCGAGATTACCTTCTGCGCCCTTTTGATGGCCTGGCTTTCTGAATCATCGAGACCGCACCATTAGAGTTGGGGTCAACATATGGAGGTGGATGTGGTGCTGCCGCAATTCTAAGCGATGTCGATTTTCGTCCGTAATTGCGGGAGGAGGTGGAAGGTGAATCTCGCTCCTTGGCTCCCGGTTTCTGTTATTTGCTTGGGCATTTGCAATTCCTGCGGCTCGCAACATTGCCGGAAATTTCTGCAATCTTTCTGGAGATGTCCTCCTCTTTCCATTGTTGTCGAGGTAAAAGTGCATTTGACACGGACCGTTCATCATCTCCTCGGGAGACACATAAGGTCTTTGAATCCTTGGTCCACTATTTTGCTGTTGCCGCGAAAATCACCTCTATTGTCGCCTTGTTGCTCGTTGCTCCTTTGATAATCATCTCGACTATTTCCTCCAGGATTTCCCAAACCAGCCGATATATGGCCGGGAGCATCGTTGTTGTAGAACTGGCGAGAAAATCGCCTTCTATTTTGATAATTTCGACCACGATCCTCTTCGCGACCTATGTCGCTTGTTGTATATGGCGTCTTCTCCATCTGCCCATTTATTGGCTATCTCCATGAGTGCTGATATGGTCTTAGGGTTAGTTCTCCCCAAGTCCTCGACGAAATCTGCTCGTCGGATTCCTGCTACGAACGCATCTATGGCTCTCTCGTCAGATATGTCCTCTGCCGAGTTTTTAATAATGTTCCACCGCTGTATATATTTCCTCATCGACTCGTCGTGTTTTTGTCGACACGCCCTCAACTCTTCCAACGACGCAGGTTTCTTGCGGGTGGATCGGAAGTTTTTCACGAAGATGTTCTCAAAGTTATCCCAGTTGTCGATGGAATTTAGGGAGTTTCTTTATCCAAGATCTCGCGGCACCACTCGGGTGAACTTGGATACTTTGCATAGCTGTTGCTCTGGTTCCTCCTACCAGCTTTACCATCTCGAGATAATCCACGAGCCAATCCTCGGGATCTTGCAGGCCGTCGAACTTCTTGAAATTCTCGGGTAAATTGAACCCTTTCGGTACTCGAGTTTTTCGAACTCTTCTCGTAAAGCATGGGAGTCCACACATATCTTCATCAGCAACTCTGGTGAGTGCTGACGCTCCCTTCTTTCTTGTCGCGCTCTGTCCACCCTTACTTGGACTGCTGTGTCTCTTGCCCCACTTGCTCTTGGTGGGTCTTGAACTGCTGCGGTGTGTCGTGGACTATTTTGCCTAGGATTTTCTTCGGGAGGCGTTGTTGCAAACGCTGTTCCCATAACTCCTACTCCAGCCATTGCCATATTGAACAATGGTTCTCTCGGGTCTCCGGAGGTGGTCTGGATGCGAGGATGTAAGCTTGTGTTGCCATGTAACCTGCCTCGGCGTTTTTGGGATGATATTTCCGTTCGTCGATCGACATAAAGGACATGTCGAGATTTTGGATTATACTTCCTCTTTCTGCTTCGGGTATGTTTTGCGGCGAGACATTGCTCTCCTCCGGAGCTTCTCTGTGACTATCTCCGTATTTCCTGAAAGACTTAACTCTGCTCGGCGTCTGCTTGATGCAGAAGCTGCTTCTTTCCTCCTATTCAGGGATGCTGTCTGTTTTTCCAACTCTCTGCTTACTCGAGCAAGTCTATATTGATATGCTTGAAGTTCTTGTACGGTAGCAGTGGTGGTCATAGGTTCGAACCATCCATGGCTTTCGCACCCTATCCCACGCTTCTGCGGGAGAAGTTGTACTCTTGCGCGAGTTGAGGATCCGGGATATTTAGTACCTAAGCCATGTCTGAGATCGGCGGGATCGACGTATGGGTTTCCCAATTCGTCGAAAGCCTATGCGTTTGCGGGTCTGATGTGCCTGCCCCTTCTACCACATAGATCTGAGTGATATTTTGCGCATTGATTTTTATCGGGATTGGTGACACCATCATATAGAGTGGTGAAGACCTTTCCGATGGCAGCAGATTTGTCGATGAAGTTGAAGGTGTCGACGCTGTCGGAGTCGCTGCTTATAAAGGAGTCCGCAGACGACTCGAAGGATGTGTTGTTGAAGATCTTGGCGAGCTTTCCGCTTGCCTTGTTGTCGACGAAGTATGGCGACGAAAACTCCTCGTCACTCGTCGAAAAGTTAGAGTCGACCGCTGAAAATTCCGACGAGATCGGAACTTCGAGACGGTAGGATCCTTCCTTGTTGACGCCAAATCGGAATTCTCCGAACGTCATGATGATGGGCTCCTCCGATAGGCACATGCATCCACACGGGAGGGCGGGTGAGGAATAAAATTGAATAGATCAGTTTTCCCTTGTTACCGATCCATCGCGTTGCTTGCGTTGACGATGTCGAAGATCTTGAACGTGCCATCGAGATCAGCTCCTTGCAACCTCTAATTCCCACAGACGGCGCCAATTGACAAAGGATTAACTTGTCAATGCCTACAGTTGTAGACTAGGGTTTTGCTAGAAGTAGAGGGCAAGTAGATCTCGAAGGTTTAGGCGAAAAGTACTCGACGATTATGAAAACTAGGGTTATGTTGACAATGAGATTCGATCCTTTCCCTCGACTCCCCCTTATATAGGAGGTGGAGCCGAGGTTTCGTTTTGTACAAGTTACAGAGTCCGGACGGTTTCTAACTCATCCCGCCGGATTACAAATAACACTTCCTATTACAACTCTAGCTTTCCTTAATATATCTTGGACTCCCGAATCTTCTTATTCTTCGGATAGTGGGCCTTCAGTAAACTCCGGGTACTATCTTCGGCAGGCCCATTTGGGATGCCTATGTCAGCCGCCCCTGTCGGGCCTCTCGTGCCGCCTCTTGACCCCTTTCGCCTACTTATAGCCTCCGTCGCGAAAACCCGGATGCCCGAGAGCACGATACGGAAGCCTTCCAGACGCGCCGCCGCCGCGAATCCCATCTCGGGGGATTCGGGAGATCGCCTCCGGCACCCGGCCGGAGAGGATTCATCTCCCGGAGGACTCTTCATCGCCATGATCGCCTCCGGAGGGATGAGTAGGTCACCCCTGGACTATGGGTCCATAGCGGTAGCTAGATGGTCGTCTTCTCTAATTGTGCTTCATTGTTGGATCTTGTGAGCTGCCTAACATGATCAAGATCATCTATCTGTAATACTATATGTTGTGTTTGTCGGGATCCGATGGATAGAGAATACTATGTTATGGTGATTATCAATCTATTGTTTATGTGTTGTTTATGATCTTGCATGCTCTCCGTTATTAGTAGAGGCTCTGGCCAAGTTTTTGCTCTTAACTCCAAGAGGGAGTATTTATGCTCGATAGTGGGTTCATGCCTTCATTGACACCTGGGATCGTGACAGTAGGTTCTAAGGTTGTGTTGTGCTGTTGCCACTAGGGATAAAACATTGATTCTATGTCTAAGGATGTAGTTGTCGATTACATTACGCACCATACTTAATGCAATTGTATGTTGCTTTGCAACTTAATACCGAATGGGGTTCGGATGATCCGAAGGTGGACTTTTAGGCATAGATGCGGTTGGATGGCGGTCTATGTACTTTGTCGTAATGCCGGATTAAATCTCACTATATTTATCATATCATGTATATGCATTGTTATGCCCTTCTCTATTTGTCAATTGCCCAACTAATAATTTGTTCACCCAACATGCTTTATCTTATGGGAGAGACACCTCTAGTGAACTGTGGACCCGGTCCTATTCTTTACATCGCATACAATCTCAATACTTGTTTTACTCTTGTTTTCTTGCAAACAATCATCTTCCACACAATACGGTTAATCCTTTGTTACAGCAAGCCGGTGAGATTGACAACCACAACTGTTTCGTTGGGGCAAAGTACTTTGGTTGTGTTGTGCAGTTCTGTTGGCGCCGGAATCCTGTTGTTGCGCCGCATCACATTTCGCCACCATCAACCTTCAACGTGCTTCTTGGCTCCTCTTGGTCGATTAAACCTTAGTTTCTTTAGAGGAAAACTTGCCACGTCGCATCATACCTTCCTCTTGGGGTTCCCAACGGACGTGTACATCTACGCGCATCAAGCACTTTTCTGGCGCCGTTGCCGGGGAGATCAAGACACGCAGGGGAGTCTCCACTTCTCAATCTCTTTACTTTGTTTTTGTCTTGCTTTATTTTATTTACTACTTTGTTTTTGCACCTAAACAAAACACAAAAAAATTAGTTGCTAGTTTTACTTTATTTACCGTCTTGCTCTCTATATCAAAAACACAAAAAAATAGTTACTTGTCTTTATTTTGTTTGCCTAGTTTACTTTTTGCTTATTGCATCATGTTTCCTCCTAAGTACACTCTAAAAGACATACCGGTAGGCCGAGGGTCTATAATTGGAAGAGATAATATAGAAGAATTTTTCACTCATGTTAGCACAGCTGAAGATTTTGAAGATAGACACTTGGTAGAACTTGCTCCTACTTATGAAATTGTTGTTGCTTCTTTAGTACACATGCTGGAAACTAAATTTGTTAATCTCAATCCTATAATCCAACACATGTTTCTCACACTTGGTGATATGGAGGAAGGAGAGAAGAAAGACTTTGTTTTAGAAACCCTTCTTAAAGAATTTGGTGGTGTAGCAAGAGAGGCTAGAAAAGTCTTTGCTAAATATAAAATGCTTGGTTCTTACACCAATTTTGTTAGTCTCCTTGAAAAGATGGACATGGAGAGAGTGAAGTACACTAATGATACTAATGATGGTGGGGAGGTTAAGACAACAATACCTTGTAAACTCCTAGGAATGCATGAAGCTCTAGAAAATAACTATGGTTGGCTTGTTCCTGAAAATTTGTTCGATGAGAATAGCAAGCCCAAGACTAATGAAAAGGGAGACGCTAAAACTTATGTATCCAATATACTATGCTTGGTTGAGAAAACCCCCAATACCCAAGGTAATAATGTTGATGCTTCTACTCTTGATGTTACTTGAATTACACTTTCTGCGCCTAGCTGAAAGGCGTTAAAGAAAAGCGCTTATGGGAGACAACCCATGTTTTTACTACAACAATTTTTTGTTTTGTTGAGTCTTGGAAGTTGTTTACTACTGTAGCAACCTCTCATTATCATGTTTTTGTGCCAAGTAAAGTTTCTATGTCAAAGTTGATGTTATATTTGGGATCGCTGCGCAGAAACAGCATTGCTGTCTGTCACGAATCTGGGCACAAGTCTCTGTAGAAAATTCGAAAAAATCTGCCAATTTACGAGCGTGATCCTCAGATATGTACGCAACTTTCATTAGTTTTGAGTTTTTCCATTTGAGCAAGTCTGGTGCCATTTTAAAATTCGTCTTTACGGACTGTTCTGTTTTTGACAGATTCTGCCTTTTATTTCGCATTGCCTCTTTTGCTATGTTGGATGAATTTCTTTGATCCATTAATGTCCAGTAGCTTTATGCAATGTTCAGAAGTGAAAAGAATGTTTGTGTCACCTCTGAATGTGTGAATTATTAATTGTGCACTAACCCTCTAATGAGTTTGCTTGAAGTTTGGTGTGAAGGAAGTTTTCAAGGGTCAAGAGAGGAGTATGATATACTATGATCAAGAGGAGTGAAAACTCTAAGCTTGAGGGATGCCCCGTGGTTCATCCTGCATATTTTAAGAAGACTCAGCGTCTAAGCTTGGGGATGCCCAAGGCATCCCCTTCTTCATCGACAACATCATCGGGTTCCTCTCCTGAAACTATATTTTTATTCAATCACATCTTGTGTTCTTACTTGGAGCGCGTCGGTTTATTTTTGTTTTTGTTTGAATAAAATGGATCCTAGCATTCACTTTGTGGGAGAGAGACACGCTCCGCTGTTGCATATGGACAAATATGTCCTTAGGCTTTACTCATAATGTTCAAGGCGAAGTTTCTTCTTCGTTAAATTGTTATATGGTTGGAATTGGAAAATGCTACATCTAGTATTGAGTTTTGAACAACAAGGAAGACGGTGTAGAGTCTTATAATGTTTACAATATGTCTTTTATGTAAGTTTTGCTGCACCGTTTCATCCTTGAGTTTGCTTCAAATAACCTTGCTAGCCTAAACCTTGTATCGAGAGGAATACTTCTCATGCATCCAAAATCCTTGAGCCAACTACTATGCCATTTGTGTCCACCATACCTACCTACATGGTATTTCTCGCCATTCCAAAGTAAATTGCTTGAGTGCTACCTTTAAAATTCCATCATTCACCTTTGCAATATATAGCTCATGGGACAAAATAGCCTTAAAAACTATCGTAGTATTGAATATGTACTTATGCACTTTATCTTTTATTAAGTTGCTTGTTGTGCGATAACCATGCTTCTGGGGAACGCCATCAACTATTGTTGAATATCATGTGAGTTGCTATGCATGTCCGTCTTGTCTGAAGGATCTATCACCTTAATGATTGGAGCATGCAAATTGTTAGAGAAGAACATTGGGCCGCTAACTAAAGCCATGAATCATGGTTGAAGTTTCAGTTTTGGACATATATCCTCAATCTCATATGAGAATAATAATTGTTGCTACATGCTTATGCATTTAAGAGGAGTCCATTATCTGTTGTCCATGTTGTCCCGGTATGGATGTCTAAGTTGAGAATAATCAAAAGCGAGAAATCCAAAATGCGAGCTTTCTCCTTAGACCTTTGTACGGGCGGCATGGAGGTACCCCTTTGTGACACTTGGTTGAAACATGGCATGCAAAGATCCGGTAGTCCAAGCTAAGTAGGACGAGGTGCGGGCACTATTAGTATACTATGCATGAGGCTTGCAACTTGTAAGATATAATTTACATAACTCATATGCTTTATTACTACCGTTGACAAAATTGTTTCATGTTTTCAAAATAAAAGCTCTAGCACAATATAGCAATCGATGCTTTCCTCTTTGAAGGATCATTCTTTTACTTTTATTGTTGAGTCGGTTTACCTATCTCCTCCACCTTAAGAAGCAAACACTTGTGTGAACTGTGCATTGATTCCTACATACTTGCATATTGCACTTGTTATATTACTTTATGTTGACAATATCCATGAGATATACATGTTATAAGTTGAAAGCAACCGCTGAAACTTAATCTTCCTTTGTGTTGCTTCAACACCTTTACTTTGATTTATTGCTTTATGAGTTAACTCTTATGCAAGACTTATTGATGCTTGTCTTGAAGTACTATTCATGAAAAGTCTTTGCTTTATGATTCACTTGTTTACTCATGTCATTACCATTGTTTTGATCGCTGCATTCATTACATATGTTTACAAATAGTATGATCAAGATTATGATGGCATGTCACTTCAAATTATCTTTGTTATCGTTTTACCTGCTCGGGACGAGCAGAACTAAAGCTTGGGGATGCTGATACGTCTCCAACGTATCGATAATTTCTTATGTTCCATGCTACTTTATGTATGATACCTACATGTTTTATGCACATTATATGTCGTATTTACGCATTTTGGAACTAACCTATTAACAAGATGCGAAGAGCCAGTTCTTGTTTTGCTGTTTTTGGTTTAGAAATCCTAGTAAGGAAATATTCTCGGGTGGACGAAATCACCGCCCGGGGTCCTATTTTTGCACGGAGCTTCCGGAAGACCGAAGAGATAACGAAGTGGGGCCACGAGGTGGCCGGGGGATAGGGCGGCGCGGCCCGGCCGGCCGCGCCGGCCTGCCCCTGGGCCCTCGTGTCGCCTCTTGACCTGCCCTTTCGCCTACTTATAGCCTCCGTCGCGAAAACCCCGGGCCGAGAGCCACGATACGGAAAACCTTCCAGAGACGCCGCCGCGTGATCCCATCTCGGGGATTCAGAGATCGCCTCCGCCAGAGAGAGGGTTCATCTCCCGGAGGACTCTTCATCGCCATGATCGCCTCGTGATGAGTGAGTAGTTCACCCCTGGACTATGGGTCCATAGCAGTAGCTAGATGGTCGTCTTCTCCTAATTGTGCTTCATTGTTGGATCTTGTGAGCTGCCTAACATGATCAAGATCATCTATCTGTAATACTATATGTTGTGTTTGTCGGGATCCGATGGATAGAGAATACTATGTTATGGTGATTATCAATCTATTGTTTATGTGTTGTTTATGATCTTGCATGCTCTCCGTTATTAGTAGAGGCTCTGGCCAAGTTTTTGCTCTTAACTCCAAGAGGGAGTATTTATGCTCGATAGTGGGTTCATGCCTTCATTGACACCTGGGATCGTGACAGTAGGTTCTAAGGTTGTGTTGTGCTGTTGCCACCACTAGGGATAAAACATTGATTCTATGTCTAAGGATGTAGTTGTCGATTACATTACGCACCATACTTAATGCAATTGTCTGTTGCTTTGCAACTTAATACTGAATGGGGTTCGGATGATAACTGAAGGTGGACTTTTAGGCATAGATGCAGTTGGATGGCGGTCTATGTACTTTGTCGTAATGCCGGGATTAAATCTCACTATATTTATCATATCATGTATATGCATTGTTATGCCCTTCTCTATTTGTCAATTGCCACCGTAATTTGTTCACCCAACATGCTTTATCTTATGGGAGAGACACCTCTAGTGAACTGTGGACCCCGGTCCTATTCTTTACATCGCATACAATCTAATACTTGTTTTCTTGTTTTCTTGCAAACAATCATCTTCCACACAATACGGTTAATCCTTTGTTACGACAAGCCGGTGAGATTGACAACCTCGTGTTTCGTTGGGGCAAAGTACTTTGGTTGTGTTGTGCGGGTTCCACGTTGGCGCCGGAATCCCTGTTGTTGCGCCGCATCACATTTCGCCACCATCAACCTTCAACGTGCTTCTTGGCTCCTACGGTCCGATTAAACCTTGATTTCTTTCCGAGGAAAACTTGCCTTTGTGCGCATCATACCTTCCTCTTGGGGTTCCCAACGGACGTGTACATCTCGCGCATCGGAGCGCCGGGAGGCGGAGCGGCGGCGAGCTGGACACGGCCGCACAACGCGCGCCCGCGCCGCCACAACCATGCGTCGTCGCGGCCTTCCGCCGTCCCGCGACACCTCCTTCCGGCGTCGTTGTCCCCGTCGTCGACCTCGAGTCCTCCGACGACGATATGTACAAGCCATCCGGGGTGGTGGGGGAGACGCCGACGAGGGCGCGGCCGAGCGCGCGGCAAGAGGATGACGGCTCCGACGACGGCGCGGCGACTACACGGTGTTCTACCGCCATTTAGGCATGTAGAGCGCCGTGTTTTAGAATTATCATTTGAATTCCCCTAGCCGAATTCGAAATAGTCGAATTCGGCCTCTATGTATGAACTCCGCCCGTTATGTAATAAATATCATTAAATTTAGTCTATATTCACCCGTTTTTAGCCGTAGTTTGTCAAGTTTCCGTTTTTAAATTCGCCTCGTCGACTACGCCTGGACACGCGGCTGGGAAACTACTACTCCCCACACCAAATCTTCCTCCAATCCGGACGAAAATTTCGCCGGATTTGGACGTAGGGAGCGTCAACGAGTGGGGATGCTCTAACCAAGTAGTACTACTACTCCCAGCGTACCACATAACAAGCCATCAGTCGATCTTATCCATCGAGTTCCACCGCGTGAGGAACCCGGAACAAAAGCCATGGCCGTGCCCTAGCTTTGAGACGAAAGCCAATGGCCGTCGGGACGAGCGTGCGTTCTGGTGAGCGCTGACGGCCTGAATTGCGCAGCACCATCTATCGACTGCCGATATTCACGTTCACTGCATGTATCATTATCAGCTGTGTCGTCTTCAATCGATCTGTTGACGCATATGGTGGAAGTGGTACCAGGGGAAATATGCGGTGGGATTAACGTGTTGGATACAGCTGGAAATGGATCGAGATGTGTTGGATAACGGGAATACATTTTCAGATTAGCAACAGTGGCCAAGAGGAGAAAAACAGGGAAATTTTTCTAGGCTTCACCTCTTTCAGCCGCCACACAGTACTACCCTTCACTTTTTATCCTTATTACGTACACAACCCTGACATTCTACTGTAATACATGGAAGTACCTCCAAAACTCCCTCTCAAGATTGAGACGAAAGTGTCAACAAGCCTCATGTTCTCGCACACATTCTGGAAGAATACAACATTGACACCCTTGGTAAGAATATCAAACACGTTGATCACCTGATCTTACATATTGTACATGAAGCATTCCTTTAGCGAGATTCACCCTTTATGAAGGAGAGTGGATTTATAGAACCCGGAGGCATGTGCTCCCGGACCAATTCGAGATCCCATTGGTCCAGCTGGGTCTGGTACACTCACGTATTATTTCCAGACGAGTATTGAAACGCGTGTATTAATCAGTGGTCCCTCCCCCATGTGGGCTTTTCTCTGTCGCTGACACAATGCAGCGATTCAGCAAGAAACGAGTCAACCCTCGTCCACACCTGGCGTACCGCATCGGGCAAGAAGGAAGGAGAAAATCAAACGCGGAGTCTGTGCCGCTGTTACCGGCGCCACCTCGGGAGGGGGAACGGAGCACCTCAGGATTTGAAGAAACGGCGCCGGCCAGGCATCTCCGCCTTGCTCCGACCACCTCGTCCTGCCCCGCTCCGACCACCTCCTCCGCCCCGCTGTGACGGCGCCGTCCGCCCCGCGCCGGCAGCTCTTCTACAAGCGCGAGGTTGGAGATGAGGAGGGAGGGGCTCGCATGGGTCTTCTCCGCCGACGGCGTCCTCCGCCACATTCGCCCCCTCCCAGCGAGCCACAGACATGTGTAGGAGCACGCTGCTGGAACAGAGCTCGTCGTTGGTGGCGTTCCGGAGCTCGTCGTACTCGAAGGCACGCAGCTGTCCGTGGCCCCGCTCCTCGTTGAGCGAGGAGATGTTGCGCTGCGAGGATGCCGACCCCGTGGACTTGCTCGCCCGCCGCCCCGCCGGGCCCGAGGAGTCGTCCGAGCGGCTCCTGCTCACCACCGGCGCAGTCGTCATCGTCGCGGTCGTGGTCGCCGGAGCCGAGGAGCCCCGCCGCCCTCTGCGGGAGCTACGCCTCTTGATCCACCCCAGGCAGCCCAACCTTTCTTGGCGCCCAGCACTACATCACGGTACAAGATTTGAGGCATTTCAAAGTGCCCCAATTTTGTAACAAAGTGCCCCTAATAAGCTATTGGGGCACTTTTTCAAGTGCCACCTTTACTTGCGTCTCTAAAGGTATTTGAGGCACTACCTAGGGGCACTTCTCAAAATGCCCCAAAATTCAATTAGAGGCACTTGTCAAGTGCCCCAAAAGCTAATTAAGGGCACTTCTCAAAGTGCCCCAAAATCCAATTAGGGACACTTCTCAATGTGCCCCAACACCCAATTTGTGGCACTTGGAAAAAGTGCCCCAAAAGCTAATTAGGGGCACTTTGAGCAGTGCCACAAAATCCAATTTGTGGCACTTTGAAAAATGCCCCTAATTCCAATCAGTGGCACTTTAAGAAGTGCCCCAAAATCCATAATAGCTAATTCAAAAAATCCCCAGAATTCAATTATACACCCTTTTCAAATATGGTTGAATAAACAAATAGAGCTTAGTACTATATCCCAAAATGTACTCAAACAACCAATTGCATTTTCACATAATCATCAATACAAGTTACATAGTCTGCAAATTCAACAATAACCGTCAATGAACTCTAAATAATATAAGACTCAAACGCAGCTCCTTTGTCTTCCACCAGCAGCTCCTTCTCCAGAGACCTGCTGAGATCGAACACAAGCATATCACAAACTACAATCATTATTGCTTAGCGCAGGTAGCAAAGAAAACACCTCCAGCAAGCCTACATCAGAGGCAAAAAGAGCTAGTACTATATTTCGCAATAATGAAACAACTTTACAGTGTACTGACCTCACCAAAACCACACAGGAAACAACCATGCCCATGGATCAGAAATTCAATGCTCATGCTTTGGCAGAGATAACCTTTTCTAAACATCAACGGTGGTGGGTGAAACTAATGAACCATTGGAGCTCCGAGCAACAGTAATGTTCAGTTGCTCTTGCTAACCATAGGCATACGTTGTTCATTGCATACTGATTAACCAAGATACGGAAGAAACGGTGAATTTTTGGGCCCCAGCTAAAAATAAATACTCACAGGCACAATTTAACTCTAGATTGCAGCTACCACTTGTTCTGAAGTGATAGGCAGCGGTGATGCAACACACTTCTAGATAATGGTCGATTGTTGTGAACATAACCCATTTAAGAACTTTGAAGTCAACTCCACGTATGCTGGACTAGAAAACTAAAACTAAGATATATGGCAATGTGCATGAGCAAGTTGAAGTACCAACCTTTTCAAGATAATCTGGTTCAAGATCACCCCATGGATGCCTTCCACTGCTGTAGTTTTTCAAATTTAAGATTACTAGGGACCTAACGCTGCAGTATCAACAAGCGGAATAAATCTTAGCTCTGTCTCTTTGATATACAACACAAGGATTGCTACAAAAAACTTGGAAGAAAAATCATCAAAAGCGTGATCCTTTAAGTTCCACATTTCTCCAATAAGATAGTGGATGCAACGTGATCGTGTACCATCTAGTTTGCTCTTCCAGGTTTTACAACAGTATTACTAATACACATGAAAATGGTGTTTCAATAACACTGCACATGGTAATGCCACTAACATACCGATTGATATGTAATTATTTATTACCTCTTTTCCGAAATACAAGCCATTTTAGGTATATATGCTAAGCATCGCATGATATTTACATATAAAGTTAAGCACGTGCTACATGTACAAAAATATGGTTTGACAAAGTGTTATAATGGATCAAACCATTTAGACAAAACATCGAAACTTATCAGGTGAACTGTTCTTACTTGATGATGTCAGTACCCTCTTTGTAGATGTTGATGCTTTTGCCTCGTTCTTGTCATATCAAAATTCTTCAAATTCAGGAACAATACCAACCTGCATATGTGTAGAATTTTTCTTGAGTGGGACGTAAGTTAAACCAAAACCAGCAGCGGGAAAAGAAACACTACAAAAGTGACAGCATTAATGCACAAAATGCATCAGAAGAGAAGATGTCCAATTACACCTTTAGAATAATTGGATGGCCAAGCAGAGTAATTCAAACCAAGGATATGAGAAGTACATAGAGATATATTATGCATGCACAATGCTTTCTTTTTAATATGAAGACATCATAGTGAGTCCGTAGGAACCTGCTTATCAGGACGCTCCACCTCACTTCAAGCACCTGGTTCAGCCTTTTCCTCTTGACAGAGTTCACTTCAGAGTTGGTGTTATCAAAAGAAAGACTGGATTCACGCTTCACTTCTCTTACACCTGAAAATGCATCACTTCATGCTTTAGACAAAAAGAATAACAATACTAAACACACTTCAGAAATAACCGGTGAACTCAGCCTTGTCTGGCCCAAGCAAGCACCTAACCGGCTCTTGTCCCAATCGACCAGCTCAAATTGTCTATCAACACACCTGACGGTGTCCCGATCGAACACAACCGTCACCTGGTCCCAATCGATCAGCACAACTGAACTTGGCCGGACATCTGAGTTAGATTATATCAAACAGAAAATAATACAGGACAGTACTAATTAAGGTTAAAAATTACGGGACAATACTCGAGATCTATTTGCATCAAAGGTGATATAAATGGATCTAAGAAACAGCACTTCACCTATGGATTCAGAAACATACATGAAATTTAAGAAACAGTACTTCGCATATGGATTCAGAAACATACGCCAAAGTTAGCACTTGGGGGATTTTACTTGTTACTCCAGTTCTTAAGAAGGTGGGAGTGTATCGCACTTTCAACCTAAAATGAAAAGCAATAAGCAGGCCAATGGAAACAACACAAAATAAAGTAAACACAGAGGCCCACCATGCAGTAACAATGCTAATAGCTTGTTATGTGGTAATGTGGTATATATACACACATATGTAATTGATGTAAATAAATAATAGTGGGGAAATTAGAAACACCTCGCTGCAGCGAAAATAAAATAGCAATTCGGCGGAAATTGTATGAACATTGTACAGATTAAACCATTAGAAATCATATGTGAGCAAACTTAGGCTGAAAGAAGCAAACAGACCTGGACATTGTTTTGGTCGTTTTGGTCAAGGTCCCTAGGTTCACCACCAGTTTGCTTCTTATCCTCTTGGAAGTTTTTCAAGCCTTTTTCTTGTCCTTGATGTCAACTGCAAAGCACGATGACCTGTGGTTAATTAAGAGATACTTGGCAGTAATGCATTCTTAGGCTATACAGGGAGCTCCACATATGCACTAAGCACTCATTTTTCAAATTTTGAGAAGATTTGTCTACTAAAAGTTTAGCGACCCCAGATTGAGTGACTAGAGAGGACAAATGTATTGTATCTAGCAACACTGTTCATAAATTTCATGTACATGTGTGCGCAGAGAGTAAAGGGACAACAAGAGATGACATGAGTTGCGGAAATTACTCTTGGCGAAGCACACCAAGGCGGCGTAAATGAGTGTGGCTAGAGTAAGGTTTACAAACATCGGCAGTGGTTGGTTGGGTAGCCTCCAAGCCAAATTCAGTCTTGTCGCCCACTACCGAATACCAGCACTTATGGAAGAGATGAACAATTCCTGTGAATCCCGTATACCGAAATCAACAAACAAGTATATCGATGCAACCTACTATCCCGAGCACTAGCAGGCACAGCAACCCTATGGAAATAATAATGAACGATTTCCAAAAATTTAAAGCATCTAAGTGTTGATCGGGCAATTTATAAAATGGAGCAGAAAATATCACTAGTTGTGCATGAGTTTATTTAGTATCAAACAGGAAAATATTGTCCACTTAAGCATGCACCACTATATGGCAAAGGAGCCAAGCAATTGTCGATAAATAGCTCTGCTTCCTAATGTACTTCGCCAAAATTGGATTGGGGAGCTGCAGAAGGAATTCCGGAAAGTTGGAAAAAGCCACTGGCCGTGACGATGAGTACTACTACTTGGAGTTGGCTGCTCGCCTTTGCGTTCACGTGAGCATAGAAGCAAACACCTGAAGCCTCTGCCCCGCTCCTGAACCAATCAATTGCTCGGAATTTCTCACTACAGAGAGTAGCTCACCTCGTGGTTGAAGGAGATGAAGGCGAGCTTCATCCCGGCCCACCACGCCGCCGCCGCCCTCCTCGCCAGCCACGACCGCGCGGCCGCCACCTCCTCTTCTGCGCCGTTTTCTTTAACGGGGCCATCGCTGACGCCTGTCCTCGGGGGCGCCAGACGGAGATCGAGGGCCAGACGGAGACCGCGAGCGTCAGGAGGAGGTCAGCGGCGCGGGAACCGCCCCGGCGACTGAGCCAAACCCCACGGCTAGGGTTAGCCGTGGCATCGCGCTCGGGGCAGGAACGGCGAGGCACGAGAACGGATCCGGTAGAGTGGGCCAAGCCACATCTTCCTCAGAGTGTGGTGGTCGCGTTTGTGGCCGGAGTTGGCCCGGACGGGGGCAAGCGGCGGCGGCGGCGGCGAGGGGGAGGTAGTGCGGGAGAGGAGATAGACGAGAATGAGAGAGAGTTGACTCGGGTCGGGTCGGCTTGACAAGTTATAAAACAGGTGCGGAACAACGGTCCGACAAAAAAAACCGGAATCTGAGTCTCTGGGTTTTTCTTTTTAGGCCAACAATCTTGAATAGCAAAAAGCCAAAAACTAGTGAAAAAAAACGAGTTACTTGTAGGAATCGAATCGAACTTGTCAACTTTTCCTGCGTGCAAGAAACACCGATTGGGAAAACAACAACATATATATTTATTATAAAATAAATAATACTCTGTATTATATATATGTATATATTAAAGTATATGATATAACATTCCGTGTCTTCTTTTCAAAAGTAGCTTTAGCTTTAATTAAATATGATGGAAAATTTATCGTGCAAAGCTGATCACCCATACGTTCATGGATAGTGGGGGAAAGCCCTTCACGGTAAATTCGTAGCCGAATGATTCCGATGATATGGAAGGAACTAAGTAAAGAGTGTGAAAGAAAAATAGTGTGGCCCTTCCAGTCGTTTCCCATGGCAGGCAACACGAATCCTAGCGTAGCCGCCACCAACCCGGCGGTGGTCCCTTGGGCCATATGGGCTTTGGGATCGGCTGGGCCTGGTGGACATGGTGTGCTCCTGCCGCTACGTTCGGATAGTTACCGCTGATGGTGATGGAGTTAGTTCTCTCCGTGCGGTTCCCTTACTAATTTTTCTAACACTGATATCAAAGCCGAAGGTTTGTCGTCGTCGACCGCCGGCCATGGTACATCGCCGAAGGAAAGATCCTACGTATTGTCGCCTTGTCCTATTTACTGCGAAAGTCTACTTCACACATGTGTTCGATTGTCTGGCATGCCCCATTAGATCGCATTGTCTCCGACGGAATCCACATTTGTTCCGTACTTTTGTCTTTCACGACCAAATCTGCCGCATTATGTCAGTATGGACTATTAAATGTACTAAACTCTAATATCACTATGGATTGTTAAATAGTGCTAATTATGGACTTCAATGTGAGGTCAATATGGATTGCTAAATATGAACTGCAAGTAATGATAGTATGCAATGTGGGTAATGTTAGTACGGAATGTTGTGTTTATAATTATAGGATATATATAATTGTTAAGTGAGTAATGATAAATTGTGGCACTTAAAAGTGCCCCAAAAGGTCAACATCTATTGGGGCACTTCAAAAAGTGCCCTAGTAGGTATACACATATTGGGGCATTTGAGAAGTGCCCCAATAGGTATACAATTAGGGGCACTTTGGAAAAGTGCCCCAATAGGTATATAATTAGGGGCACTTTGACAAGTGCCACTAGGACAAGTGCCCCAATATCTATACCGTAGTGTAGTGCAGATCAGGCTAGCACGCTGCCGGAACAGAGTCTCGTCTGGTTCGCGTCGGCAGCCGCACGAACACAACATGCGACACGAACTCGTCCGGGATCTTGCTGCAGGCTGCACCGCACGGTCGCCGGGGTTTTTTTTTTTTGAGCTGGAAACAAGATTTCCATTAACAGGTACGCCCAGCAACATCGCTGGCTACCAAGTCACAAACAAAGTCAGGAACACAGTCCAGCCAGACTTCTGGAGGACTGCGACCAATCTTAGCACCATACGTCGTCAATGCGTCCGCAGCCTTGTTACAGGCCTGAGGGCAATACGAAATACAGAAAAAAGGGAAATTTAATCTAACTTGAAACTTGATCTCTTTAAACACTGTACCATTCAGCGCCAGATCTTGATCATTTGCGGAAAGAGCTTGAACCAACACTTGGCTGTCAGTCTCAACATGGATGTTCTGCAAGCCCCAGGCTTGAGCTTGGCTGATTGCTTTGAGGCAGGCACTAGCTTCAGTGTGCAAAACATCCTGGGCCTGAGCTAGACGTCCCGCGCCAGAGCCAACCACGCTTCCTTCGGAATCTCTTATCACAAAACCCCAGCCACCAGTGCGGCTATAAGCATCAAAGCTGCCATCAATATTGATTTTCAAGATGTTATGAGCCGGTTTTTGCCAGACGCACACCTGAGTCTTCCCCTGCACTCCTTTATCTTTGTTGCAAAACTGAGAGAATTCGGAGGACAAAGACAAAACCTGGAATAAGATTGACTCCTGCGAGGTTGTTGATTCACCGGCGTTGCACTTATTTCTCACCCGCCACCAGACCGATAGAAGCGCAACACATTTGAGCCTCACCGGCTCCTCCTGGAAAAGGATAACACCCACAACATCTTTGGCATCAGCACACGTCAGTAGCTTCCGCCGGAGGGACTCCAGACCAAGGTTCCTCCATAGTTCCTTAACAGGTTTACACCGCAGGAACAAGTGGCCTCCATCTTCATTAAGGCGCTGGCACATAGGACAGAGAGGATCGACCTCCATTCCACGGCGCTGGATACTCCATCGATGGGGGAGGCTATTGTGTGCAATCCGCCACAGGAACTGCTTTGCTTGAGGGGTGATGTTTGCCTTCCAAATCATGCTCCAGGAGAAGGAAGGAACCGTCCCTTGCTCATTTGCCATACCACGAAGATTAGGATCAGCTCTAAAAAGCTTGTACGCTGTCTTTACCGAGAAAATACCGTTAGGAGAATAGTGCCAAGCCCAGGAGTCTTCCATATCCTCAAAGACAGGCAAGGCTTTTATGATCTGGGCATCCTGAGCAAGAAAAATGTCGTCCACCAGTTGCTCATCCCACCCACCATTCACCGGGTCAAGCAGATCTTTAACCATTATATACACCTGTTGGCCCCGGGTAGTGACTGGCTTCCTACTCCAGCTTCTCGGTATCCATGGGTCTTGCCACATATTTATGGTGCTCCCATCACCCACGCGCCGGATGACCCCTTGACTCAGCAGCTGCACACCTTTGAGGATGCTCCGCCAAGTGTAGGAGATGCCCTCCTTTGGTTCAGCCTCCAGAACAGAAGTGTCAGGGAAATACCGGGCCTTGAGGACGCGAGCACACAACGATTCAGGGTCTGTGAGCAACCTCCAGGCCTGTTTAGCCAGCATGGCCATATTGAAAGCGTGCAAGTCTTTATATCCTAGCCCTCCATCCTTTTTTGATTTGGTTAGCTTGTCCCAGCTCAACCAGTGGACCTTATTGTCATTATCTTGGTATGCCCACCAATGTCTACATATCATCGCATTGATCTCCTCACACAGGCCCTTGGTGATATCAAAGCAGGTCATGGCAAAGATGGAGATGGCTTGTGCACATGCCTTAATGAGGATTTCTTTCCCAACTTTTGATAACATCTTCTCTTTCCAACCTTGAATCAGCTTCCAGATTTTATCTTTGAGGTATGCAAAAATCCTGGCTCTGTTTCTGCCCACATACACCGGCAGCCCCAGATACTTTTCATTCCAAGCTTCCCTGGTGACTCCTAGAGTATTCATCATCTCCATCTTGTCCCTAGGCTTTGTGTTCTTGCTGAACATTATAGCAGATTTCTCCGCATTAATTGTCTGCCCCGAGCAAACCTCGTACAGATGTAGGGTATTTTGCAGATGCTGCGAACTCTCGGGGGTAACTTTCATAAGAATCAGCGAATCATCTGCAAACAGTAAGTGGTTAAAACTGGGGGCATTTGGACAGATCTTGACACCCTCTAACTCTCCATTATCCTCAGCACTATTCAACAAACTTGAGAAAGCTTTGGCGCAAAGGAGAAAAAGATATGGTGATATGGGGTCACCTTGACGAAGCCCTCTCTCGGGGATAAGTTCGTCGGTAATTTTGCCATTGATCTTGAATTTGTACTTGACAGTAGAGCAGCATTCCAGGATAAGCTCAATCCACCTTTGTGAGAAACCCATTTTTGACATCATGCACTCCAGGAAGTGCCATTCCACCCTATCATAGGCCTTGCTCATATCAAGCTTCAGGGCGGCAAAACCATCCGCACCAACTCTCTTATTCTGCATGAAATGTGTGACTTCATAAGCTAAAAGGATGTTGTCAGTGATCAATCTACCAGGCACGAAAGCGCTTTGATTCGGGGCAATAATCTCCGGGAGGATCAGTTTTAGCTTGTTAGCCAGTACCTTAGAAACAATCTTGTAGAGGACGTTGCATAAGCTGATTGGCCTCAACTCCTTCATTTTGTCGGGATTCTTGACTTTTGGGATAAGAACCACCGTTGTTTCATTCCAGTCAGAGGGCAATCCATTGCCGTTCAGGACCTGCAGCACTTCCTTGGTAATCTGCTCCCCCACAATGTGCCAATATTTTTTGTAGAAAATAGCAGCCATTCCATCTGGCCCTGGAGCTTTAAGGTCGCCAATGCTAAATAAAGCATCTTTGACCTCCTCAGCAGTGTACGGCTTCGACAACTGCTCGTTCATGTCCTGGGTCACTCTTGGAATAACACGGTCAAGAACCTCCTCCATCTGATGCCCTGCGCATGAAGTAAACAGGTTTTGAAAATAGTTAGACACCACCACCGCCATCTCCTCCTCCCTCTCCACCACCGAGCCATCCTCCCTAATGAGCTTTTTTATTCTGTTCTTTTTTCTTCTCCCCGAGGCGTATGAGTGGAAGAAAGTTGTGTTCCTATCTCCCTTCTCCAACCAGTTGGCGTGTGCCCTTTGCCGCCAATACAGGTCCCGCTTGTGCTCAAGCCTGTCCAGCTTGTACCTCAGAATTCCTTCCCGTTGAACATGATATTGTGAAATTTCTTTTCTCCTCCAGCTATCAAGTTCCTTCTTGAGCCTGGCTATACGCTTCTCCAAGTCACCGAGAATGTTATTGCTCCAATGGTGCAGATCAGAGGCCACCCCTTTCAGACCCGCCACTACATCCCCTCCCCGACCATGCGTTTCCCTCCTCCAAGCATTTTCAACAATGGTGCTACACTCCTCCTCCTCCAACCACTTGGCCTCAAACCTGAAGGGTCTAGGGCCAGCACACCCCTGATTAGAGCCATCATCATTCATCACAACCACCACGGGTCTATGATCAGAGTGCCTCGGGTTTTCATTGATGACTTTGAACTCAGGGAAGCGTTCGCACCACCTATCACATGCTACAGCTCTGTCGAGCCTTTCCCGGATGTATGTTGTTGCATCTTGACTATGGTTACGCCAGGTGAAGGGGTCTGATACGTCTCCAACGTATCGATAATTTCTTATGTTCCATGCTACTTTATTGATGATACCTACATGTTTTATGCACATTATATGTCATATTTATGCATTTTCGAACTAACCTATTAACAAGATGCCGAAGAGCCAGTTCTGTTTTCTGTTTTTGGTTTCGAAATCCTAGTAAGGAAATATTCTCGAATGGACGAAACTTTCGCCCAGGGTCCTATTTTTGGAAGCTTCCAGAAGACCGAAAGAGATGGGGCACGAGGCACAGAGGCTAGGGTGGCGCCCAAGCCTGGCGCGCCGACCCCACAGGCTCCTCGTGTGGCCCCCGCGTTGCCCTTTCGCCTACTTAAAGCCTCCGTCGCGAAAACCCCGACAGAGCACGATACGGAAAACCTTCCAGAGACGCCGCCGCCGCGAATCCCATCTTGGGGGATTCAGGAGATCGCCTCCGGCACCCTGCCGGAGAGGGGATTCATCTCCCGGAGGACTCTACACCGCCATGGTCGCCTCCGGAGTGATGAGTGAGTAGTTCACCTGGACCATGGGTCCATAGCGGTAGCTAGATGGTCGTCTTCTCCTTGTTGTGCTTCATTGTTGGATCTTGTGAGCTGCCTAACATGATCAAGATCATCTATATGTAATTCTATATGTTGTGTTTGTCGGGATCCGATGGATTCTATGATTATGGTGATTATCAATCTATTGTTTATGTGTTGTTTATGATCTTGCATGCTCTCCGTTATTAGTAGAGGCTCTGGCCAAGTTTGTACTCTTAACTCCAAGAGGGAGTATTTATGCTCGATAGTGGGTTCATGCCTCCATTGAATCTGGGACAGTGACAGAAAGTTCTAAGGTTGTGGATGTGCTGTTGCCACTAGGGATAAAACATTGATTCTATGTCTAAGGATGTAGTTGTCGATTACATTACGCACCATACTTAATGCAATTGTCTGTTGCTTAGCAACTTAATACTGAATGGGGTTCGGATGATAACACGAAGGTGGAATTTTTAGGCATAGATGCGGTTGGATGGCGGTCTATGTACTTTGTCGTAATGCCCAATTAAATCTCACTATATTTATCATATCATGTATATGCATTGTTATGCCTTTCTCTATTTGTCAATTGCCCGACTGTAATTTGTTCACCCAACATGCTTTTATCTTATGAGAGAGACACCTCTAGTGAACTGTGGACCCCGGTCCTATTCTTTACATAGCATACAATCTACTGCAATACTTGTTTATTGTTTTCTTTGCAAACATCTTCCACTCGACGTTTAATCCTTTGTTACAGCAAGCCGGTGAGATTGACAACCTCACTGTTTCGTTGGGGCAAAGTACTTTGGTTTTGTTGTGCAGATTCACGTTGCGCCGGAATCTGTTGTTGTTGCGCCGCATCACATTTCGCGACCATCAACCTTCAACGTGCTTCTTGGCTCCTACTGGTTCGATTAAACCTTGGTTTCATACTGAGGGAAACTTGCTTCTATACGCATCATACCTTCCACTTGGGGTTCCCAACGGACGTGTGCATCTACGCGTATCAAGTTCTCGCGTCGCCGGTGGGAGATCAAGACACGCTGCAAGGGAGTCTCCACTTCTCAATCTCTTTACTTTGTTTTTGTCTTGCTTTATTTTATTTACTACTTTGTTTGCTGCACCTAAACAAAATACAAAAAAATTAGTTGCTAGTTTTACTTTATTTACTGTCTTGCTCTCTATATCAAAAACACAAAAAAATTAGTTACTTGCATTTACTTTATCTAGTTTGTTTTATTTACCGTTGCTAAAATGAATACCCCTGAAAATACTAAGTTGTGTGACTTCACAAATGCAAATAATAATGATTTCCTATGCACACCTATTGCTCCACCTGCTACTACAACAGAATTCTTTGAAATTAAACCTGCTTTACTAAATCTTGTCATGAGAGATCAATTTTCTGGTGTTAGTTCTGATGATGCTGCTGCCCATCTCAATAATTTTGTTGAACTATGTGAAATGCAAAAGTATAAGGATGTAGATGGTGATATTATTAAATTGAAAGTGTTTCCTTTCTCATTAAGAGGAAGAGCTAAAGATTGGTTGCTATCTTTGCCTAAGAATAGTATTGATTCATGGACTAAATGCAAGGATGCTTTTATTGGTAGATATTATCCTCCCGCTAAAATTATATCTTTGAGAAGTAGCATAATGAATTTTAAGCAATTAGATACTGAACATGTTGCTCAAGCATGGGAGAGAATGAAAACTTTGGTAAAGAATTGCCCAACCCATGGACTGACTACTTGGATGATCATCCAAACCTTCTATGCAGGACTAAATTTTTCTTCGCGGAATTTATTGGATTCAGCTGCTGGAGGTACCTTTATGTCCATCACATTGGGGGCGGCTACAAAACTTCTTGATGATATGATGATAAATTACTCTGAGTGGCACACGGAAAGAGCTCCACAAGGTAAGAAGGTAAATTCTGTTGAAGAAACCTCTTCCTTGAATGATAAGATTGATGTGATTATGTCTATGCTTGTGAATGATAGATCTAATGTAGATCCAAATAATGTTCCTTTAGCTTCATTGGTTGCTCAAGAAGAAAATGTTGATGTGAATTTCATTAAAAATAATAATTTCAACAACAATGCTTATAGGAACAACTCTGGTAATAACTATAGGCCATATCCTTCTGCTAATGGTAATGGTTATGGTAATTCTTATGGGAATTCTTACAACAATAATAGGAATATACCCTGGTCTTGAAGCTATGCTTAAAGAATTTATTAGTACACAAACTGCTTTTAACAAATCTGTTGAGGAAAAGCTTGATAAAATTGATACTATTGCTTCTAGAGTTGATAGACTTGCCTCTGATGTAAATCTTTTAAAATTGAAAGTTATGCCTAATAATGATATTGATAATAAGATTACTACTACAGCAAATGCCATCCAAGTTAGAATTAATGAGAATATAAGATTAATGGCTGAATTGCGTGCTAGGTGGGATAGAGAAGAAAATGAAAAACTAGCTAAAGAGAATAATGTAGCTAAAGTATTACCACCACTAGTAATGCTAATTCTCCACATGTTGCTGCACCTCCTACTATCAATGGTAAAATAATTGGTGTTGGCAATGTTTCTACTCCTAGTGCAAAGCGTACAAAACTGCCTGAAATTGCTAAAACTGCTGAAACTGCTTGTGATAAAACTGCTGAAATTTTTTCCAACCTTGGGAACAATGATCCCATTGCTGTAGCTCATAATGATTTAGATTTTGATGATTGCCACATCTCTGAAGTTATAAAGTTCTTACAAAAACTTGCTAAAAGTCCTAATGCTAGTGCTATAAATTTAGCCTTTACAAAACATATTACAAATGCTCTCATAAAAGCTAGAGAAGAGAAACTAAAACTTGAAACTTCTATTCCTAGAAAGTTAGAGGATGGTTGGGAGCCCATCATTAAAATGAAATTCAATGACTTTGAATGTAATGCTTTATGTGATCTTGGTGCAAGTATTTCTGTTATGCCTAAAAAGATTTATGATATGCTTGACTTGCCACCATTGAAGAATTGTTATTTGGATGTTAATCTTGCCGATAATGTTAAAAAGAAACCTTTGGGGAGGATTGATAATGTGCACATTACGGTTAACAATAACCTTGTCCCCGTTGATTTTGTTGTTTTGGATATCGAATGCAATGCATCTTGTCCTATTGTGTTGGGAAGACCTTTTCTTCGAACCGTTGGTGCTGTTATTGATATGAGGGAAGGTAATATTAAATATCAATTTCCTATCAAGAAAGGTATGGAACACTTCCCTAGAAAGAGAATGAAGTTGCCCTTTGATTCTATTATTAGAACAAGTTATGATGTTGATGCTTCTACTCTCGATGTTACTTGATTTGCACTTTCTGCGCCTAGCTGAAAGGCGTTAAAGAAAAGCGCTTATGGGAGACAACCCATGTTTTTACCTACAGCAATTTTTTGTTTTGTTGAGTCTTGGAAGTTGTTTACTACTGTAGCAACCTCTCCTTATCATGTTTTTGTGCCAAGTAAAGTTTCTATGTTAAAGTTGATGTTATATTTGGGATCGCTGCGAAACAGCATTGCTGTCTGTCACGAATCTGGGCACATTCTCTGTAGAAAATTCGAAAAAATCTTCCAATTTACGAGCGTGATCCTCAGATATGTACGCAACTTTCATTAGTTTTGAGTTTTTCCATTTGAGTAAGTCTGGTTCCAGCTTTAAATTCGTCTTTACGGACTATTCTGTTTTTGACAGATTCTGCCTTTTATTTCGCATTGCCTCTTTTGCTATGTTGGATTTATTTCTTTGATCCACTAATGTCCAGTAGCATTATGCAATGTCCAGAAGTGAAAATAATGTTTGTGTCACCTCTGAATGAGTGAATTATTAATTGTGCACTAACCCTCTAATGAGTTTGCTTGAAGTTTGGTGTGAAGGAAGTTTTCAAGGGTCAAGAGAGGAGAATGATATACTATGATCAAGAGGAGTGAAAGCTCTAAGCTTGGGGATGCCCCCGTGGTTCATATATTCTAAGAAGACTCAAGCGTCTAAGCTTGGGGATGCCCAAGGCATCCCCTTCTTCATCGACAACATCATCGGGTTCCTCCCCTGAAACTATATTTTTATTCAATCACATTTTGTGTTCTTTACTTGGAGCGTCGGTTTGTTTTTGTTTTTGTTTTTGTTTGAATAAAATGGATCCTAGCATTCACTTTGTGGGAGAGAGACACGCTCCGCTGTTGCATATGGACACATGTGTCCTTAGGCTTTACTCATAATGTTCATGGCGAAGTTTCTTCTTCGTTAAATTGTTATATGGTTGGAATTGGAAAATGCTACATGTAGTAATTCTAAAATGTCTTGGATAATGTGATACTTGGCAATTGTCGTGCTCATGTTTAAGCTCTTGCATCATATGCTTTGCACCCATTAATGAAGAAATACATAGAGCTTGCTAAAATTTGATTTGCATATTTGGTCTCTCTAAGGTCTAGATAATATCTAGTATTGAGTTTTGAACAACAAGGAAGACGGTGTAGAGTCTTATAATGTTTACAATATGTCTTTTATGTGAGTTTTGCTGCACTTGTTCATCCTTGAGTTTGCTTCAAATAACCTTGCTAGCCTAAACCTTGTATCGAGAGGGAATACTTCTCATGCATCCAAAATCCTTGAGCCAACTACTATGCCATTTGTGTCCACCATACCTACCTACTACATGGTATTTCTCCGCCATTCCAAAGTAAATTGCTTGAGTGCTACCTTTAAAATTCCATCATTCACCTTTGCAATATATAGCTCATGGGACAAAATAGGCTTAAAAACTATCGTAGTATTGAATATGTACTTATGCACTTTATATTTTATTAAGTTGCTTGTTGTGCGATAACCATGCTTCTGGGGAACGCCATCAACTATTGTTGAATATCATGTGAGTTGCTATGCATGTCCGTCTTGTCTGAAGGATCTATCATTTTAGTGGTTGGAGCATGCAAAATTGTTAGAGAAGAACATTGGGCCGCTAACTAAAGCCATGAACCATGGTTGAAGTTTCAGCTTTGGACATATATCCTCAATCTCATATGAGAATAATAATTGTTGCTACATGCTTATGCATTTAAGAGGAGTCCATTATCTGTTGTCCATGTTGTCCCGGTATGGATGTCTAAGTTGAGAATAATCAAAAGCGAGAAATCCAAAATGCGAGCATTCTCCTTAGACCTTTGTACAGGCGGCATGGAGGTACCCCTTTGTGACACTTGGTTGAAACATGGCATGCAAAGATCCGGTAGTCCAAGCTAAGTAGGACGAGGTGCGGACACTATTAGTATACTATGCATGAGGCTTGCAACTTGTAAGATATAATTTACATAACTCATATGCTTTATTACTACCGTTGACAAAATTGTTTCATGTTTTCAAAATAAAAGCTCTAGCACAAATACAGCAATCGATGCTTTCCTTTTGAAGGACCATTCTTTTACTTTTATTGTTGAGTCAGTTTACCTATCTCCTTCCACCTTAAGAAGCAAACACTTGTGTGAACTGTGCATTGATTCCTACATACTTGCATATTGCACTTGTTATACTACTTTATGTTGACAATATCCATGAGATATACATGTTATAAGTTGAAAGCAACCGCTGAAACTTAATCTTCCTATGTGTTGCTTCAACACCTTTACTTTGATTTATTGCTTTATGAGTTAACTCTTATGCAAGACTTATTGATGCTTGTCTTGAAGTACTATTCATGAAAAGTCTTTGTCATATGATTCACTTGTTTACTCATGTCATTACCTTTGTTTTGATCGCTGCATTCATTACATATGTTTACAAATAGTATGATCAAGATTATGATGGCATGTCACTTCAGAAATTATCTTTGTTATCGTTTTACCTGCTCGGGACGAGCTTGGGGATGCTGATACGTCTCCAACGTATCGATAATTTCTTATGTTCCATGCTACTTTATTGATGATACCTACATGTTTTATGCACATTATATGTCATATTTATGCATTTTCTGGAACTAACCTATTAACAAGATGCCGATTGCTGTTTTCTGTTTTTGGTTTCAGAAATCCTAGTAAGGAAATATTCTCGGAATTGGACGAAACTTTCGCCCAGGGTCCTATTTTTGCAAAGCTTCCGAAGACCGAAGAGATAACGAAGTGGGGCCACGAGGCAGCCAGAGAGCTAGGGCGGCGCGGCCCAAGCCCGCCGCGGCCTACCCCATGGGCTCCTCGTGTGGCCCCCGCGTTGCCCTTTCGCCTAAAGCCTCCGTCGCGAAAACCCCGCACCGAGAGCCACGATACGGAAAACCTTCCAGAGACGCCGCCGCCGCGAATCCCATCTCGGGGATTCAGGAGATCGCCTCCGGCACCCGGAGAGGGGATTCATCTCCCGGAGGACTCTACACCGCCATGGTCGCCTCCGGAGTGATGAGTGAGTAGTTCACCCCTGGACCATGGGTCCATAGCAGTAGCTAGATGGTCGTCTTCTCCTTGTTGTGCTTCATTGTTGGATCTTGTGAGCTGCCTAACATGATCAAGATCATCTATATGTAATTCTATATGTTGTGTTTGTCGGGATCCGATGGATAGAGAGTACTATGATTATGGTGATTATCAATCTATTGTTTATGTGTTGTTTATGATCTTGCATGCTCTCCGTTATTAGTAGAGGCTCTGGCCAAGTTTGTACTCTTAACTCCAAGAGGGAGTATTTATGCTCGATAGTGGGTTCATGCCTCCATTGAATGTGGGACAGTGACAGAAAGTTCTAAGGTTGTGGATGTGCTTGTTGCCACTAGGGATAAAACATTGATTCTATGTCTAAGGATGTAGTTGTCGATTACATTACGCACCATACTTAATGCAATTGTCGTTGCTTAGCAACTTAATACTGAATGGGGTTCGGATGATAACCTGAAGGTGGACTTTAGGCATAGATGCAGTTGGATGGCGGTCTATGTACTTTGTCGTAATGCCCAATTAAATCTCACTATATTTATCATATCATGTATATGCATTGTTATGCCTTTCTCTATTTGTCAATTGCCCGACTGTAATTTGTTCACCCAACATGCTTTTATCTTATGAGAGAGACACCTCTAGTGAACTGTGGACCCCGGTCCTATTCTTTACATAGCATACAATCTCTGCAATTGTTGTTTTACTGTTTTCTTTGCAAACATCTTCCTCTCGATACGTTTAATCCTTTGTTACAGCAAGCCGGTGAGATTGACAACCTCATGTTTCGTTGGGGCAAAGTACTTTGGTTTTGTTGTGCAGATTCCACGTTGGCGCGGAATCCCTGTTGTTGCGCCGCATCACATTTCGCGACCATCAACCTTCAACGTGCTTCTTGGCTCCTACTGGTTCGATTAAACCTTGGTTTCATACTGAGGGAAACTTGCTTCTATACGCATCATACCTTCCACTTGGGGTTCCCAACGGACGTGTGCATCTACGCGTATCAGTCCCCAATAAACCCCAAATCATGCAAATGACAGAACTCCAGGGCCTCCTTAAATTTGTCCATCTGGGATTGTGGCCGAGGGGCGCCACCCTCTTTCTCACAAGCTAACAAGATTTCGTTGAAGTCACCCATGCATATCCAAGGCTTGTCACTGTGATGTTTCAGCGTGCGCAGCAGCTGCCAAGTTTTATCCCTCTCTTCCGTTTTTGGCTCTCCATAGATGCCCGTAAATCTCCACTCGAAACCATCCTCCTCCTTGATTGTAGCATCAATGTGGTATTTAGATTTCCATCCTGCAGTCAAATTCACTCCAGTGCGCCAAAACAGAGCAAGCCCACCACTCTGCCCAACACAATTAACTGCCACCATGTTCGTCAAGCCAAGCTTCCATCTCAGCCATTGCAACCTTTCCTCCATCATCTTGGTTTCGCACAGAAACAAAATGTCGGGGTCCACCTTATCCTGGAGATCCAGGACGCCTCTAACTGCCGGGCCATTCCCCAAATCCCGGCAGTTGAAAGAGGCCAGCTTCATTGGGACCTGCCGGGCTGGAATGCCAGCCCCGCCTCATTTATCTGGTTTGTTTCCAGCCCCTGGTTCAATTTTTCTCGCTTAGAGATCTTTTCCTCATCCTCGTCCAGAATCATAGGATCAGCATCTCTCTTCCCCCTGCCATCTGTTTATCACCGCCCACTTGTTTTCCTCCCCCACTTTCCACTACACCATCAGACTTCTTTTTCCTTTTGAAGGTTTTTTGTATCTTCCTCTCACCCGCCTTTTTCATGTGTGGGTCCGTAGCAGTAGCATTATGCTGCAAGCTAGCAGTTTTGCCACCGTCCTTCTCAGCTGCTTCTCTTACTGCCTTTTTCTCAACCTGCAGTACCGAGCTATGTGGTAATTTGCCCATTCCCTCCACTCCTGATTCCTCTTCGAAAGAGAGTTTTCGCTGGTTAGCTTGGCCTGAGGAAGGGGCAGGGAGTTTAAGGGGACTCGTCACCTCTTTCTCTTCCCTCCTACCGCCAAGCTGCTTGTTCTTACGCCAGTCGTCTTCAGCACCTCCCACCCTCTTGCCCGCTGCATCCGCTGAGCTGCTACCCCTCCACGAGTTAGAATTCCGCCCATCCGTGCCTCTTCCCCAGCTTCCCTCATCACTCCTTTTTCGCTGTGGTGTATGTTTTAACCAACTTCCATACTGTTTTTGCTCTTCCGGCCCCAATTTTATTTTACATACCCTCTCCACATGCCCAACGATGCCACACACATAGCAGAAGTTGGGTAAGAATTCATAGGTAATTGGGCACCATTTCTCCCTACCATCAGCACCAAACTCTGCCAAGATTCCCCTACGCAACGGCACCGTAATATCGAGCCTGAATTTGACACGCAGCACTTGGCCCACCGCATTCCCATCGTCATCAACGTCCACTTGAATTACCTCCCCCAGCTCGTTCCCAATCTCCAGGCCCGTCTCCCTGTTCATCTGGCCTAGGGGAATGCCTTCCACTCTTGCCCAAATCGGAATTGTCCTGAACTCTATCTCGTCTAGGGATTTAGTTGGATCAAACTCCCTAATCACTATCAGCTCCTTTTCAAACATCCACGGCCCCTCCTGAGTAGCACGCGCAAAGCCAGAGTGTTGCTTGAAAGTGAACATGAACCTGTTATCCCCTAGATCTTTGCATACGAGGGGCTTGAGCGGGCACCAAATCCGGCCCAGAGCATTACCCAGAGCTTCCGCATTCGATGGTTTCTCAGAGAAAAGCTTACCAATCGCCATGGGGTCTCTTGCCTCCGGCTGCTTCCCCGCCGCCTTGCCGATTCTCACTCCTTTCCTCTCCGCTTCTGAGAGCTTCATTCTTCTCAGCATTCCTTCCACGCCCTCCAGAGCCATGGCCGGAGAACACACACAAAGGGGCTGGCGGCGTCAAAGTGTATTACGGTCGAGCGCCGCCACGCTCGAGAGGCTATCTGGTGGAGGGAAGGGGGTTGGGCTTCTCCCAGGCGCCCAGCCCAGGGGAGGGGGCGGCGTCTTTGGAGAGGGAGGGGAACGGAACCAGAACCTCGAAAGGACAGAGGTCTTGGAAGGAGGAGACAGCACCGGGGTAGATCTACACGGCGGCGGTTGTACTAACCTTGAGTCGCCAGGGTGAGCCCTAGCGCCAAGGACGGGGACGGCACACAGCCGACTGGAGTTGTCGGTCGCCGGGGTTGAAGGAGAAATAGAGGAAGACGGCGCAGACCAGAGCGGCGGAGAGCATATCTAGTGCTACACATACTTCGTGTGCTACTTGATTCCAGCTCAATCTGGTCCATCCAAACTGGTCCAACGTACAGGATTTAATATAACTCAGGACTTGGCTCCCACTATGACACATTTGAATATCAGACCCGGCAGTTTCACGAATTGTAGTATGAGCTCCAGTTTGTCCCCAAATCATGATGTTCAGTATAGAGTGATGCAATCGCCCCTGCAAACACAAAGCTGGACCATTAATTTTGAGCTTTCTCGGGTAGAAAGCCAAACCCTGTCATCCAAGCAGATGCACACCAGCCGACAACTAAGAATCATGGAACGAGTGGAAATCTCAAGCAAAGAATGAACAAATTGTGAAGGTAGGTAGGGTGCAAGAACCAGCGGGCAGTTGGACGCTCAAAGTCCAGGGGAACAGGGGAGATCTGCGGTGTCGCGTTGAGCTGCGTCCAGATCGCGGCACCACGGTACTGCAGGGACAAAGATTTTTCAAGATTTTGTGCCCTTGAGGAAAGATCTGGGAAGAGTTTAAGAGCTGAGCGCAACCAATTTTCCTTCTTTACTGCTGCACATGGCATGAGAGATTTCAACGCAAGGACTACAATGCAAATTTACAATAGAAACTAACCCACCGAGACCCTGCCATTCAATTGGATCGAACAGCCTACATCCCTGGAATCTGGTAGCACCCAAGTGGGCTGTAGCACTAGATATTCTCTCCAGAGCGGCGTTGCGAACTTGCGATGGGGAAATTCTTTCCCAGCGAGTCCTCTCCAGTCACACGTGATAGCATTGATTGCGGGTCCACTCCGTTTGTATTCTCGTTTGTATTTGAAGTTATATGAAAAAGATCTGTTTCTCTCCTAGGCCCCGCAATCTACAGCTAGACCAATTGAAGGATGATTTCTGGCCGGTGCAGGTGCCGCCCGGTTCAACCAAGACTTTTCCCTTTATGAAGTGCCCATATAAAGGAGAATACCACTCCTTTCTCCTCTTCCTTTCGCTCTCTTCGCTACAGTACCTTGAGAATCTCCTCTCGCTCTCGGGCGCTCCTCCGACTCAACTCCGACAGCGCCGCCGTCTGGAGGAGGGAAGCATGGGTTGCCTGGAGTGTACATAGTAGTTTAGGTTTTCTTCTTGTAGGTTGTATGGCTTTATGCCGGTCTGGCGTCATGTCGTGTCTCCAGAGGTTTGGGTGGCCAGAGTTCTCGAGCAGCTCTAGCTGGCCAGCGGCAGCGACTCCTCCCTCTGTGCTGTGGTGCTCCGATGGCCGGAGACAAAACCAGCTGGGGAGTTCTCTTCTATGCCTCCAATCAATAAACTCGGTGGAGATCGACTTCGAACCGATCTCGTTAGATCTGGCCGCGATGGTGGCGGACAGAGATCAACGGCGACAAGAATTGGAGCTCCTGGGGTCGTCCTTGAAGCTTCTCTCGGCAAGGAGAATCAGCAGCGGCTTGGTGTGCGGTGACCCAGCTGCATGTTGTAGTATACAAGTCGTTGATATGATCTTCATCAAGGGACTTCTTCACAAATATCACATCCCTCAGAGTGGTACAACAGAAACATTGCAGGTCATAACACTCGATAATATATTACAATAATGGTCTTAACAAGTTGGCATTCTCACAGGGTCCGATGAGAACACCCTAACATTACTTAAGTACTATTACAAACCAACATAGATATAAAAGAGCTCAGCAACTTATTTAAGTATGCCACTACGCTGCTCGCCTCTAAGATAACTATAGCACTCCACTACTCCTCGGCTTCGGTGTTGTCTGCTCCATAGACTATCCCATAGTCTACGCCTTCCACCCCTCCGGACAAGTCGGGTTCCTCGTATACCAGCTCGTAGTCTCCTTCCGGTGGCACCTCGGTGTTTGCCTCCACTTCCGGATCACAGTCTAGCAAGGGTGTCGAAAGAAAAGTACAGAGGTACTCAGCAAGTTCAAAAGACTAAAAGGTGTGATGCACTAGCTACGACCCTCGATCAGAATCGTAGGTCAATGCATGTTTCGAAAACATTTCTTCAAAAGGTTTATTTTATTCTGAAAACTATGCCCGTCAGTCTTCACATGTTGACTAGAACTTCACGGAGTTCCTTTCCTGCCGCGTTCGCAGTTCCCTTCCCGGAACATGGAGTGACAGCCACAATTTGATACACTCTGCGAGGTGCGTTACTTTTTCCATAAGAGATCTCATCCTTTTTGCCAACCGCAGGGACTTGCCCCCGTTCACACTTCCGTGTGAGGCCAGGAAAGAAGATCCAAGCCCACACCGCCTTCTCCGCGACCCTGCAAACCCACCCTTTTGTCCATCCGTACGCCCCCGGTAGACATCTCCCGATCATACGACTTTACCCCCGGTGTACTATGGACAATCTCTCATAGACGGTAGAGCCTCTCATCCACACAGATGGGGATTTTAAAGGATTTCCCAACCTACGACAGTGTTATCTCCAACACCCCGCCAGGCTCTATCAAGTCCGTTGGCGTGCAGGAGGGAAAAGATACAGCTGGCTCCCTAGAGCCATTATAGATCTTATGGTCAACGCGATATGTACGGCGCTAGAATCACTGGACGACATTGGTACTTAGTCCTAGATGAGTAGTACCCTTGCAATGGAACCTCCACAAATCAACACATACCATGGTTCCATTGCTAGCCACATAGTCATATTCATAATTGGAAAAATAACATTTCATTTTCAATGCAGGAGTGATAAGTCATATAGCTTTGCATTAAATTGATAGAAAATACTCAAATTGACAGGAGCAAGGGTGAACTTGCATGTGAACTGCGAGGTAATGCAGTTCGATGCGTTGAATGGAACCTGGACCTCGGGTTCTATAAAGAAGCATCATTGTCCGGTAAGGACAATGTTATAAAATCCAAATAATGCATGCATGGATGTATTATTTTATGTTGAATCCCTGACCCCCATATTTTATTAAGATTTAGGGTTGAGATAAGATTTGTGCCTTTGGCAGTAATTTGCAATTACTTTAAATTATGAAAGCACTTTACATTTCATAAAGAAATACTTTTAAAAGTATTACAACTTTCCTTTTTTTAAAAAATATTTATTTCAAAATTAATTTGAAATAATAGAGTTTTCTCTATAGTTGTTTAAAATAGAGTAATAGAATATTTTCCTTTGGAAAATACTTTCTTTTTAAAAGAAATGACTTGGAATAATAGAATTTCATTTTTAAATATTTGAAAACAAATATTTAAACTCATTTGAAATTTTTCCTTGATTTTTAAATACAAGGAAATAATAATTTAGAATTCCAAGTTTTAATTTAAATTCATAAAATTCCAAAATTTGAATTTGTTTCCTAAATTCCATTTCTTATTTTATTCTTGTTAAGAATAATTTGTGATTCATAAATCTTATTTTTCTTGGTTTTTTTAATGGTTCAAATAAATTGTTTGGAATTTTGTAAAATTCAGAGTTATTTAAAATGTGGAATTACCAAAATAACCCTGGCCCAACTAAATTTGAGAAATGGGCCTGTTTGGGTCGGCCCATTTGGCCGAGCCAAACCCTCTCCTGGTGGAGACCGACCGATTCGGCCCACCCACTCCTCTTTCTCTCGCTCGTGTCCTAACCCTAGCTCTCAGGAGACTCGCGTGGCGACCGTGTCGCCGCCATGGCCGCCGCCGTGCTCCGGCCATCTGCGAGCCCTTCTGACCTCACCGCCGATACCACCTGAACCGCCGCGCGACGATCTATCGATCCGTCCGCGTGGTTCCGTCGATCTCTTCCTCCTCTGGCAGATCGCCACCTCTCTGGATCTCGTGGAGAATCGCCTCCGGCGATTGGCTATCTCCGACGAGCTGGCGCCTCGTCGTCGTCGTGTGTGCCGGGACCGACTGGCACGGGTCTGTGCTCACGGCGCTGTGCCGTCGTCTCTGTGCGGTGCTGTTCGTGAGGTTCGTCGGCATAACGCCGCGTCTACCCTGGCTGCACTGCATGGCCGCGCGGCACTGCCTCGCCATGCCATAGCTTCTGCCTCCAGGCGCGGGTAAGGGTCTTCTGCTCCTCCTCCTTCTCTACGCCATGCATGTGCGCCTCCCATGCCTCTGTGCTTCTTCTACCTCTTGCTCTCAAGCTACCTGATGATCCAATGATCATACAGGGCTTTGCTGCTGCTGCCTATCATCCTATGCTTATTCTCTGCAAGCCCTGGCCAATTCACCAAGCTCTGGTTACTGGCCAGTGTGTGATGCTTGCTGTTCATGCCTTGTGTTGCTCGTTTACTGTTTCTATCATGCCATGAATTGCTATGCCATGCTGTACATGATTATGAGCTTGCTTATGCTTACTGGCATCCTATGCTTGCTTGTCTAGGTGTACTGCTATGCCTGTGACACTTGTGATGCTTGTGATGCTTGTGAGGTGCTTCTGTGCCTTCTGTATGCTCCAATGATCCATTGGATCAATAATTTCTGTTGGCTAGACTCTCTGTGTTGCTTGACTTGATCTAATTGATCCATTTGATCAATTAAATGTCAATGGCTTGATTGCTTATGGATTCTTTGGCTAAGTGGATGGTTTGCTTATTGATGCTGCTACTCAACCATGCTTATGCTCCTGTGTGTGTGTGCTGTGGCTCTCCATAGCTCACTAGACTTGATCCAGTAGCTATGATACATTGATACATGCTTATGTTGCCTCACTGTGTGCTACTGTATAAATACTACATGAATTTGTTATATATTCATGCCTGGATGGATTAATTATGGATGAATTGGTGTGCTGATTCTTATATTATTACTTGATTAATGGTTTTGGTAGCCAGATAGGCATTACTGAAGCATCTGCTTCAGTAATCCTTCTGTGCATGTCATGCTGTTACCAAGTTTTAATTTATGTCAGATATTCTTGATGAACCATGTCTGGTTATGATTCAATGCTTCAGCTGTTGCTTAAATGAATTCCAAAATCATTTTGGAATATGAATCTTTGACTGAACCTGTGTGGTGATGATTTCAAACTGTCTGTGTGGCTTTGCTTGCATACTGAGATGGTTTGTGACCTCAGTAGCTCTCTACTGCATCTGGTTGCATCCCATTTGGCTATCTGGTTGGTTTTATGAAAAATAAAATAACCTCCACAGTTGGGAATCACCCAGGTGAATGCCCTGTGGATGCTTTTGATGAAAAAAAAAGGTTGGATCTGATGGTTTAATTCATCATAGGTGCTAGGTATCTTAGTTGGCTACTGTGTTGTAGGTTTCAGTGTCATGGATAGCTAGCATATAGTCATATCCAGTGACTAGATCCACTAGATCTTGGTCGGGCCTCTTCTGCCTGGCACCACTTAGTGAATACCAAGTGATGATGTACCGAGTGGAGCAATCTGCTCCACAATATTTGTGTATGAGCATGCTTATGATGGATGGGATCATCAGATCCATCCAGGTATGATGTATACCTTGCTCCAGCTCCAAGTATGAAATTTTGTGTTGATGCAGTGCTTCTGGATAGTTGTTGTGATCACAGCCCTTCTCCTCCTAGCTCCTGGTTGATCTCTGTCTTAAGTCACCATGCTGCTCTGATGGTTTACTTGTTGGTTTTGGATTGACAGTTGGGTTCTGTGGTGGATGGTATTGTTCTTGAGCAAGAACAGGATGAACACTGACACTCCCCTTTTTTGCTTACCTTGTGGATCCTTATCTGGTCGACTGTGCAATGATTCTAGGGTGTGTGCCCTTTTATATCATCTCCACTTCTCTCCTTGCCATGCCGCACAAGCCTGACTTGGTTTGGTGACTAGGCCAGTGCATGGCCTTGCTGTTGCTTGCACAACACACATGAGCAGTGTGCTCATATGCTGAAACTTGAGCTCCTGGTGTGCTCAGTTTTGGTCTGCTCCATCTTATCCTGGTGCTGTCCTTGGTTTTGGACAAGCACAAGTGTGCATGACACTTGGTGTCTGTCCAAACTGAACATCTGTGGATTACATAACCCTTGTCTAGTGTTGTTGTGTTATTTTGGAGGTTTTGAAGATGAATATGACCACACAAGAATTCTTCCAAGTCATTAGTCTAGGATTTTAGTTTAGGATCAGATAATGTAATCTTCTTTTTATTTCTGTTTATTTTCCTTTAATTCTTGTATCAAGAATATTGTAAAGACAATGTATTTGTGTGTGAATATCAATAAAGCTCAAGTTTTGCTTATGAGCTTTTTGGTTTATGTAATGATTATATTTCTGAATAATTGTTGTATTTATATTTCAATTTGAAATTCACAGTCATTTGAATTCATAAGTTGTATTTAAATTGGGAAATTCCATTTTCTATAATCATTATTGCTTATTGTTTAATGTTATCAATGTATTATTACTTGTCAAATGAAATCAACTCCCAAAATCAAAACAAGATACAAAAGAGGTCATGTCAAAATTCATAACTCAACATGCCTAACCCTAATTGCATTTGAGAGAGAACCTCGATCCCTCTTAGGTTTAGTTGCAATAAGGCGCGAAAATTTCCTCGTTTTGCGATGAAATGCACATCCCATTTCTAAATCTACCCTTCGTTGTTCCTATGTTCTGGGTTATTACATGGTGGCGCCATTGCTCCTGTTGGCCAAGGGGGTCACTTCGCCCCGCGGAGCTTGCTGCTCCAACGGTTCTTCTTCCTCCAGTCCAGAGAGCCAGAGCGGAGGATCTTCTTCAACCTCAGCGGGGCGCTCATCGTTGATCCTGCCCCACTACAACAATACAGAGGTTTGGTAACACATTCCTATAACACAAGAAAATTTGTGTTACTCCATAAAATCCTAGTAACACACCAGTTGTGCCCACGATAAATTTGTAACACAAAGTACGAGAGATGTGAAGAGTGTTACAAAATTGTAACAGATTATTCAAGGTGTTACAAGGTAGTAACATATAATTGGCGAAGATTGAAAAAGTGTGACTAGGTTGTAACACATAGATCAGGAGGAATATAGTGTTACAAGTTTGTAACAGATAGGATAAGGTGCAAAATAAATGTTACCACCAAAATGACAATACGTGTCTTTCTTGCAGCAAAGATAGTAATAGTGCATGGTCGTTGATATCTTACTTGATATATATTGGTCTTTGGTTCAAGTCTCAAACAAAGCTTTTTATGCACTAGAGTAATAGTGCAATGGTACTTGATAATCGTTGTTACGATCTAGACAATAGTCCGATAGGTAACTCTGCAACTAATTAAATCAGAAAGTTGTCATGTCCGCTACACAACCATAGCCTTTTATTGTTCGAAAAAGTGAGAAAAAATATATTGTTCGCAGGTGCTGAATCCGAAGAAAGATATATGCACTACACATGGTTACCGGGTACAAACAACAAAATATGCACAAAAACATCTCATTGTATGGCATGCCCAACCAGTTCAGTGCAATTGAAAAACAATGCTACGTGACACCACAAAAATAATCAGATGAATTCAAAGGGGATAAGTGACCGGTCCAAGTACTAGTTAAACTAGATGATGTCCCGCACGTTGCTGTCAGGAATCATGTTTCGGCAATACATATAGTTGCAGTAAGATAAATGTGTTAAGGGTGTTGTATAGAAAATGACCATCATATTTAATAGAAAAAGTAAGATGTTTAATAGGAAGCATATATAAAATGTTCATTTTATTCCAACTGAAAATTCTAGTAAAAATACTAAGCATCAACTCCAAATATATGCATTAATGCAATGGAAGGTGGAGGTTTGGTATGTCTGCTGCAAGTTTTCCTCTCTGTCTTCACAACAGATATTTTAGGATTAGGTTTCTACTTCTTCGCCACAACCTGTGTAGAAAAAATGAAAAGGATTTAGAACTTTTAAATTCAATTTGAATTCTACACCAAGTGAATTCACACAACGGTGACTACAAGAATGGCACCTACTGTTACCGTGTAGCCCAAACATAACAATGTGCAAGTCAATGACATTTATATGTATCTAGTCACTGTAGCTATCAACCAACCAAGTCCTACTAGTTTGGAAAAAAAAGAATCATGCATGTATGTCACTGTGTTAGACAATACTCAAGGGAAGGAGGAAATAACATAACAGATTGCATCTCGGCAATTAATTGTGATGGCACAACCCAGATCAGCTGAGATATCATGTACATACCATGTTATAGTGGAAAACTCAAGGAAAACGAAATTATATTGAAGATAAAAGATACACACTAGATATAGTGCTAGTATAAATGGAATGCATGTTGAAGGGATCATATATAATGTTGGAAGGAGGGAAAAGGACATAATACTACTGTAGAGATTTTCATGGTCCAGGGAAGAGATGACCATGGCACATACCTTCATGGTTCTGACCTTCTTCCTTGCTTGAAGAAATATTAGCATCCACTAATGTCCCCTCGACATATGTTCTAACCCAATATTGGTTGTTGTTTTTTCTATTGAACATCTCCCCCAGGTGTGAAACATGGAATGGCTCCGTTTCTGTGTCTACTGCCCTTTCAACGCCAATGTCATACACATCTCTAGGCCTGGGCTGGTTCATTACCACAGACCAACCTGGATTATGTTCATCTTCCACATAGAACGCTTGATCCGCCTGGTCAGGGAAATAAAAGGCTCGTGCTCAATTTTATCTCCTTTGTGCATCAGATGTGAGAAGTTCACAAGTGTGTAACCATACTTGTCTTTCTGTATCCCTTCTTCAGAAAATACATCAATCCATTCACATTTAAACAACACCATAGAAAATTGCCCAGAATAGTTCAGCTCGACAATATCAATTACCCTCCCATAGTATGTCACATCACGTAAAACTGGATTTGCATTTCCTGCTGTCGCATAACGAGATGTTTTTGCGGTTACCATGACTCCACTATTTTGTGTTTTTTTATCCAAGATTTTAGGCCTAAAACGAAAGCGTATGGAGTTGAAAGCGCGATATCTTATTGCTGCATGAACTAGGCCCCGGGACAACCATCTAATATTATTTTCTTATACCATTGATACCATTTTCCTTCTCCAATTTCTTGATCTACAATCAGAAGCATATTAAAATCAATGTAGTGGTACATATAGAGCATGCAAAATATGGCACTTACATGAGCTTGAAACCATTCATGGAACTTCTCGTTCTGGGTCCTCTCGATAGTATCTACATTTAAATTGCGTCTATGGGTCATCTCATCAGCATGTGCTCTGCAATTTAATTTGCAAAAAATGTCTAATTAGGTAGGAAAAGTTACTTATCAAACAATCTAGAAGCTTAAGGAATTACCTAAGGTATGAGTTCACATCAGAACAATTGAACAATACATATCTATGCGCATGTACTTTCTCTAGACCCCTTAAAACATAATTTCCAGGATTTCCAACTGGGTTTCTAGCATGAGCAAATAAAGTTGATCTTTGTGGAACATCAGAACGCCCAACCAACTCCTCACTATCTTCATTCCGTGAAGGCAAGTTATGTTTGGTCTCAAAACCAACAATATATCTTGAACAGAATGTCATGCACTCATCTGCCAAACATGCTTCAGCTATAGATCCTTCGGGGTGAGCTTTGCCAATTAAGCCTAAGGGACACACTACTTACAAGTTAAACTGGATAGTGCCGTTTCTGTCTTTTACTGCCAATTCTTTTCTAAACCCAAGAAAATATTCTGATCCATGATCAATCTAATTGTATTGACTTTAGAACTTTTTGTATCCATGTATATTAGTTAGATTTGAACATATGTCAAATCTCAGCCATTCTTCTCAATTGATCAATATGAACAACTTATATTCTATCTCTTTAATGGTGTAATATTTTTCCCCATCATTTTTAATATTTTTCTACTTGTTTTGCAGCGATAAGAAGATCCTGAAAAGAAACAACCACATAGAGCGAAGGTTTATTTAGCGAGTCATAGAAAACAAGATGAAGAAAGAAATAAACATGTGGTAGGCTAATATAAGTTAAATTATTGCACAAGATCAAGTTAACATTGAGTCTAATAAGTAGCGTATGCCTTTGCCTTATTTTTCTTTTACAGGCTGACTTGGCTGACTTGGAAAAGCTAATACATAACGAACCAGAGCTAGCACAGAGTGACCATGGACAAGTTGCATGGAAAGGATGATGCCTTACATAGAATTTTGGGGGAAGAAAAGCCTGGACAAGTGCATGGCATGGGTTTGCTTCCAGTGCCTAACCAAGTTTATGGTCGGTTACCACACTATCTCAAGAACATCAATATGCCTACAACAAATGGGTCATCACATGCTGGAGAGAGTGATGTTATGGAGGAAATAGCAAAGCTCAAGCGGCGTATAGAAGAGCAGGACCAACGCATAGAAGAGCAAGACCAAATTATTGAAGGATTTAGAAACTAGGATGAAGTATGTGGTCTTATAAAAATTGCAATGCTAATTTTATTTTTGGACATTAACATAAATAATGTACTGAAACTACTTTTTAATTCTGTAGGCCAATTTCCGCCAAGGCAATGATGAATCTCAGCCGGAAGTACCACAAAATAGAAGAAATGTATTTGCTAATGTACCAGGCATGTGTTAGTTTTCGTTTTGAATTCTCTTCCTTAATATTACACTTTTGTAGAGAGTTCATGCTAGTCGACCTGAGCAACTACGCTTGGTGAGCAGATCAAAAGATACAATAAAGGCACATTTATTACTACAATCTATGGTGGACCTGAGAAAGTATGCTTAGTGAGCAACTTATTTTGTTAACTTTATCATTGTATGGAAGCATCATCCTGACTGCCAGGGTAGCAATGAATTCTCATATCAAGGACAAGCATCACCAACACCTCCTTTTTCTGAAGAATAGGAGGTAAATATTATTCGCTGACAAATCTACTTGGTTATCTATTAAGAAATCATGATATCTAATGTTTGTGGAATTAAAAGAATGCATTGTCAACTTTAGTTTCCTGAATCTCAACATTACAACCTTTTTATGTTTATTTCTTCACAGATGAGAAAGAGCGGTGATAATGTGGATGAAAATTCGAGAAGAGTGCACAAACAAATGACTCAAAACAAGACTCCAAGCCATATGTCCTCAAAGAAGAGATGTCGTCCTTCGGAAGAGATAAATGAACAGTATGTTCATGTTGCACCCATGTCTCAGGTTATTTGTCTTTTTCTTATTAATGGTGGCTTTGATCCTACTGTAGATTCGTAATGCAGTAATTTTGAAATCTTCAATATATCCGAATAAAAGGCGCGTGGCATATGCAACTATTTTGGACAGTAATTCAAAAACATTGGTTGGTGGTGTTGAGCTGGGCCGACAATTTACACATGTGCAAATTGATGAACCTATTGGCGAAGATGAGCGCTTGGTAAGAGAAAGGGAGAAGTGTGTGACAATCGGTGATGCTTTTTCCTCTGGAGTAACAATTGCTTGGCCTTCAGCATGTGTATGTTCCTTTAAGAGTTTTGTTGTTATAATATTTTGATATATTTAATTTTCATATATAACTGTAACTTTCTTTCCAAATTGAGAAGTTCAGTGGTTGACTTGAGAATTGATATTGATGCTTTGTCTAACGATGGAGTGAAGATGGAAAATATGTAGGATTGGTCTGAGTAATATTGAAGGGCAGTACATTGGAGCAACCATGATTGGTGTTTTTGCATAGTCACAATGATATTAAGTATTTCATGTATTATAGGTTAGCTTAGTATGTTGAGAAATGTAGTAGTTTTTCTTAAATTTGCATCGCCTATGTGTTCATTGTTATGAATGCTATGAAGTGACATGAAACACGTTGGTTTTTTCTCCATAATGCAGTTCATATGCACGTGTCGCTCATTGTATGTATGATCCTTTTGTTATTACACAGGGTGGTATATGCTTGTCGTTTTCACATACAAGTTTAACGAAATAATTTATCAATAAAATACGAAAGTAAGGAATTCTAAACAAGCACCATATAAGGAAAATCAATGCATATTAAACATTGTTATTAACCGTGAGGTGTTACTACAACTAGATAAACATGTTACTAATTATGCAAAAAAAAAAGCTATGTTACAATATATAGAAAAAAATGTTACTATTAATAGTGAAAAATGTTACAATTGTGTTACTAGGGCCCTATAGGCTCGCCCCAATCTTGAGTAATTGTGTGACAGTAGTTGGTAATATGTGTTACCAACCGTGTTACTATAGCAAGAAAAACATGTTACTAAGGGTGTTACTACAGTCATAAAAATATGTTACTAGAACTTAAGGTAACACATATAGCTTGTGTTAGTATGGTACGCTTGTAATAGTTTTATGTGCTTATAGGAACAATTGTTTATGTGCTACAAAGACAACACCTAGTAACACAACATATAAGAAAACATAAAAAAGGTGTTACTAGGAGGGTTAGTAACACCTTTTCTAAGCTATAGTAGCACATGACTGTGTTACTAGATCTCTGTCGTGGCGTAGTGCCCCAAGTGGTCTCGTCCACGGGGAAAAGGTCGACGAGCGTAACATCAAGGTTCAGCAGCATCGGTGGAGAAGGATTTGATTGCTTTTCAAGTTTTTTGTTAGGGTCCTTTTTAGAAAAGGGAGGGCTTGGTTGTAATTTCAAGTTATTTCGGGTTTCTCTCTGTAACTTGTACCTACATACTGGAATGAAGCTTCTGGGTCCTTTCGGACCCAACCCCTATTAAAAAAAGAAGAAGTGCCTACATATTTCAACATGTTTGCTTCTATCATGATGTACTTGGTTGTGAAGAATATTGATAGTAGCCTGATTATTATAGGATAACCAAAGAAGTGCCCCATTAAATAGGAGTAGTTCAGACATTAATATTTTTACCCATATCGATTCACATAGACCAGATGCTATTGCTCACTGCTGTTGACCTTGCAACCAAACTCTATTTCGTACTCCTTAACTCACAAGATTTCCACCGACAAACACACAATATCCTGATATGGATTTCCTATCATCTATGTCACCACCCCAATCAAACATCTGATTAGCCTTCTTCTTCAAGATTTTCATATCTAGATAATATCACACCCCTTTAACTATCTAAGTATTCTCCTTACTACATCCATATGACTAGTGCAAGGATTGTCTATGTACCTAATAGTAACACTTACTGCATAAGCAATGGGGGATCCACATAGTACCAAATGGGTCCATTGGATACCTGGAAAATTTAATTTCCTTTGTATATCGATAGAACTTCACCACATGTGAACCACTGAAACAAAGAATTATATTCAATGTTTCACGATCTGGCTCCATGGTTGCCTCTGCTCTAGCTCCGCCACTGTGCATAGGAAATGTCAACCACACTTACACAATGTCAGGTCTACGTTGGGTTAAATAAATTGGGTGCACGACTAATCTTTTGTATTTATATTTATCAAGTGATTCACCCGCATTAGTTTGTATATGATGGTTTTTCTTAATAGGTGTGGATGTAGTTTTACAATCTAACATTCATGTTTCTGTAAGTAAGTCTTACAAATACTTCCTTTATGATAGAAAGATACCTTGCACACCGTATGCCACTTCTATGTCGAGAAAGCAATGTAAGTGTCACAAGTATTTCACCTCAAATGATGTCACCAAATTCTTACTTGGCATTTGGTGTAATTACTATATCATCAACATATACCACAATAGTGGTTATCTTTAATTGAACATGCTTATAGAACAAAGTGTGGTTTTCTTTGCTTTGCAGTTAACCCCTAGAGCATATTTCTAGGCAAAACCTCCAAAACCAGACCCTATGTGACTGTTTTAACACATACAAGGATTTTCTCAGCTTACAAACTTTTATTTTAGTAGCATGAGTGCGGAATCCCCAAGGTATCTCCATTAGTCTTCCTCTTCCAATTCTCCACGAAGAAAATCACTTTTTACATCTAATGAAATAGCCCACAATTTAAATTTATGGCTAGAGAAATCAATGTCTATCCTTGTGGTGTTCCATTTTGCAACAGGTGCAAAAGTCACATCGTAGCCCACACCATGTTTTATACCTCACTTTATACCTTTGCCCTTACCCTTTGTTGCATTTTTTATGGTAAAACCCCACTTGCAAATTGATGACCTGCAAGAGCACATAATCGTTTAAGACGTTTTAGTGGAAGTATTAATTCCGGTTTTATATCAACCCCAACAAAAGAGCCAAAAGGTAAATATTTTATAAGTGTTTCTATCTCACGAAAGGTGCCACAAGTCTTGAGTGAATTGACTGCAAGTAACGAAAGGGAAAAAGGATGGATATTGAGTGTGGTTGAATACGATCTAGTAAAATAAAGTATGAAAGTAAATAACATAAATAGTGAAGGATTAAGATAGTTGTTTAGAGTTTCTGCAGATGAAAAATTAGGCGCAGAGAGATTCAGTTCATGGTGATAGTGAATATGCCAAATGGAATAAATGAGATAACTGTACTATAACATTATAATATTATGATATGAGTAGGCAAGCAACCCATAAATAATCAAGACTCCTCTTGGTATATTTCATCTGACTTTATTAGTCTTGTTACCCATTACCACCAGCCAGGGTCAGCGCAACAATAAAGGTCTAGAGACTGGATCAATGCAATATGCATTATAGTTCTTTGTTATCCCCAAGTCATACTAGATCAACTCTGAGGTCTTCCGTGTCACTCGGATGTCGAAGAAGTTCTAGTAGATAAGATCATGTTTGTGGAGTTCTCTAGATCATGTTGTCGAGGCCTTTAAATTAGACAACAAGCCTTATGAATAACACAAACAATCAAATCACTCATAATAATAATTATCATAGCCAAAAATGGATGAAGATTAAAAAGACACAACACATCTCACCAATCCCCTACATCTCCCACGCCCAAGGGGAATTGCTTGCACAAGAGAGGGGAAACACAAAGAGAGATAATCACAATGTAAATAGGGTTCATCTCAATATTACCGTAGATCTCCGCAATAAAGTTATAGATCAAACCAAATACAAACAAATGTATGAGTAGAGATCTCCAAACCCTAAACTTACAACTGTAAATCTCTCTCTCTCTCTCTCTCTCTCTCTCTCTCTGTGTGTGTGTGTGTGTGTCTCTCTCTCTCTCTTTCTTATGCAAGGGGAAACAATGGTGCATGGAGGATTAGGAGGGTGGAGATCGCAATGATGTTCTTTTCCTTTGCATCTCTTCTCCTCGCTTCTCGAATGTGCGACAGTTGTGTTTTCTATTTTCTGTCTTCTCTTCTCTTCTTATCGCCCTCTCTCGTTCACGAAAGTTGTTCCTTTTGAAGAGAAGAAAGGTGGTGGTACCTGGTACGGCCGGGCCGTATGGGCGGGTTTCCGTCATACCAGTGCTCGCCAAAAACTCTGAAGTGTATTGTGGTTTGTCTTCGAATTAGGAAGTTGCCCAATTCCCTTCCATTGGTTCCACTCCTTCCAAGAGTGTTAGACACCTGTAAGTCACAATACAAACAAGGTTTCTCTGTTTTAGTAGAGGTGGAAACGCAAATAATTTTGACCCTCGAGATATATGCATCCTTGTAGTACTACAATAATTTGAATTCACTTCAGCACTAAGTACAACAGTAATCCATGTATTGACCACACTAATACATGTCTAAAACCAAAAAGGGAGGAAAAGGAGAAGGAGAAAAACACGTTTTTAGCATCATAGGAGATGGTGTCACCCCATCTGGTGTTGCTTTGTGAGGGACCATCAGGTGCCATCAGCGGCCTCCGCGGTGCCCTGGCTGCAGAGGACGTAGAATCAACCTCCCACCACCTTCACCACTCTCCTCCTTCCCCGTTGTCACCACCGTGGATCTATAGGGATAGTCCGCGTCTACCTCGACCGGCACCACCTCCCTACCTCCTCCACCGCCGGTCCGCACACGCGGTACACATGACTTCCGCATAGACTAAGCCTCTACCGACGCCATCGCTAGCCATCGCGCCTGAAATTGACCCGTGGAGGACCAAAACTTTGGTTTGTTAAAAATGGTGACTTTTTCCGACCAAAATAGGGATGTACCGCCAGATTCAGTGGAGGGGGAGGCGGCGGAGAAGCAGGATACAACAACGATCCGACGGGAGATGAGGGGGAGAGGCGACGGGAGGCGAGATGGGGATGCCAATACGTCGTCCGCTGTGAAGAGATGAGGGAAGAATCATCGACGTTTTTCTTCAGGTGAAAAAGGGCGGGAGGGGGGTTCGCAAAAAACACCGACGCGACATGTTCCGTGAGACGGAGGGAGTATCTAGAACAATGCTAAGAGAGACAACGCATTTGGAGAGGCTATGCAAGATGGCCCGATGCCCGAAAATGCACACAAGGCATTCACCGACCGTGCATAGGCTAATAAAAGCATGTTTACTTTTTTAAAACGTAAGACCTTAACCCATCTTTAAATTAATAAAGCCATAAACGAAAGATACAAACCGTGTGCGTACAAACATCTCACAGGACATGCAACACAAGCAAACTAAACAAGAACATCACTTGGATCGCCTACACCACAGCTAGACGTCGAGGAGAGCACCAGAAAGGCATGTTTACTTCGTTTGAAGATTGATTTCCGTTTTGAAACTTTGTTATTCGGGACGGAGATGATGAAAGGGATGGAAGCGTTTGGAGCGATAAGGATAGAGTGGACAAGAACGAATGAAATGTTCGTCCACCCAAGGTACAACCTAGTGTGATGGATTACCCATGCATGCGTTCCATTAGACTTCACGCACGTCACGTAAGTTCAAAAGAAGCTTAAAACACGCTCAACGCGTGGCAAAGAAAGTACGCACGTACGTATATAAACAGGACTACATGAGCTTAGTGCACCTGCGCTGCCATTATTGCAGTGAAGACAATGGACGTGTCGTCGCCTTTTGCATTCGTGCATCCATCCCTCCTCCTCATCCTGCTTGTGCCTATCTTCTCAATCCTCTTCTTCACTAAGAAGCGTCATCCCTCCAGCGGCAATGGCGGCAGACGGCTGCCTCCGTCACCGTGGGGTCTTCCCATCCTCGGCCACCTCCCACTTCTTGGTCGCCTGCCGCACCGGAAGCTCAGGTCTCTGGCCGAGAGGCACGGTCCGGTCATGCTCCTACGCCTCGGCCGCGTGCCCACTATCGTGGCCTCCTCGGCGGCCGCCGCGCAGGAGGCCATGAAGACCCGCGACCTGGCCTTCGCAAGCCGCCCGGCGGTGCGCATGGCGGAGCGGCTGCTCTACGGCCGCGACATGGCCTTCGCCCCCTACGGGGAGTACTGGCGCCAGGCGCGCCGCGTGTGCGTGCTCCACCTCCTCAGCGCTCGCCGCGTCGCCTCGTTCGGCCGCGTCCGTGAGCAGGAGGCCGCCGCGCTGCTCGACCGTGTCCGACGCGTCGCCTGCTCGCGGCCTGATGATGATAACGCCGTGGTGAACCTGACCGACGAGATCATCTCCTACACCAACGCGGTGATCTCGCGGGCCACGTTCGGCGACGACGGGGGCTACGGGATAAACGGTGGCCTGGCTGAGGTGTTCGCTGACTTCGAGGAGCTACTGGGGACGGCCACGGTGGGGGAGTTTGTGCCGTGGCTGGCGTGGGTGGACACGCTGATGGGACTGGACGCCAAGGCGGCGCGCATGAGCAAGATCATGGACGGGTTGCTCGAGCAGGTCATAGCGGACCACCGTCAGCGGCGTCTTAGTGGAGGACGGCTTGTTGGCGACGGCGAGGAAGATCACCGGGACTTCGTGGACGTGCTGTTGGACGTGAGCGAGGCGGGAGAGGACGCCGGAGGAATCCAGATCGACACGGTCGGCATCAAGGCCATTGTCCTGGTACGTTACCTTGGCAAACATGACGTTTTGCGCTTTTGCTAGGATGTCAATCCTTCACGATCGGTGAAACGGAAACCACATGGTCTCAAGACTTCATTTCCATTAGCTTCACTAGTCATCAACCCGTGCATCCGCACGTGCCATGGTTAGAATGTTCATAAAATATAAATAATAATAAAACTGAAATTTTAGAATACTTTCTTATTCATAAAATATTATGGGAATTTCAATTAATTTTCTTATATTTATTCTAGATTTTGGTTATTTTCTTATATTTGTTCTACATTCATTTAATGTAGTACCATTGAAATGTATGTATGACACTATATTATGATAACATTTGTTGATCTTGTTTGAAAATACAAAGTGACAAACTAATTTCAATATAGCTAAACCAAAATGCCATTCCATCTACATCCTGTAACCTACAACTTACCAATAGAACCATAGGAAAAGTAGATACCGAACATAAAAGAAAGCTTAGTTTGCATCTCCGTCAGAAAGACAACAGCCGTGAGACATCCTAGTTACTATGCAACTATGTGACCATGAGCGACATGTAGTATCCTCTTCACCATGCCCTACACCACCATTATCATAGAAAGAGTGCTGGCATAAATATTTCAGCAATTAAAAATTAAATTTTATGGTGCTCTAGGAATCGTGTATAAGTTAGACGCATGGGAGATTACTCTTTGTAAACCATGAAAGCAGATAAAATTTTGGAGGATCTTATTACGTGTTATGAGCAACAACCTGCATCGTATGATGTTGTTCCGGCTGCTTCAATGATGTAAAGCTATTTTTATTCCAACGGACTGCTGGAAGCTATTGTTCTGACCCTTCAATTGGACAGAGACTTAGAATGATATGCTTTCATATTAAAATTTTAATAGGAAAAAAAATACTATTTTAAAGAATGAGCTATAATGTGTGGAATCCCTAGAAAGCAGTTTGACCAGGACAAATTTTTGGAAGTAAACCGTAGAACTACTGTCGTATACATATGGCAAATCTTTTGGCTACAATGAAAAGGTTAAGTTCGATAAAGCTAACATGAAAAAATTCATCTATCAAGCCCCAACGTCTTGAATAAAATACTTGTGTGAAACATGAAGGAACGGTGAATTTATCTAGCTTTAGCAATGAGCAACTTAGCCAAAACTTACCATATTTGATTTAACAGGCCATGTTAGTATATTATTTTCCTGTAGGGTTAACAAATTTTTATAAGATTATTTAGGACACAATTATTATTTATACATGTGGCACACATGTGCGTAAGAAAGTAGTGCTCCATCCGATACAAATTAATTATTGCAGATTTACGCTAAATGTTGGCTAAAATTCGTATAGGTCCACAGAACCTACAACAACTAATTCAGATCAAAGGTTGTAATAAATTTATAACTCATCATTAACCTCTCCTAGATATAAACTACTCAAATTTCTATACATTTGGAAAAATAATAAACGGATAACATTTATATATTTGTGTATATAGCCAACTAATAATCCTAATTTGAATGCATAGAAAAAGTACATATAGCCTTAGAAGTTTCTCCTCCGGTCCATAATACATGTTGTGATTTTAGTTCAAATTTGAACTGAAACCATGACAGTCAGGACAATGAAAACAATTTCAATACGTTCCAATATCTATGAATGAGTTCAGATATGTAAAGACCTAGTAGTTCACATCCTTGTAAAGATTATAATTTAGATGTGAATATCCTTACTAATCAATATATTTACTTTATACCGAATAATTAATTTATCCTATTAAGAATATATTTGTGTATGCTTGTAAGGTCTATGAAATTAAGTGCTACACCACTGCGTGTATATTCAGCAATTAAAAAAAAGTAAACCATGAATGTTCTAACTGGAGGTTGAACTGGTATTTGTTGAATTCATCCTCTCCATACAACATACCTACATTTGGAAATTAGTCAAAGTAAACACCTGCTTTGTTTTACTGAAAGAACCATAAATATGATCGCATAGTATACTGTACTCGCTTTTTGGATGTAAAACTTAGATCTATGAAGTCTACCAGATGACTTATTACATCAGTTGTGATAAACATATAATATTCTCTGCTACTTTGGACATAATTAACAAACCTATGCTTTTCCACATGGACCACGGTACTTGATTCATACAGCTTTCTAGAGAAACTTAGATTATAGAGTCCTGATTAGAAGGACTACGTAAAGCATTAATTATTGACTATATTGTACATGCCACTAAGATGTGATACGACCAAGCCTGAGAAGTTGTGTGCAGATCAATCACTCACGGATGATCAAGGCCCCGATACTTATAACATGCATCAAATTCTATCATCGGCAGTTCTGGAGGTACCTGATACAGAAGAGACTACGCCAGATCGATTCAGAAATTGTAGCCATTGGGCCGCAGTCCAAAATCCACGACGTTGGGGGTCTGCCGTCAGACGCAAGGGGCGAGGGGCATGGCCAGACCGCCGCAGTCTAATCTCCAAAAGAATCGGGATGAACAAACATTGGCTGCTGCCGCCGGACGCAGGCGGCGAGAGGTAGATGTGACTGCTTGTAGATCGATCAGTTTCCAGCCAGATCGTGAGACGCCAACAATTGTTTTTTTTTTTTCATTGCAAGAAATCTATCTTCTAAGGGGATCGGGCCTGAAGAGACGCCCGGCTGAGATCGGAAAAGCCTAATATCATCTAACGGCTCTACATTAGTTATTGTTAGATCAGATGGACGTTATTCTCTAATCTCTAGAATTAACGTGGTGTTTCGCAGGGAGTCTCCAATTAGTAAATATAAGATGTGTTTGCATGGTGGGACAGGATATGTTCGCCGCTGCGACCGACACGACCTACACCACTCTGGTATGGGCCATGGCGGAGCTCATCAACCATCCAGCGAAAATGTGCAAGCTCCAGGAGGAGATCCGAGCGAACGTCATCGACAATGGCGGCAACCACATGAACGGGGACAACCTCAGCAAGCTGCACTACCTCAGAGCGGTGATCAAGGAGACTCTCCGGATGCACGCACCTCTGCCACTCCTCTTGCCCCGGGAGACGCTCGAGGACACGGAGCTGCTAGGCTATCACGTGCCGGCACGGACGCGCGTGGTGATCAACGCCTGGGCCATTGGCCGCGACATGGAGACGTGGGAGCGCGCCGAGGAGTTCATGCCGGAGCGGTTCGTGGATGGCCCGACGGAGTACGGGGTGGGACATGACGATTTCAGATCGGTGCCATTCGGCGCCGGTAGGAGAGGGTGCCCCGGGGTTGGTTTCGCCGTGCCATCGATCGAGCTGGCCCTCGCGAGCCTGCTGTACCATTTCGACTGGGAACTGCCGGCGGCGGCCGGGGCATCGAAGCTGGACATGAGCGAGCTGTATGGGCTATCTGTTCGTCTCAAGGCCAACCTGTGCCTGGTTGCCAAGCCGTGGTCTCCTTGATCAAGTTGTTCGTGGACTTGGCAAGTTGGAAACTTGGGATTGCTTGAAGACGACTTAGTTAAGGTGCTGCTTTCCGTGCATCTACCGTATGGATGTTCGTATTTTGTACTCGCTACTATAGGGTATTGTGTATCTATTGAACTAGTTGATACCATAAATATTTTTTATATATGCAGAAAATAGCAACAACGGCTTGCACATTGCATAAAAGACTTGTGCATGCATGATTATACGGATGATAGAAGCTGACTGAGGACATGGACACTCTATATGTGTGCAACTTGCAAACATTTGGGTAACATGCATTTTAAAAGAAGAAGAAAACACATGCATGCATGGTGAGGGGCTGGCTGATTACGTGAATACTTTGCATTTGCCTCTTGCAAACCTTAAATGAAAATAGTGATCAAGCTTATTTTCAATCGTTTTATTGTTAATATTTTGATTTAACCCAGTCAAACAATTCTTCATTTCAAATTTTGGATATAATTCTTCAACAAATATATTCCATTATAGACTGTTGCCTAAGCTTCATACAACCAAAATGTTTGAATAGAGAGAGAATAGCTTGTAGGAGAAATAGAAGATGATGACCACATTGCGTTTTGCTTTGAACTGAAATGATCGACAATGAATACAATGTAGTTGCCTTGCAAGGCGTGCAACTAAGTGGAACATTGACTTACAAATTTTCCATGTCAAATTAGATGTTCCAGTATACATTCTGCTTGTGCAATGAAAAAACTCCTCTAGCTGCTATTTAGACTGCAGTCAAATTCCTCTCATACCAATCAATCATAGCTAGAGTTGTGAACCGCATAGAAATATGAAGGTTACTCCATCCATGTTATGTCACATAGAATGTGAGCTTTTATACTAGCTCCATGAGAGATAGAAATGGTATGGCCATGATAGATGAGACCCACTGTCGTGAAACTTTGAAAGGAAGGCCGGAATTGCATCATCTAATTGTTTGGCAGAATACAGTCCAGTTCATCACATTCAGATCAATCATCACAAGAAAAGAGTCACATAGGAATATGATTTACAGAGAGTAGATTCTAAGGACGATTCAATGATAATAATGGTGGAGCCAACCATGAAACCGACCCAGTTCCAAGCAGAAAAGAAACAACGTTGGTACACATGAAAAATAAAAGCTAGGAATAAATATGGAATTACCATATCCAGAAAAAATTTCGCTGCAGGTTGCTCGGTTTCGCAAAATACTGTAGATGCAATCCATTTGTCTAGCAAACAAAATGGAGGGACGTGAGTTGCCTCCCACCTTGGCTGCATCGTGTGCAGGCTATTACTCCATTAGCAGGTCACCGGCGGCTTGCTGATGACGTCCCAGTGGGAGTTGCTCTGGTCGATGGTACTATTGGTGTGTGAGGTGTGTGTCCACGTGAGCGGATAAATGGGAGGGGATTTATATACGGTGAAAATAGGGGAGAGGAGGAGGCAAACAATTAGTCCCAAATTGATGCATTGGGGATGCGAGCGGCCGCCTGTCTGATTTAATAACGCATGAGGATGATGTTATGGTGGACTGAATAAATGCAAGACGATTCGCTCGAAAGCTGGATAAAGCCATTACACAAACGAAACGATTAATTGGAAGCTAAACATAACGGAACTCCTTCAAAAAAACGTACTGTAATGGACAAACCTGAGATCATATGAGAACAACACTCGGCCAGCGTGACGAATGGGTAACAATGACCGTATATTTAGAATCCAATGGATAGAAATAATTGAGGTGACGTGGCTTCACCAGTTTTTAGCTTGCAAACATTTAATGTTTTTTAGTGGGGATGAACTTTATAGATATTATAGATTGATGATCCAGCACACTTCAACCAAAAGTTTGAATTAATTGAAAGGGCTGGGTTATATATTATTTCAACACTCTCCCTCATATTCAGATTGGACATACAGATCGATAGATAAAACATGTGCGACGGTTATTAACCCTACCAACTTTCTTCTACAAATAAGGACATAACTGTCAACCTTATCCGGTCTTGCTCCACTCCACACCCCCCCCCCTCTTTAAAACCACGTTTGGTCCATAGAAACCTAACATGGTCGGTGAGGAGGAACCTAGATTCTGGTCAAAGATCTTCCTCGCTGGAATGTTGATGTGTTGGGGATTCATAGTAGAAAACAAAAAAATGTAACTAGCGCAACCCGGTTGTCTAGATCTATATAGGAGTAATGGAGTAATGGAGATAGTTTCAGTGGCGTACCCTCGTATTCCGAAAGTGGTTAACGTTCTGCTATAACATGGTTGATGTAGTCATACTTCGTCGCCAACCTCGGTGTCGCATCATAAGTACCGCAAGTGTAACACCTCGTAGTTTCGCACACACACGGTGTTCAACGATGCTCCTGGCCTCAGATCCAACTAAGGTTGCGGAGGAAGGTCTTCTAGATCTGAATCCCGGTAGCGCTCATGCGTACCAGGTGGAATTCTCCCTCTGTTCTTCAAGGAACCACGGGTGGAGAGAGAACAACAGAGAGAGAGAGAGAGAGGAAGATGAGAGGGAGGCGCTGATGACCCACAAGTGTAGGGGATCGCAACAGTCTTCGCGGGAAGTAAAACCCAATTTATTGATTCGACACAAGGGGAGACAAAGAATACTTGAAAGCCTTAACAGCGGAGTTGTCAATTCAGCTGCACCTGAAACAGACTTGCTCGCAAGAGTTTATCGGTAGTAAAAGTTTTATAGCAGTAGCGTAGTGAAATTAGCATCAGAGTAACAAAGACAGCAGTAGTAATTTTAGTAAACAGCAGGATTAAAATACGTAGGCACGGGGACGGATGACGGGCGTTGCATGGATGAGAGAAACTCATGTAACAATCATAGCAGGGCATTTGCAGATAATAATAAAACGGTGTCCAAGTACTAATCAATCAATAGGCATGTGTTCCAATTATAGTCGTACGTGCTCGCAATGAGAAACTTGCACAACATCTTTTGTCCTACCAGCCGGTGGCAGCCGGGCCTCAAGGGAAACTACTGGATATTAAGGTACTCCTTTTAATAGAGTACCGGAGCAAAGCATTAACACTCCGTGAACACATGTGATCCTCACATCGCTACCATTCCCTCCGGTTGTCCCGATTTCTGTCACTTCGGGGCCATTGGTTCCGGACAGCGACATGTGTATACAACTTGCAGGTAAGACCATAAACAATGAATATCATGATGAAATAATAACATGTTCAGATCTGAGATCATGGCACTCGGGCCCTAGTGACAAGCATTAAGCATAACAAGTTGCAACAATATCATAAAAGTACCATCTACGGACACTAGGCACTATGCCCTAACAATCTTATGCTATTACATGACCAATCTCATCCAATCCCTACCATCCCCTTCGGCCTACAGCGGGGGAATTACTCACACATGGATGGGGGAAACATTGCTGGTTGATGGAGAGGCGTTGGCGGTGATGGCGGTGATGATCTCCTCCAATTCCCGTCCCGGAGTGCGGAACGGAGACTTCGGCTCCCGCGACGGAGTTTCGCGATGTGGCGGCGTTCTGGAGGGTTTCGCGACTTCGACTTCTCCTCGTGCGTTTTTAGGTCGAGGCGAATAAGTAGTCCGAAGGGGAGCGTCGGAGGCCGGAGGGGGCCACACCACATGGCCGCGCGGGCCCCCGAGCCGCGCCGCCATGTGGTGTGGGGCCCTCGGGCCTCCACTTCGATTGTCCTTCTGGCTCCGTCATTCGGGAAAATAGGCCCTTTCGTCAAAATCCCGAGGTTTTTCTGAAAGTTGGATTTCTGCACAAAAACGAGACACCAGAAAAGTTCTGCTAAAAACAGCGTTAGTCCGTGTTAGTTGCATCCAAAATACACAAATTAGAGGCAAAACAATAGCAAAAGTGTTCGGGAAAGTAGATACGTTTTGGATGTATCAACTCCCCCAAGCTTAGCTTATTGCTTGTCCTCAAGCAATTCAGTTAACAACTGAGCGATAAAAGAACTTTCACGAACACATTTGCTCATATGATGTATATATTCTCATGATATGGCTAATACTCGAGCAGTTCATAATAAGGTACATGCAAATAAGATCATCTAACAGCTATGTCAATCATGAAGAGGTACCAACAATTAATAATAAGCATCATGAATCATGTATATAAGCAGGATTGCAATGTTCATAAGAGAATATGATAAAGTGGTATCTCGCTTGCCTGTATTTGATTGGCAAAACATAAATGCTCGGGCACCTCTGGAGTTCATACAAAGACTAGAAGTAGTGATTGTCAAAGATAAAAGCATCAAAGTTATACCACAATCAATCATATTTAGAGACAAGCATATTACACTAAGAATGACAGTTGTGCTCTCAAGAAAGTGCTCAAAGAAAGGATGGAGACACAATCATAAAAGTAAAAGATTGACCCTTCGCAGAGGAAAGCAGGGATTAACATGCGCTAGAGCTTTTCATTTGTAAAGCGGAGTAAAATTATTTTGAGAGGTGTTTGTTGTTGTCAACGAATGGTAATGGGTACACCAACTACCTCGCCAACCGGACTTTCAAGAGCGGCTCCCATGAATTATTTGCATGTTTATGCGGCACTCCTTCCAACCTTTCTTGCACAAACCATGGCTAACCGAATCCTCGGGTGCCTGCCAACAATCACATACCGTGAAGGAGTGCCTTTTTAGTTTAGTTTCATTATGATGATGACACTCCCCCCACCTTTGCTTACACAAGCCATGGCTAACCGAATCCTTCGGTGCCGTCCAACAATCACAAACCATGGAGGAGTGTCTATTTAAGTTAATTAATTGGGACTGGGAATCCCATTGCCAGCTCTTTTTGCAAAATTATTGGATAAGCGGATGTGCCACTATTCCATATGAGAGTCCGTCAAAAGTAAATGACAAGGTTGAAAGCTAAACACCACATACTTCCTCATGAGCTATGAAATATTAACACAAATTAAGAAGCATTTTGAAGGTTTTAAAGGTAGCGCATGAGAATTTACTTGGAATGGTTTGAAATGCCATGCATAGGTATTTATGGTGGACACTTTGGAATAACTTGGTTTTCATGTGTTTGGAGGCACGAGCAGCGTTCCCGCTCAGTACAAGTGAAGGCTAGCAAAAGACTATGGAGCGACAAATCAAGAGAGTAACTGTCATAATCATGCTTGCGGCAAAATAAATTAACCGAGGCATAAAAGTGATACCAGAACTCTGAAGCAATGTAAATCATTGAGGCTTAATTGACTCTTGTCCAGTCATATGCATGCGTGAGCGTGTGCCAAGTCGATATAAATGAATTATTCAGAGGATGATACCACAATGCCATACTTACTTATGAATAAAACAATGCAAGCAAACATCCATGACATGCTACTTATATTAATAGATTGGAGCTAATCAAGAGAGATCATGAACTACTAGACTTTCTTAAATAACATATACCTCACATGAACCAACTAAGCATGCTCACATGGATGAGTATATGTACAAAAATGAAAACAAATAGAGTTCATACCAGCCTCTCACCACAATCAGATTGTCGTAGATCGTCATTATTGCCTTTTCACTTGTGTAGCTTGGATAATATGAAATGAAAACCACGCTCCAGCCACCGAAGACCATTGAACTCATAAATAACTTTACAAACCAAAGAAGAACAGCAAATATTTTTGGTGTTTTCGAATTTGAGAATAAGAACAAAAGGAAACAAGCAAACAAAGCAAAATCTTTTTGGGTTTTCTTATAGCAAACTAGCAATAGCAAATAAAGCGAAACAATTGCAAGAAACCAAGATAAACAAATGGTGAAGAGAAACAACAGAAATATTTTTGGTCTTTTTGTGTTTTGGGAAGGAAACAAAGCAAGAACAAGAAATAGCAAACTAAAAGAAACACAGAAAAGCGAAATGGCAGAAATCGTATTTTACAAAAATCTTACGTTGCTCAGTTCAAAAAGTGTTCAACTAATGAAAGTTAGATAACAACCTGGGGAACCTGCACAAAAATTTTCAACTCAAAATAACGTTCTGGCTGTGCGCACGAATTTTTACGGTAACAGCCCAGAATCTGTTTTCAGGCAGCACTTCCCCAAATATCATCTTCCTCTCATTAGAAAACCACTCAAACAAACTAAACAAGTATGTACAAGTATCCAGCAATCATAATATGCAAAGAATGAGTGATGCCGGCATACCTCCCCCCAAGCTTTTGGCCTAAGTGGAGTTCAATTCCATCGATCCCATGAGGTAGTGTCTCCGTAGTATGACGAAGATGGATCGTATTCCGGGTATGTGCTAGAAGAAGCACCCGGATACGTGACGGTGTAATCGTAGGAGGGCTCGGCGTCCTCGGAGTCATGCTCTGATGGAAATCGTGTATCTTCATATGTTCATCCACCTCCTCCTTAGTGTGCGACCATGGTTGCCTGTCAATATCAAACAAACCTGGCTGGGGAAGAGGGATTTCTTTCTCATCCCCGTCAGCAAACAACATTCTATAGGTCATATTATCTAAAGTAGACTCGGTGGTAACAAATTGATGGCTTTTCATAGCAATCATATCAAGCCTCCTAGGGGTTAATGGCACATCATTAGGATCAACAGGAAGCTCTAAATGTGTTAAAATGCGCAGTGCAATAGTTCCTCCAAAAATAGGCCCCTTGGTAGACAAGCGGCGAGCAATAAGAGAACCAAGATGATAAGACGTCTGTCCAGTAAGTGCAATATTCAAGAAAGCAAGATGGTAACTAGAAATATTGCTAGTGTTCTCCCTATCAAGTATGCTAGTGGCAACGTAATATGCAAAATATTTAATGGCGGGGAGTTGAATGTTCCTTATCTTGCCCCACTGAATGGTGCGACAGTCGTCATTGGTGATCCCTCGATAGAGCTCCAACAAGTCCCGAGGGTTGTTATCGATCCTCCTTGCTGTACCTGCAGGGGCAATATCCAATGCACGACAAAATTCATCCAATTCCATAGTAACAGGAGTACCATAGATCTTGAATGCAACTGTCGGATTATATTCCGTGTTTTGGAACTTGAAGCTCTCAACAAAAATCTTGGTGAGCATGTGGTATTGCTCCCTTTCATCTCCAACGTAGGTGGCTAAGCCCGCTCTGTTGACAAGGGTGAAGAAATCATCCAATATCCCTGCATTTGTCAGAAAATCATAACATGGGAAGGATGAGGCATTAGGAGCCCCATTGTCCTCTTCGGGCGCGAAGCTAGGCGCGATGATGTCCTCATTGTACGACCGCCTAATTTGGGTGGCGGTCCTAGAAGGCCTCCCGGTGCTGGTTGTTCCTTTTTTGAACAATTCTCCAAATTTGAACTTCTTCATTTTCTGAAATTTTCAACAAACAATATAAAACTTGATTTGGTGACATATAATTGAGGGGAACTACTATAGGAACTTGCTAGAGTACTAATCATGCATCAAAACTAGTTTCTACCACTTAGAACAAGCATGCAAACTCACTAAACATGTTACCTACAACAGCAAAATATTCAAGATATACTCAACCAAACAAAATTCTACTTGGATGGGTGGAGGAGTCACATACCAAGGAGCAAATGTGCCAAATTTCAGCAGGAAATCTGAGCTGAACAAAGAGATCGAGAAATCTGGAGTTCTTGAGCAAAAACGCGAGTGAGAGGAACTTGGTACGAGTTTTTTCGGAAGAGAGAAGGTGCTGGGAGCAAGAGATGACAAAGTGGGGCAAGGAGGGGCCCACACCACATGGTGGCGCGGCCACCTCCTTGGCCGCGCCGGCCTGTGGTGTGGCACCTGTGGTGCCCCACAGGTCATCCTCGCTCCCAGGTGCCTCGTCGAAAAATAGGACCAACGGTGTAATTTTCGCGAATTTTTGAAAACTTTGAAAAATGCACATTTTCTGGGTATTAAGGTTATTATTACTGGCCAGGAAAATTTTTGAAATCTCAAATCAACTAAGAAACTTTGCAAATTAAAAGTGCTACAGCAACTAAAGCAAGTGGAGGAAGAAAGAGATGTTGTTTACCTCCTCTATGCATATAAGATGTATTTGTTGACAAGGTTGATCAAGTCTTGCCACCAAATAAATTTTACATAGCATATGAAGAAATAAACCTCAAATCAATCATGTTACCTTGAATTGTATTGATATGGATCCAATCACAAGAGTTTGATATTCTTCTTTAGGCTCATATATAGGACAATCAATAGTTCCCACTTTGATAGTTCTCACATGAGAGATAGTATTAACTCCGCACGCTTTTTCAATCCTCTTGGGGAAATAGACGGTGTGTTCCTTATCATCAACATTGAAAGTAACCTTTCCTTTATTGCAATCAATAACAGCCCCTGCGGTGTTAAGAAAAGGTCTCCCAAGAATAATAGACATATTATCGTCTTCAGACATTTCCAACACAACAAAATCAGTTAATATCAAGCAGTTATTAGTAACTTGAACAGGAACATCCTCACATATACCAACAGGAATAGCAGTAGATTTATCAGCCATTTGCAAAGATATATCAGTAGGTATCAACTTATCTAAGTAAAGTCTCTTATAAAGAGAAAAAGACATAACACTAACACCGGCTCCCAAGTCACATAGAGCAGTTTTAACATAATTATTCTTAATAGAACAAGGAATAGTAGGTATACCTGGGTCGCCCAACTTCTTTGGAACCTTGCCATTGAAAGAGTAATTAGCAAGCATAGTGGAAATTTCCTCATTGGGGATTTTCCTTTTGTTAGTAACAATATCTTTCATATACTTTGAATAAGGAGGCAATTTAATAGCATCAGTCAAAGGGATTTGCAAGAATAAAGGTTTCATCCAATCACAGAATTTATTATAGTGTTCTTCTTCCTTTGATTTTAGTTTCTTAGCAGGAAAAGGCATTTGCTTTTGCACCCAAGGTTCTCTCTCATTACCATGTTTCTCAGCAATAAAATCTTCTTTAGTATACTTTTTATTTTTAGCATGCTTTTCAGTTCTTCTTCAACCTCTTCTTTATCGGGAGTATCATTCTTATCATTATCTTTCTCATGTTCATTACCACTTTCAGTTTCAGCATCAGAAATAGAAATACTATTAGGATCATTAATTCAGAGGATTCTACAACATTTTTATGTTTCTTCTTCTTTTTCTTAGAATGAGCTCTAGGTTCAATGCGTTGAGAATCTTGTTCAATTCTTTTGGGATGCCCTTCAGGATATAGAGGATCCTGGGTAGAGACACCACCTCTAGTTGTTACTTCATAAGCATGTTTTTCTTTAGAATTATTTCCTAGTAAGTCATTTTGCACTTTAGTGAGTTGATCAATTTGAGTTTGAACCATATGAAAATGTTTAACAAGCATCTTAACATCATTGGAGGTTCTCTCCACAATATCATGCAATTGACTAATAGCTTGAGAATTTTCCATTAGATGATTCTCTACTCTCATATTAAAATTTTCTTGCTTAACAATATAATTATCAAACTCATCTAAGCATTGCGCAGGAGGTTTTGAATACGGAATATCTTCCCTAGTAAAGCGTTGAAGGGAATTTACCTCAATCATGGATGAAGGGGGAATTATCTCACATATATCTTCTATAGGAGGTAGATTCTTCACATCTTCAGATTTAATACCTTTCTCCTTGAGAGACTTCTTGGCTTCCCTCATATCTTCATCATTCAATTTAATTAAACCCCTCTTCTTCACTATTGGCGTTGGAGTTGGTTCAGGCGTAGTCCAATCATCATAATTCCGGCCTATTTTAGCCAATAATTCTTCAGCGTCGTCTGGAGTTCTTTTCCTGAAAACACAACCAGCACAACTATCCAGGTATGCCCTAGACTCAATGGTTAGTCCACTATAAAATATATCAAGTAAATCATGCTTTTCTAAATCATGGTCAGGCAGAGCTCTAATAAGAGAGCAAAATCTCGCCCAAGCCTCAGGCAATTTCTCTTCATCTCCCTGATCAAAATTATAAACTCTCTGCAAAGCAGCATGTTGAGCACTAGCAGGAAAGTATTTCCGAAAGAAAACAGCAAGCAATTCTTTTGGACTTTTAATAGAGCTAGGTGGCAAACTATTATACCAAGTTTTAGCGTCATCCTTTAATGAGAATGGAAAATTTTTAGCAACAAAGTAAGTACGCATCTTAACATCATCAGAAAATAAGCTACTCAAAGTAGATAACTCAGTCATGTGTTCAACAGCACTTTCTTTTTCAGTACCACAAAAGGGTGTTTTCTCAACAATAGCTATATGAGATAGATCAAGAGAAAAATCATAATCTTTATCCCTAATGTTTATAGGAGATGTGGCAAATTTAGGATCAGGAGACAGTTTATATCTAACAGCATGTTCTGCAAGCAACTTTTTAATTTTTCTTGCATCAGTAGTAGCATGGCATTTTTCAATAAAATCATCATCAAGTTCCACATAATCTTCATCAAGATCATCACTAGAGTATTCAAGTTCAGGTGAATTAACAGGTGTAGTAACATCAGGAGTTTCAGTATTTTCAATTTGTCTAGATCTAGCAATTGAAGCATCTAGAAAAGTTCCCAATGAACCACTATCATCAAGCACAACAGAAATATTATCAGTATTATGAGAGTTTTCAGATTCAGCAGAAGTACCAGCATTTGAAGCATGTGGTGGTGAAACAAGTTTATCAATCACAGATGGTGAATCAAGAGCAGCAGAGGTACTCAGAGTTGTACCTTTTCTTGTAGTGGATGGTAATATGGCGACCTTAGTATCGCGAGTTTTACCCATGATGGAGAATTTGCAGCGAACAATATCAATCCAAGTGAACTTCCAAATAAAGCTATGCTCCCGGCAACGGCGCCAGAAAATAGTCTTGATGACCCACAAGTATAGGGGATCGCAAGTCTTCGCGGGAAGTAAAACCCAATTTATTGATTCGACACAAGGGGAGACTAAGAATACTTGAAAGCCTTAACTGGAGTTGTCAATTCAGCTGCACTGGAAACAGACTTGCTCGCAAGAGTTTATCGTAGTAAAAGTTTTATATAGCAGTAGTGAAATTACAGGAGTAACAAAGACACAGTAGTGATTTTAGTAAACAGCAGGATTAAAATACTGTAGGCATGGGGACGGATGACGGGCGTTGCATGGATGAGAGAAACTCATGTAACAATCATAGCAGGGCATTTGCAGATAATAATAAAATGGTGTCCAAGTACTAATCAATCAATAGGCATGTGTTCCAATTATAGTCGTACGTGCTCGCAATGAGAAACTTGCACAACATCTTTTGTCCTACCAGCCGGTGGCAGCCGGGCCTCAAGGGAAACTACTGGATATTAAGGTACTCCTTTTAATAGAGTACCGGAGCAAAGCATTAACACTCCGTGAACACATGTGATCCTCACATCGCTACCATTCCCTCCGGTTGTCCCGATTTCTTCGGGGCCATTGGTTCCGGACAGCGACATGTGTATACAACTTGCAGGTAAGACCATAAACAATGAATATCATGATGAAATAATAACATGTTCAGATCTGAGATCATGGCACTCGGGCCCTAGTGACAAGCATTAAGCATAACAAGTTGCAACAATATCATAAAAGTACCATCTACGGACACTAGGCACTATGCCCTAACAATCTTATGCTATTACATGACCAATCTCATCCAATCCCTACCATCCCCTTCGGCCTACAGCGGGGAATTACTCACACATGGATGGGGAAACATTGCTGGTTGATGGAGAGGCGTTGGCGGTGATGGCGGTGATGATCTCCTCCAATTCCCCGTCCCGGCGGAGTGCCGGGAGACTTCGGCTCCCGCGACGGAGTTTCGCGATGTGGCGGCGTTCTGGAGGGTTTCGCGACTTCGACTTCTCCTCGTGCGTTTTTAGGTCGAGGCGAATAAGTAGTCCGAAGGAGGCGTCGGAGGCCGGCCGAGGGCCACACCACATGGCCGCGCGGGCCCCCGGCCGCGCCGCCATGTGGTGTGGGGCCCTCGGGCCTCCACTTCGATTGTCCTTCGGCTCCGTCGATTCTGGGAAAATAGGCCCTTTCGTCAAAATCCCGAGGTTTTTCTGAAAGTTGGATTTCGCACAAAAACGAGACACCGAACAGTTCTGCTGAAAACAGCGTTAGTCCGTGTTAGTTGCATCCAAAATACACAAATTAGAGGCAAAACAATAGCAAAAGTGTTCGGGAAAGTAGATACGTTTTGGACGTATCAGGCGCCCAAGGGGTTCTCCCTTTTCCTCAACCATAATTGTGTTTATCCATCTCTCCATATGTCCCACTATATATATGGGGAAGGGGAGGGGTGGAGTCTCATGCAATGGCAATGTGGGACCAATAGATGGGCAAGGGAGGAAGGTGTCATGCGCCCCCAAACTCAAACCCTAGCCCCCACCCCCCAAATCCTTTGGGGGTGGCCGGCCACTTAATGGGCCTCCCATAGGAACTTAAGGTGGGATGCAAATTTTAACTATTAAATAATTATATATTTAATATTAATCCATTTAATTAATATATAATACATATTATTTAACTCCCGATGATCCGAGACACCTCTCGTATCACTCCAAACATCCTTCAGATTCTCCCGGAACACTCTCCGGTTCCCTCTTCTCTATTATCCGATGTTTCCAATGAATCCAAAACAATCTTAAGATTCGTTGAACCCTTAGGTGCGTTTCCCTACGGTTCGAGAATAACACGGACATGATTGAGACATCTCTCTCTTGATCAATGATTGCTAGAGTGCTCTGGAGAATAGTAGCAACCCCTATGCATCCTACGAAGATGTGATTATCCTTTGAACCATTACATCGTATCCCATTCCCTTTGTTACTTTGATACAACCACTTGTCCGAGACTTGATCATCGGTATCACGATACCTAGTTCGATCTCGTTACCAACAAGGTTATTCAACTCGTGTTGTTCGATTCCATCCTCATGACCTAGTCATGTGTTGTAACTTAGATGTAATCTCACCGAGTGGACACATAGTATCTTCCGTCATGCGGATGAACAAATCACGCTCTTGACTCATATGCCTCAACCCATCCCATTGGATACCCAACTAACCTTTACGATCACCCTATTACGGTGTGACGGTTGATGCAGTCAAATCAGCCTCCAGTGATAGTGATTAGATGTGATCTCACATCCTAAGGATTAGGTTACTATGCTTTCATAAACATCGTAATGTTGAACTTGATGTCACTTTGATCGCATTACAATACTTATATATGAGAATGTCCATAATATCATTCGCTCAATGATATGACTCCATTGTCAATGACTTGTGTGTCCATGATCGGGAAATCTCGATCATCAATTGACCTCAATGGACTAGTTTGCGAATGTTCACTAGGGACCCTGGTTGGTTTACAATACCAAATGTGTGTCAATGTTTCCGATTGATATAGTTGTATCCTGGTACGAAACTATTATGAACTATTGATATATAATTATAAACACTATTTATTATTTGCCTCAAGGGTATCATATCCAACAGTCTCCCACTTGCACTAGAGTACAAATAATGTAGTTGCATGTGTTTAATAATCATAACATCATGTACCATGTGTGCTATTGATCATGCATGCTGGCGCAGAGAGCTTGTTAACAGGCCAAATCGCTCAGATCAGTATGTTCTTAGCAAATGGAATGACGAGGGCCTCATACATTGTTGGTCAAAACAAATTTTAACATTCAGGGATGGAGTAAGCGAGGCCAGGTAGGATGCACAAGACATCCGCATATCCCACAGTAGATCGTGCCCATGATTTCATTCATCCTGAACAAGTCTCCATGCCATGCCTAGGAACTCCCAACTCAAGACACCATTAACAAAAAATGGCTCTCCTCCTCCACCACCACCTCCGGCGTCTACCAAGGTGACTCCTCGGATCTCTAGTGATCTCTCCAAGCCTCTCCACTCAGCTTGAGCGGCGTTGGATCCTTCCCAAGGTGATTTCTTCATGGATCCTCCTTTCCCCCCCCCCTTGGCCGATGGAAGGTTTCCTTTGAATCTCTCATCGACAATGGTTCTCCCATCTCTGGTTCTGGTTTTCTCCTTTTGTGGCCGAAGAACTGGTTGGCTTTAGTCAATCACAAGGATTCACCTTTGGTTGGTAAAACCCTTCGTGGTGATGAAGTCTTTTATCCTGGATCTTCCATTAGATTTCCTTCCCATCTGGTTTTTGTGAAAGAATGTCTTGTTTCTCCACCGGGATTTTCCTCATTCAAAGAACCATCTCCTATCCGTTGGAGGGTGACTTACTCAGATCTGGGCAAAATGGATGCTAAAATCCCTATGGGTAAATCTGCCTTCCTTATTTTGAAGCCTCATGCAAAAAGGTTATTACTAGTGGATTCAAAAGAGCAGATAATCTCTGCTAGATTTTTGCATCAAGATGAGCGTATTACGATTGGTCTTATTGTGGACTTCAAGGATCTCTCTGTTTTGGTGGGAGAATGTATTGGTTCTTCTGTTCCTGCTTTGGAGGAATTTTTGCATGCATCTGGTTCTGAGAAGTCCAATTACACCAGAAGCTTTGTGGACGTAGTAAAATCTGTGAAATCTCCTAAGGATTCTTCCTTGCCCGAAGCTCCTCCTGTTCGCTGGAAGGCCACATGTTCCCATTTTCAGAATGGTTCTTCATCTTCACAAGCCTTTCTTTTGTTAAGGCCACAAGACAAACGGTTGGTTCTCCTGGATTTGCAGGAAGAGGTGTTGGATGCTAGGTTTCTCTTGGAGAATGAAAAAATACATTCTGGTTTAATGTTAGACCTGAAATTTCATACTGTGGTTGTGGGTGAGCGTATTATCTCTGATTCCCTAGATTTTGGGGTGCAATTGTTGAAGTCTTCAAACCCTAAGGTAAATTATCAAAAGGATCTCTCTTCAGGGATGTCTCATCAGAACCTTGCCTTGGATTTCGCAAGAGGAGTTTCCTTTGAAGATGCATGCAAAAGTAAGTTTGGTCATTCTGTTACCCTTACCAATCACTCTAGAAGACAAGGCTTTTTGCTGGTTGTTTCTTTTGGGAGGGCATGCTTTAAAGTTGATATTCATACTGTGGCCATTGTCTTACAATCTTGCTTTGGAGGTGTTGCTTCATCATATAAAGTCAAAACACTAAGAGATAGAACTTTTCAATTCACTGTGGCTTCTTCAGCAATAGGTTTTGAAATTTACAATCTATCAAAGATTTGCACCCCAATGTTTGTTTTATTCTTGAATCTTTGGGGACATGGTGGTCCAAATTGGTGGATTGAAGAAAAGAAATTTTACAAAGAATCAGATTCAGAATGGCAGGTTGTGCAAAGGAAAAAATCGGCTGCTTTTAGTACAAAACGTGTCTCTGTTTTTCAACGCATGCAGGCTAGCCCAGATTCCTACAATCACGTTGATTCCGTTCCCGTTTTGAATCCCAACCTTCAAACGGTTACACCCTACAATCACGTTGATAGAATTCAAAGATCCACCAAATTTTCTCCTCAGGCACAGTTACCGGGCTTGCTTCCCTATTTCAAATTTCCAGCCTTCAATGCTATTACTTGGCCTGATGACAGTTACCTTACCTGGTTCAAAGCCCATGGGCCATCTCCACTTATTCAGGAGGTTTCCTCTTTTAGTGCCCTCTTGGTTTCCCTTTCTGGAAAAAATATCCAACCTGCCTTTGTCGCTTCCGCCTCCTCGCATTCGCCACCCTCGTCTTCTCCGGAGTTGCCCCCGCCTCTTTCTGCCATTGCTGAGCAATCGGAGGCTCGGCCATTGACAATGGCTAATATTCCTATTGATCCAAGACCGTTTGTGCCTCCAGGCTATCAGATTCAGAACATCGCCGGTCGCGTTGGGGTCAAGAGGGTGGTGGTTCCGCGCCGCCCAAGGGAGCACAAGCAATATGCCATCTCCACCATTGCCCCTTTCCCTGAAGGTTTGGTTCCTTTCCAGAATGTTCGAGATGTTCTTCAAGAATACCTCACAGAGGTGACTACAGTGGGCTTTGTTAGTTTGCAATCTTGTCCGTTTGGCGCCGCTTATGTGCAGTTCAGGAATGTTAGTGACAGAGACAGGCTTATCTCTTCTAGCCTCAATCAGTTTGGAGATGTGATGTCTACGTTCCCCCTCCTTTCCTGTAGACAGTGTTGGGCCTCCAAGTGCAGAGGTTTGTAGAACAGCAGCAAGTTTCCCTTAAGTGGATACCCAAGGTTTATCGAACTCGGGAGGAAGAGGTCAAAGATATCCCTCTCATGCAACCCTGCAACCACAAATCAAGAAGTCTCTTGTGTCCCCAACACACCAAATAGGTGCACTAGTTCGGCGAAGAGATAGTGAAATACAGTGGTATGAATATATATGAGCAGTAGCAACGGTGCCAGAAAATAGCTTGTGGCGTGTAGTTGATGGTGGTAGTATTGCAGCAGTAGTAACACAGTAAAACATAAACAAGCAGTAGTAACTCAGCAGTATTTAGGAACAAGGCCTAGGGATTACACTTTCACTAGTGGACACTCTCATCATTGATCACATAACAGAACAGATAAATGCATACTCTACACTTTTGTTGGATGATGAACACATTGCGTAGGATTACACGAACCCTCAATGCCGGAGTTAACAAGCTCCACAATAATGCTCATGTTTTAGTAACCTTTAGTGTAAGATAGATCAACAGACTAAACCAAGTACTAGCATAGCATGCACACCGTAACCTTCATGCATATGTAGGAGGAATAGATCACATCAATATATCATAGCAATAGTTAACTTCATAATCTACAAGAGATCATAATCATAGCATAAACCAAGTACTAACACGGTGCACCCACTGTCACCTTTACACACGTGCAGGAGGAATAGAACTACTTTAATAACATCACTAGAGTAGCACATAGATAGTAGTGATACAAACTCATATGAATCTCAATGAGATCATTGTATTGAAGTACATGGAAGAGAGATGAACCACATAGCTACCGGTACAGCCCCGAGCCTCGATGGAGAACTACTCCCTCCTCATGGGAGCAGCAGCGGTGATGAAGATGGCGGTGGAGATGGCAGCGGTGTCGATGGAGAAGCCTTCCGGGGGCACTTCCCCGTCCGGGTGCCGGAACAGTTCTGTCCCCCGATTGGAGTTTCGCGACGGTGGCGGCGCCCCAGTCTTTACGGAGTTTCGTCAATTGGTACTGTGTTTTTAGGTCGAAAGGGGTATATAGGCGAAGAGGCGGCGCAGGAGGGTCGACAGGGTGGCCTCACCCTAGGCCGGCGCGGCCAGAGGCCAGCCCGCGCCCTATGGTGTGGGGCCCCTGGCCCCTCTCCGACTCTTCTTCGGTGTTGAGCCTTCCGGGGAAAAATAGGAGGTTTGGCGTTGATTTCGTCCAATTCCGAGAATATTGCCCGAACAGCCTTTCGGAACCAAAAACAACAACTGGCCTTTCGGCATCTTGTTAATAGGTTAGTTCCACAAAATGCACGAATATGACATAAAGTGTGCATAAAACATGTAGATAACATCAATAATGTGGCATGGAACATAAGAAATTATCGATACGTTGGAGACGTATCAGCATCCCCAAGCTTAGTTCTGCTCGTCCCGAGCAGGTAAAACGATAACAAAGATAATTTCTGGAGTGACATGCCATCATAACCTTGATCATACTATTTGTAAAGCATATGTAGTGAATGCAGCGATCAAAACAATGTATATGACATGAGTAAACAAGTGAATCATATAGCAAAGACTTTTCATGAATAGCACTTTCAAGACAAGCATCAATAAGTCTTGCATAAGAGTTACTCATAAAGCAATAAATTCATAGTAGAGATATTGAAGCAACACAATGGAAGATTAAGTTTCAGCGGTTGCTTTCAACTTGTAACATGTATATCTCATGGATAGCTGTCAATGCAGAGCAATATAACAAATGCAACAAGCAAGTATGTAAGAATCAATGCACAGTTCACACAAATGTTTGCTTCTTGAGGTGGAGATAGATAGGTGAACTGACTCAACATTGAAAGTAAAAGAATGGTCCTCCATAGAGGAAAAGCATCGATTGCTATATTTGTGCTAGAGCTTTGATTTTGAAAACATGAAACAATTTTGTCAACGGTAGTAATAAAGCATATGCATCATGTAAATTATATCTTATAAGTTGCAAGCCTCATGCATAGTGTACCAATAGTGCCCGCACCTTGTCCTAATTAGCTTGGGTTAACACTGATCATCATTGCATAACATATGTTTCAACCAAGTGTCACAAAGGGGTACCTCTATGCCGCCTGTACAAGGGTCTAAGGAGAAAGTTCGCATTGGATTTCTCGCTTTTGATCATTCTTCAACTTAGACACCCATACCGGGACAACATAGACAACAGATAATGGACTCCTCTTTTAATGCTTAAGCATTCAACAACAGTTAATATTCTCATAAGAGATTGAGGTTTTATGTCCAAACTGAAACTTCCACCATGATTCATGGCATTAGTTAGCGGCCCAATGTTCTTCTCTAACAATATGCATACTCAAACCATTTGATTGTGAAAACCGCCCTTACTTCAGACAAGACGAACATGCATAGCAACTCACATGATATTCAACAAAGAGTAGATGGCGTCCCCAGGAACATGGTTATCGCACAACAAGCAACTTAATAAGAGATAAAGTGCATAAGTACATATTCAATACCACAATAGTTTTTAAGCTATTTGTCCCATGAGCTATATATTGCAAAGGTGAATGATGGAATTTTAAAGGTAGCACTCAAGCAATTTACTTTGGAATGGCAGAAAATACCATGTAGTAGGTAGGTATGGTGGACACAAATGGCATAGTGTTGTTTGGCTCAGGATTTGGATGCATGAGAAGTATTCCCTCTCGATACAAGGTTTAGGCTAGCAAGGTTGTTTGAAGCAAACACAAGCACGAACTAGTACAGCAAAACTCACATAAAAGACATATTACAAGCATTATAAAACTATACATCGTCTTCCTTGTTGTTCAAACATCTTACTAGAAAATATCTAGACTCTAGAGAAACCACTCATGCAAACCAAATTTTAACAAGCTCTATGTATTTCTTCACTAATAAGTGTAAGGTATATGATGCAAGAGCTTAAACATGAGCACAACAATTGCCAAGTATCACATTACCCAAGACATTATAGCAATTACTACATGTAGCATTTTCCAATTCCAACCATATAACAATTTATCGAAGAGGAAACTTCGCCATGAATATTATGAGCTAAGAACACATGTGTTCATATGAACCAGCGGAGCGTGTCTCTCTCCCACACAAGCATGATGTAATTCAATTTATTCAAACAAAAACAAAAACAAAAACAAACCGACGCTCCAAGAAAAAGCACATAAGATGTGATGGAATAAAAATGTAGTTTCAGGGAGGAACCTGATAATGTTGTCGATGAAGAAGGGGATGCCTTGGGCATCCCCAAGCTTAGACGCTTGAGTCTTCTTGATATATGCAGGGATGAACCACCGGGCATCCCCAAGCTTAGAGCTTTCACTCTTCTTGATCGTAGTATATCATCCTCCTCTCTTGACCCTTGAAAACTTCCTCCACACCAAACTCGAAACAACTCATTAGAAGGTTAGTGGACAATAAAAATTAACATGTTCAGAGGTGACACAATCATTCTTAACACTTCTGGACATTGCATAATGCTACTGGACATTAATGGATCAAAGAAATTCATCCAACATAGCAAAAGAGGCAATGCGAAATAAAAGGCAGAATCTGTCAAAACAGAACAGTCGTAAAGATGGATTTTATTAGGCCACCAGACTTGCTCAAACGAAAATGCTCAAATTGAATGAAAGTTGCGTACATATCTGAGGATCACTCACGTAAATTTGCATAATTTTCTGAGTTACCTACAGAGAATTAGACCCAGATTCGTGACAGCAAAGAAATCTGTTTCTGCGCAGTAATCCAAATCTAGTACTTACTTTACTATCAAAGACTTTACTTGGCACAACAAAACTCAAAACTAAGATAAGGAGAGGTTGCTACAGTAGTAAACAACTTCCAAGACACAAATATAAAACAAAGTACTGTAGCAAAATAACACATGGGTTATCTCCCAAGAAGTTCTTTTCTTTATAGCCATTAAGATGGGCTCAGCAGTTTTAATGATGCACTCGCAAGAGATAGTATGTGAAGCAAAAGAGAGCATCAAGAGGCAAATTAAAAACACATTTAAGCCTAACATGCTTCCTATGCAGAGGAATCTTGTACACAAATGAATTCATGAAGAACAAAGTGACAAGCATAAGAGGATAAAACACGAGTAACTTCAAGATTCTCAACATAAAGAGGGGAAACTTAATATTATTAAGATGCATATAACCATATTTCCCTCTCTCATAATAACTTTCAGTAGCATCATTGATTAAATCCACAATATACCCATCACTTAAAACATTCCTATCATGGTTCATATGCATAGAAGTATCATTAAATTTGGCATAAGAAGAGTTATTCTCATTAATAGTAATTGGAGTAAGATTATTATCAAGAATTTGAACATGGTAAACAAATTGCATATTAAGGGAATTGTTTTTAGTAATCCAATCATGACTATGACAAGTTTCATAAGGATAGTTAGAACCTATATCATAGCATTCTTTATAATAATCATCAGAGATCGGGACACAGTGTCATCATAGGAAATATAATAGTTATCTTTCACAGTCGGTTTATCTGTGTCCACACCATTATTGTTATTAGAAGGAGATGTATCAAGAACATAATGACCAGTAGCTAAAGGATTTGCAAACACCTCTTCCCCAAGCTTAGAGCTTTCTATATCATTATGGGAGGAAGCATGGATAGTACTGACACTATGGCAATTATTATCCTCATCATTTTCAGAATTAGTTTCCCAGAGATTTGCAATATCAAAAGTAGTGTGCTCATTCAAATCATGATCGCTAATGTATGTAAAGGGCATAGGAAGATCATCGTATTCAGATTCATTGTCACAATAATCATTAGGAGCAACATACTTACGGTTACCTAGCGTTATCTCATTCACGCGGGGATACGCCGTTACCTCTTTCTTTTTATTCTCCTTCTTCTTCTTCTTCTTCTTCTTCTTCGTTCCCTTCTTCTTCTTCTTCTCTTCCTTCTCCTCGTTCCCTTCTTCAGGAGGGAGAGGCTTGAAGGGTGGCTTGTCCGCATAACCTGATTTACTTTCAGAAACAATAGAAGAAACTTGGGAGGATCCCTCCTTTTCATTAATTAGTTGAAAACACACAGCGGTCCTATCATATTTTGGCAAGGTGTCATCTTCTAAAATATTTTGTATGTAAGTATTTGTATGGCTATTATCAATGCAATAAGAAAAACACCCATGCAGGACATCATCAATATCAAGATCACTCATATGTAACAAAGAGATTTTTCTCGACAGTTCTTCACACCCAAAAATAAAGTAAGTTCATCATGCTGATTAGGAGTAATTTCATCATCACAATACAAATTTGCAGCACTCATTGGGTTCAAAATATCACTGGAGGAACATTGAAAATTAAAATGACCCACTTCATGGCAAACTTCACAAATAAAAGGATAGAGGGCACAAACTTTTTTACCAAGATCATCTAGAGCCCTAAACCACTTTCTAGTTTTTTCATTAGCATGATGGATGCAATATTCATCTTTGATTTGATTAATTCCACAAGGTCTATGTATTCCACAAAAATTAACATGCTTATAGGAAATAGCATTCTTAGGAGTTTGAGCATGCTTATTGCAATAATTAACAACAATTTCATTCTTCATGCAAGCCTCTTTAAAAGGTTCATGATACTTATCAAAATTATTTTTAGGCAATTCGAAATGAGAAGCAAAGGCTTTATAAAGATTTGCAGCAACTTGAGAGTCAAGACCATAAGTAGCACTCATATTTCGAAATTCATCGGTATCCATAAAAGCTTCAATGCATTCATAATCATAATTTATACCTGACTCTTTACCTTCATTGTTCTCCCATCCTTCAGCGTTGTCCTCAATCCGATCAAGGAGGTCCCACCTAGCTTCAACCCTCTTGCTTGTGAAAGATCCCTCCGAACACGCGTCCAGATAGTCCTTGTGTTGTCCTGAAAGCCTCGCATAAAAATTGTTAAAAATAACATTACGGGGGAGCTCATGAATAGGACATTTGAGCATTAGTGATTTCAATCTCCCCCACGCTTGAGAAATACTCTCTCCATCACGAGGATAAAAATTATAAATATAATTCCTATCAATATGCACTTCATGCGGAGGATAAAATCTATTATATACTAAAAGCAAAATAAGAGGTTTTAACGGAGACACCAGGTTAATCCACATACCCTTAAATTATATACTTCATTGATCTTAATTTTAATGGCTGAGATTTAAAATCATTAGGTGTTACATAAATATTGTCACGTCCCGGACATACACAACACGAGCGTACGTTCATGGTAAGGAAATAAGAGTATTGGCCAACGTACGACTGTTTCTTTCAAATGCCTATTTTATTAAAGAAACGGAGTCTATCTACTACACGTTTTCCTTTCCGGGATCGGATCTGGTGTTAGCATATCTCTATAAGTATCTCATGTATCTGTTTTTTTCTCGGGAGAAGTCCGTCCAGAATCTAGCTTCCCATACGTGGTTAGCATATCTCATAAATATCTCTCTCCTTCACACAAGGTTCTTTAATCTCTCTTCCTAAATCAGTTGAAGACAAAATTACAAACGGTTCAAGTACCGTGACATGAGCGCGTGCCCTAGAAACATTGTATCAATTGTTATTTTTAGAAAACTCTGACTAATGCATTTTGATTTATAACTTATATCTAGATTTAACTGAAAATCAGTGGCCAATTGCACGAATACAGAGCTATTTGCGATAAATATAATGCAAGCCAATTGGTCATAAAAAAGGCTGCTGAATACAGGCATACGTGCGAGGGGTAGATACAAGAAATACATTGCAAGCCAATCGGGAAAAATAATTGTAAAGCTGATCGATACGATTTAAATTTGAATAGCACTCCTCTAGATGCACACATGCCGAATGCGAAGCTATTTGCGATAAATATACCGCAACCCAATCGGCCATAAAATAATCTTCTAAATATAGACATACGTGCAAGAAATATACTGCAAGATAATCGGTCAAAAAGCTCCAAAACTGATCAATACGACTCCCTCCGTTTGAAAATAAGTGTCGCAGATTTATGTAGATTTATATATATCTAGACACGTTTTACAATGTAGATAAATATGAATTTAGACAAATCTATGACACTTATTTCCGAACGGAGGAAGTAGGACTCTGAGATCGATGGTGGTAAGCTGGACGGGACAGAAATGTTGAAGACCTGCTACATATTTAAGAAATATGGTAGGAGAAACCCTAGAAGATAGATTAAATCTGTCGGAACTACCAAAGAAAATGGGAAAGAAAAATAAATATATGTGTGAATATTACCTAATGCATAAACAAACAAAAACACAAACTGTAGAAGTTAGATTAACTTTCCCGAGTTTAAAAAAAATTGTATGCGAATTTGACTTTAAAGAGTAAGACTGTATAATTTTTGGACATTGACATGATATCGATACAGTGCTAGCAAGATATACAACCAAAAAAATAAGATAAAAAGGGATGTGAATAGGGTACAAAATAAAATGGTTTTTACATTAAAATATATATGAATATCAACCAATCAATAAATATTAAAAACATAACATGGAAAAGATAAATATAGCTCACAAATTTTTACTAAATTATGTGAGACGTTGAATTCAAAAAGTAGGACGGGTAGGTCACAGGACGTACGATGAACATGGATACACCGCTCACAAGGTAGACTTCCAATTTTCCAAACAACAGATAAAAAACCGGAGCCACAGAAATATAGCTTCATGGATTAATACACGATATAATTTGATCCATACACGAACATCAATTCTTTGGTAGAGCCAATATGCCATTGTTACCAATGGTAGCATCTCAACCCTCGGGAAATTGTCGCGAAGAAGACAATAACCTAACACTGCTAAGATACATTTGGGGAGATTGGTTGGTTCATCCCTTACCTTGAGTGTCTTAAGTTGATGAAATTTAAGGGAACTAGAATGAGATGTCAAACATATTCTTGCAAGAAAAGGAAAAGGGTTGAGAGGATATTTCTTGCGTGGGGGATTACATGTTCAAAGAGGCGGATAGCCTAGCTCCTTTCTAGACGATTCATCTAGCCATGTATAGCCTCCAATGTTCCGCACTAACATAATAAAATAACACCCTTACATACTCTTAAAAGTATAATTATCTATATTAAACATTGGTATATATGGTCTTACAGTCTAAAAGTGACTGTACATACATAAATAGCAAAAAAATACAAAATCTAAAAAATCTCGCATTTAGAAACATAATAATGCTTTGTAAGACTTTCATATTTAGACATAGACATTCAACAACAAAATGTTGGTTGTAAAATGGATTATTTATGTTACATAATGTGAATGCCCATAGATGTATAAATGTAGTTCTAGGTCAATTTCAACACACAATTGACAATGCTCTTCACTCCAATGATACTAAAGATGATGCCCTCGCATTTGCGAGGGCCCTCATGCTAGTTTAGAATAAAAGAGAGATGCAATTTCCTCCCAACCAAGAGAATGCCTATTCTCCAACAATTTATACCAATGCGCTGCTTTACCAGACAGCGAAACAGAGAATAGCTTCTTCCTCACTTCATCCATAGAGATACCTGCACACTTGAATAACCCACATAATTCGTGCAAAAACAGTAAATGATCTCTAGGATGGACAGTTCCATCCCCTTTATAGTGGTTGTCCATAACACGTTCAATAATTTTCATGGGTATTTTATACGGAATACTTTCAGCAGGTGGATTTAAAATATCAGAAGCATTATTAGAGTTATCGCATATGGGAGATAAAGCATTATCAGAACAAATTTTCTCCCTAAAGATGGGAAGCTAAAAAGACCACAAAAACTAGCTTCCCCAAGCTTAGACTTCTTTATAGCATTAGCAGTAATTGCATTCATACTAATAACATCGCTACTAGCATGCAAATAAGGTTCCATAGGTTTTTTAATTTTCGCATCAAACAATTCTAAATCAGGAAAAAGATTAACAAGCTCACTAATTTTTTTGTTGTTTTCCATTATGCCTAACTAGTGTAAACAAGAAACAAAAAGTTGCAATTGCAGGATCTAAAGGAAATAGCTTCGAGTACTTACAATGACGGAAAATAGCTTGGTAGCTGAGGTCCGGAGTGTGAGTACCTTTTACCTTTCCTCCCCAAACAGCGCCAGAAAAGTGCTTGATGTCTACGTTCCCCTCCTTTAGACAGTGTTGGGCCTCCAAGTGCAGAGGTTTGTAGAACAGCAGCAAGTTTCCCTTAAGTGGATACCCAAGGTTTATCGAACTCAGGGAGGAAGAGGTCAAAGATATCCCTCTCATGCAACCCGCAACCACAAAGCAAGAAGTCTCTTGTGTCCCCAACACACCAAATAGGTGCACTAGTTCGGCGAAGAGATAGTGAAATACAGTGGTATGAATATATATGAGCAGTAGCAATGGTGCCAGAAAATAGCTTGTTGGCGTGTAGTTGATGGTGGTAGTATTGCAGCAGTAGTAACAAACAGTAAACAAGCAGTAGTAACTCAGCGGTATTTAGGAACAAGGCCTAGGGATTACACTTTCACTAGTGGACACTCTCATCATTGATCACATAAGAACAGATAAATGCATACTCTACACTTTTGTTGGATGATGAACACATTGCGTAGGATTACACGAACCCTCAATGCCGGAGTTAACAAGCTCCACAATAATGCTCATGTTTTAGTAACCTTTAGTGTAAGATAGATCAACAGACTAAACCAAGTACTAGCATAGCATGCACACCGTAACCTTCATGCATATGTAGGAGGAATAGATCACATCAATATATCATAGCAATAGTTAACTTCATAATCTACAAGAGATCATAATCATAGCATAAACCAAGTACTAACACGGTGCACACACTGTCACCTTTACACACGTGCAGGAGGAATAGAACTACTTTAATAACATCACTAGAGTAGCACATAGATAGTAGTGATACAAACTCATATGAATCTCAATGAGATCATTGTATTGAAGTACATGGAAGAGAGATGAACCACATAGCTACCGTACAGCCCGAGCCTCGATGGAGAACTACTCCTCCTCATGGGAGCAAGCGGTGATGAAGATGGCGGTGGACATGGCAGCGGTGTCGATGGAGAAGCCTTCCGGGGCACTTCCCCCAGGTGGGAACAGTTCTGTCCCCCGAATTGGAGTTTCGCGACGGTGGCGGCGCCCTGGAGTCTTTCGGAGTTTCATCAATTGGTACGTGTTTTTAGGTCGAAAGGGTTATATAGGCGAAGAGGCGGCGCAGGAGGGTCGACAGGGTGGCCTCACCCTAGGCCGGCGCGGCCAGAGGCCAGCCCGCGCGCCCTATGGTGTGGGGCCCCCGGCCCCTCTCGACTCTTCTTCGGTGTTCTGGAGCCTTCAAAAATAGGAGGTTTGGCGTTGATTTCGTCCAATTAAGAATATTGCCCGAACAGCCTTTCTGGAAAAAACAGAGACAACTGGCCTTTCGGCATCTTGTTAATAGGTTAGTTCCACAAAATGCACGAATATGACATAAAGTGTGCATAAAACATGTAGATAACATCAATAATGTGGCATGGAACATAAGAAATTATCGATACGTTGGAGACGTATCAAGATGTCAATATTTATTTTGTTAGGCATGATGACGGGGTTAACTGGAGGGGGGTTACTTTTAATCGAGATGTTTGGCTACTTCTGGTTGGCCCTCCTTTAGATCACATGACCACTGAAGATCTGAATGCTTGCTTTGCTGATATTGGTTTTCTGTTGCTCTGGGAAAGAGACCCAAACCGAAAAGGAAGGGTTTTGGTTAAGGTTAGGGTCACTGATATCATGGATATTCCTAGAAGTATCAGGATGACAGAAAGCTCCAGACCAGATGCTGAATCTTGGACTTTTCTTGTTGAAGTATTGTTAAATAACCTGCTGGGAGGTGGGCCTGCAGATGAAGATCCTCTCCCTGATGAAGGAGTGGACCCTCACCCTTTACCTGGCCATGCTTTGCCTTCACCAGCTTTCAATCCTGCCCCAGTGGATCCTGCACCACAAGACAACCAAGAAGAAGATGATGGTTGGGGCCATTGGGCCATGGGGGCAGAACAGGATTTGCCTCAGCCAATGGAGGTGGAGGATCAGGCTCCTATGCAACATGAAGAAATGGTCTTTGATGATCAGCAACAACACCCTCCTCTCCTGGATGCTGATAGTTTCATTAACATTTCTTCCTCTAGTTCTGAAGATACTGCTGCACATGATCCTCAGGCTTCTGGTTCCTCCTCTGAACCTTTACATCAAGTTCAAGTTCAACCTGAGATACCTCAACAGTCCTCTGACTTACCTTTCTTTCCTTTGGGAGATGGTTTGTCCAATATTCTCCTAGCTTATTCTACTCATGATGATTCCCTGGCTGTTGATTCAGAAAATGATTATGTTGGGACCTCTCTGCCAACTTCTTTTTCACAAGCCTTGGAAGATGATATGTTTTTACCTGAAAATGTTAACATGGTCCCTCCAAATGAAGCACATATGCAGCTGACTCTTGGTAGAGTTCAGACTCATTTTATACCACTTCCTGTAGAGCATGATCTGTCAAGAAGACTATCTGCTGAAGGCATGGCTCTCTGGGAGAAATACTTTGCTCCTAAAATGCATAGTCATACAGATAAACACAATTTCTCAATGGTAGACATCCCTGTCAGCTGGTTCAATTTTATAACTTTAATGCTCTTAACCCCTGAGAAATTTGACTGGGCCAAGGGTTTTCCTTCCTCACAGCTCGGGGATATTCTCAAGGAACCTCTGCTTAAGGAAGATTCTGTCAGGTTTGCTATTTCAGCATCGTGAGCAGATGAGAGAAGATGTTAGAGATTGGTTAGTTACTGAAGGATACATTGTGCGTTATTATGATGATCATCCTTTTGGCTTGGGTGTTTATACTTTTCCTGATACTCTGACTGCTGATGCTGTTAAGGGTTTGACTTATGAGCTTGATGAGATTACTACTGTTACTTTTGTCAAACACAATGAAGCTAAGAACATGAGGTTGACTGCTTTTGGTAGAGAGACATGGATTTTATATCTTGGTTTTCCTCTAGATTATCAGACTACAGAGTATGTTCAGAATGCTGTTAAGGATTTTGGTCTGCTCACTATCTGGCAAAACCCAAGAGGGAACAAGAAATTTGTCTTAGTTAAGGCCTGGATAGTAGATCCCAAATTTGTTCCAAGATCTCTTGTCATGCATCAATTAGGTGGAGCAAGACATAGTTGGACTGTGCCTGTGATTATGCTCAGGAGTGTGGATTGGAATGCCCATGAAGCTTATGTGCCACCACCCCCAGAAGACCCAGCACCTGATAATGGTAACCCACACCCTCTTTATGGTCATGATCTCACAGCTGAGCAGCTCTATCAGCAGCAACTGGCTTTATGGTGGCAACAAAATGGAGCAGCAGGGCAGCATAACCAACATGGTCATCACCCTCATGGTCATCATCATCAACAGGGACAGCAACATAATCTTCATCATGAACACCAGCATGGACAACATCAAGTTTTGCAACACCACCAAGCACAACAAGTCATTGCTAATCCTCAGTTAGATCAAGCACCACCCTTGTTTAATTTTCAACATATGCTGGCAGAACAAGGTGCTCTTTTCACTGATGGTTTATTGCCTCCTAATAATATGGTAGACAGTCCTATGCAAGCCTGGAATGATAGCTTATCAGCTGATAGTTCATCAAGTTCTTCTGTGGGGGATAATATGCTGATTGATGTACAACCACCTGTGCAGATTAATACTGTGATCTTGCATGAGGGCAACTTTGCAGCACTTCACTCAGAATTATGGGCCAGGGTTACTTTGGCCAGAGCTACTTTATCTGCCTGTGGTTCCCCTTCTGTCAACCAAGATAACTGTAGGTTTTTGTCAGTAACTGTGGAGATGCCAGCTTCCATATTACATGAAATGGTTGGAGAATTCTATGCACTGTATCAGAGTAGGCTGGTTGCTAGGAAAACTGAAACCACTGTCACACCACCAGTGTTGTCTCTGGAAAGGAATGGACTAACTCTATCTGATGATGCCAATATTGGCCAGAAAAGGAAGCAAGCTCTTTTACCTGCACCAGAGTGCTCTTCACAAGTGAGGAGAAGCACTAGATCAAACAAATATGATGGCTTCAAGCAGAACAACAATCCAGATGTCAAGCCACTCAAATCAAAGGTGAAGCCCAGGAAAATTCCAAGAGTCAAAGAGAAGATTTTGATCAAAGGAAAGGAGTCTGCTGCCTCTACTGCTGTTCCTCCTGACACTCCTATCCAGGTGATGCAGTCTATTGCTGTGAATCTCTGTGGAGTCCCTGCAGAGGAGATATCCCCCCAGAAGCTGCTCTCTACCCTTCAGGAGGAAGACCCAGAAGACAATGTTTAATTTGTCTCTTTTATCTGTAATAAATAATGAACTTGTTAAAGCACTGGACTATTTTGTGCTGGAATATTAGGGGGCTTAATGCCAAATCTAAGCAGCTTGCTCTTATGAATGCTGCTCTTACAAGTGGCTGCTCTGTTATATGCTTGCAAGAGACTAAGAAAAATGATTTTGATATATCTTTTATTAAATCTTGCTGTCCTAAGAGATTTGATGATTATGTTTTTATTCCATCAAATGGTGCTTCTGGTGGTTTAATAATTCTTTGGGACAGTTCTGTGTTTTCTGGCATGGTTATGCACTGTGAATCTTTTGCCATCTCTGTGCATTTCACTTCTACACAATCTTCTCAATCATGGACTCTGGTTAATGTGTATGGCCCTTGTCAAGGTGAAAAAAGACAGGATTTTGTACAATGGTTATATAATCTTAATATTCCAAATGATGAGGACTGGCTTTTATTAGGGGATTTTAATTTCATAAGATCTCCAGAAAATAGGAATAAACCTGGTGGTAGTGTGACTGATATGTTTATATTCAATGATATTATCAGAGAACAAAATCTAACTGAACTGCCAATTAAGGGGAGGAAATACACATGGAGCAATATGCAGGAGGATCCTTTGATGGAACAGTTAGATTGGTTTTTCACTTCTTTGCATTGGACAACTGTCTATCCTGCTACATTTGTCACCACACAAGGAAAACCAATTTCTGACCATGTACCTTGTGTTATCACTATCAAGACAGCTATTCCTGCCAGTAAGATCTTCAGGTTTGAATCCTTCTGGGTGGCACATCAGGGGTTTCAACAAACAGTGGAACAGAGCTGGTCCAAACCAACCTACAAAAAGAATAGTGCTGCCAATTTAAATGCTAAATTTAAGAGGTTGAGATATGATCTTAAGTATTGGAGCAAGTCTATTTCCAAGCTTTCTATCTGTATACAAAACACAAATAATGCATTGCTTGAGTTAGATATTATTGAAGACTGTCGACCTCTATCCCTTGCTGAAACAAATTTTAGGAAGATACTCAAAAAGCACTTGATTAAATTGTTGGATTACCAAAATGCTTATTGGAAGAAGAGATGTACTATTAGGTGGACAAAATTTGGTGATGAAAACACAAAGTTTTTCCACTCCATTGCTACTGAAAGACATAGGAAAAATTCTATATCCTCTTTACAAGCATCTGATGGGACATGTGTCACTGAACATTCAGAGAAAGAGCAAATTATTTATGAGACTTATAAACAGAGACTTGGCACCTGCTCTACTCCTGCCATGCAGTTTGATCTAGAAGACTTGATTGAGCCAACAATTGGTTTGCACGATTTATCCAGTCCATTTACTAAGGAGGAGATTGATGAGGTTATAAAGCAAATGCCTGCAGACAAGGCACCTGGGCCTGATGGCTTTAATGGACAATTTTTAAAATCTTGCTGGCAAATAATAAAGGAGGATATTTATCAGTTGTGTTCTGATTTCTATGATGGGCAACTGGACTTGGAGAGTATAAATATGGGTCATATCACTCTTATACCAAAAATAGGTGTACCAGAAGGAATCAATGATTATAGACCAATTACACTTCTTAATTGTGTGCTCAAAATTATAACCAAGTTATTGGCCAATAGATTGCAGAAGGTGGTCTTACAAATTGTGCATCAAAATCAATATGGATTTCTTAAAGGAAGGAATATACAGGACTGTTTGGCATGGGCATATGAATTTTTGTACCAATGTCAGCAGTCAAAGAGAGAAATAATCCTTCTTAAACTGGATTTTGCAAAAGCTTTTGACACTATTGATCATTCTGCCATGATTAAAATTATGAAACAAATGGGATTTGATGACAAATGGCTCAATTGGATAAACATGATATTTGCTACTGGAAAATCTGCAGTACTACTTAATGGAGTTCCTGGCAGACAATTTCATTGTAGAAGGGGAGTAAGACAGGGAGATCCATTGTCCCCTCTCATTTTTGTACTAGCTGCTGATCTATTACAATCTGCTATTAATAAGGCCTTCCTTCAAGGTATCTTGGAGCTCCCCTTTCAGTCTGAGTTTATCAAAGATTTCCCAGTGATCCAATATGCAGATGATACTTTAATTATTATGCAAGCTTGCTCTACTCAAATAGCCATAATGAAGGATATTCTTAATAAGTATGCATATTCTACTGGGTTACAAATTAATTACCATAAATCTTCTTTGGTGCCAATTAATCTTTCTGAAGGAAATGCCCAGAATATGGCTGCACTATTTGGTTGTAATGTTGCTGTTATGCCATTTACCTACTTGGGATTGCCTCTGGGAACAACAAAACCTACAGTACAGGAAATGATGCCTCTCATAGACAAACTTGAAAGAAGAGTCTCTGCCTCCTTTAACATGATGTCATATAGTGGGAGAGTTTCTGTGGTAAATTCACTAATCACATCCATTGCAACTTTCACTATGTGCTCTCTGAAGCTTAATCCTAAGATCTTGGAGACTGTTGAAAAAATTAGAAGGCATTGTTTATGGAACAAAAAAACAAAGGATGGGGAGAAATGTAATTCTTTGGCAGCCTGGGATATGGTCTGTAGACCTAAGGACAAAGGAGGACTTGGAGTGCTAAACCTTAAAATTCAGAACCAAGGGTTGTTGCTGAAATATTTACATAAATTTTACAACAAGGAGGATACTCCATGGGTTCAGTTGATTTGGAATACTTATTACAGGGAGCATATTCCCCATAGCACTGCTCCTTGTGGATCATTTTGGTGGAAGGAAGTTTTCAAATTATCTCCTATTTTTAGAGGGATTGCAACAACGAAAATTGGAGATGGTACCTCTGTCCTATTTTGGAAGGATTTATGGTTATCACATATTAACAATGAACAGTTCCCAAGAGCCTTTTCTTATGCCATCAGGGAGGATTCTTCAGTTAAGGAAATTCTAACGGCCTCTAGGCTGTCGGATAATTTTTTCCTCCCTCTATCTCCAGAAGCAATGGGTGAAATAAAAATGCTACAAACACAAACTTTGGAGGTCACACTTACAGAAAATAGCCATGATACCTGGACTTATGCCTGGGGGTCTGAAAACTATTCGCCAAGAATGTACTACAAATTCTGCTTCAAGGAGATTACACCTCATTGTGCTTTCAAATGGATCTGGAAATCCAAATGTACACCCAAGTTGAAGTTTTTTGCTTGGTTGGTCTTATCTGACAGGCTGAACACACGCAACATGCTTAAAAGACGACATTATCACATCAATTCTTCATATGATTGTGTGCTTTGTGACAAAACACTTGAGGAAACAATTGAACACCTGCTATTTCATTGTGAGTTCAGTACTTCTTGTTGGAATGAACTGAACTTCCACTGGCAACAGAGTGGTACAAGATTACAGATTATTGAAAAAGGGAAAGAGCAATGGAAAAGCCTGATGTACATGGAAATCTTTACTGTTGGAGCATGGTGCATATGGAAGGAAAGAAATGACATGATCTTCAAGAATATTGCCCCGACAGTACATTCCTGGAAGAGAAGGTTCAAAGAGATTTTCCCACTATTAATTCATAGGACCAAAGAGGAATTACATTCCTTTATTCTTGCTCTCTCAAATAACCTCTAGAAAGTAGCTCTGTTTCCTCACACTTTTGTTTTTGGAGATTCTCTCCATTCTTATGTACAGTCCGTGATGTAACCTGATATCTTATAGTAATACAAAAGGAAAACAGTAGGAGCCTTTCCTACTGTTAGAGTTTCAAAAAAAAAACAAATGCACCCTCTTGTGTTTCTCTGACAGAAATAGTTGATTCCTCTTTCCCTAGTTCACCCTCTGAGGATGCTCTCATTACCCCAAAGAGGAAAAGAAGGGAAGGGAAAGTTCCACTGGTTGAATCTGAGGTAAGAAGGAGCCCCAGGCTAGTGTTGTTAAATGATGGGTATAAAAATCATGCAAACTGTTCTGATAGACACTGTCTCACTTGTAATGCTGCCCCTCCTATTATCAACACTAAAGTGGTTAAGAATCTGGCCATGTCTTTTTGTAAGGTGCCAGAAGAGACTGTTGAAAAAAGAATCCTGAAGAAGAGCAAGCTCCCTGTGGAAGAAAACAAGAATGCAGAGCCTCAAGGAGTGATTGTAAGCCAAAAGAATAAGAGTGCATCATCAAGCTCTCAGAACAAAACTAGTGGACAACAAAGAGCTGCTGGCATTGTGCATCAGACCAAGAAAAAAGAATCCAAGTAGTTAGCAATGCATACAATCCTATGTAATTTTTCTTTCCTTGGGCTTGGAATGCTCCCAGTATGGTTTGATCAGTTGTTTAACTTTGGGTGTGTCAGTCTGCTTTTGTGCTCTGTGAACTTCTTGAGTGTTAATCATGCTGGTGATGTTATGACATCTATTCTTTTTGTCTGGTGCCTAGAGTACTCTTTTACTTTGGGCCTCCTAGTGATCAATCAATTTGGTCTATATGGATAATTACAAATCTTGGAAAATCATGAACTGGAATCTGAGAGGTATTAACTCAGATAAAAAATGGGTGGCACTATCTAATAAAATTGAGGAATCTGGTTGTGATATTATTTGCCTTCAAGAAACTAAAAGAGAATCTTTTGACTTGGCTTATATCAAAAAATTCTGCCCAAAGAAGTTTACCAAGTTTGAATTTGTGCCTTCTGTGGGAGCTTCTGGTGGTTTGATCATTATTTGGAATGGATCCCTTTTCACAGGGGATTTGGCTTTTCACAATGAATTCTCTCTCTCAGTAAATTTTAAGTGCAATCTTTCCAATGATTCTTGGACCCTAACAAATATTTATGGGCCTTGCCAACCTGAGAGAAAAGCTTTATTCATTGACTGGTTTGCTAATATAGATATGCCACAAGACTCTGATTGGATAATTATGGGAGATTTTAATTTTAGAAGGAGTCCCTCAGATAGAAACAAACCTGGAGGAGATTTAAATGATATGCTACTCTTTAATGAGGCAATCAGTAACCTGGGCATAGTTGAACTACCTCTAAAAGGTAGAAAATTCACTTGGAGTAACATGCAAAAAGATCCTCTATTGGAAAAGCTAGATTGGTTCTTCACTTCTGCATCTTGGACTGTTTCATATCCTGCAACTTTTGCTTACCCCCTTGTGAAACCTACTTCAGATCATGTGCCCTGTGTTGTTGTGTTCAATACAAAAATCCCAAAAGCAAAAGTCTTTAGAATTGAAAATCATTGGATGCAGCATAGTGTCTTTAAACAGATTGTACAAGCTGCTTGGAATATTCCAGTTGGCCATGTGGATAGTGCTAAAAGTATAAATGCCAAGTTCAAGAACCTGAGAAGAAGTTTGAAGTTATGGGCAAAAAATCTCCCTTGTTTAAAGAACTTGATCACAAAAGTTAATGAGGTCATTTCCTTGATTGACTTCATAGAAGAATACAGAACTTTGGCAGTCTCTGAATGGGATCTGAGGGACACTCTCAAAGCACACCTTATCACTTTGTTAAAGAATCAAAAGTCTTATTGGCATCAAAGAGTGAAAATTAAATGGGTTAAGTTAGGAGATGCAAACACCAGGTTCTTTCACTCAAAGGCTACTATAAATTACAGGCACAACTATACCTCCATGCTACAAAATTCAGATCAAGCTGAAGTTTTTGACCATGATGGAAAAGCTGCTATCCCGTTGCATGCTTTTAAGGAGAGAATGGGCAAATCTGATAATCCTACTATGGAGTTAAATCTTGAAGAAATCATAAGCTCAAATGTTACTGAAGAAATGAATGCTACCCTGCAAGCACCTTTCACTGACAAGGAGATTGAGGAGGTTGTCAAACATTTACCAAATGAAAAGTCTCCAGGACCTGATGGTTTTAACAATGAGTTTGTCAAGAATTGTTGGTCTATTATTGCTCCAGATATTAAGAAATTGATAAATGATTTTCATGATGGAACAGTTTCTTTGGAAAGTATCAATTCCTCTTATATCACCGTCATTCGAAAATCAGATAATCCTTCTACCTCAAGTGATTTTAAACCCATATCTCTGTTGAACTGTGTATTAAAGATCATAACAAAGTTACTGGCTAATAGATTGCAAGACATCATTCTATCCTTAGTACACAAAAACCAATATGGATTCCTTAAGAAAAGATCTATTCAAGATTGTCTTGGTTGGGCTTTTGAGTACCTTTTTCAATGTCATCAATCAAAAGAAGAGATACTGATTTTGAAACTAGACTTTGAGAAAGCTTTTGACATGATAGAACATTCTACAATTATTCACATTTTAAAGGCAAAAGGTTTTGGTGAGAAATGGATAAAATGGATTTCTATGATCCTAAGTTCTGGAACCTCCTCTGTTATGTTGAATGGAGTTCCTGGGAAAAAATTCTATTGTAAGAGAGGAGTAAGACAAGGGGATCCTTTATCACCTTTGATTTTTGTGTTGGCTGCAGACTTCCTACAATCTATTCTGAACAAAGCTATGGACCAAAATCTCCTCTCAAAACCCATACCATGTCCTTCATGCCCAGATTTTCCAGTAATTCAATATGCTGATGATACCCTTCTTGTCATGAAAGCAGATGCAAATCAGTTGCTTTGCCTTAAAGCTATTCTTCACTCCTTTGCTGCTTCCACTGGACTAAAAGTGAACTACCAGAAATCAAATTTGATGCCAATTAATATGACCCCTGAAAGACTTGCACATTTTGCTGCAACATTGAACTGCCAAGTAGGATCACTTCCTTTCACATACTTGGGACTTCCTCTTGGCATTACAAAACCTTCCCTTGAGTATTTCCTTCCAATGGTCCAAAGAGTACAATCAAGACTTGGTGGTATTGCAGATTTTTTGAATTATGGAGGGAAATTACAGTTGTTGAAATCTGTCTTAGCTTCCCTACCTATATTTTTTATGTGCTGTCTGGATGTACCTGTCACAATCAAGGATCAGGTCATTAAGTACATGAGACATTGCCTTTGGAGAAAGAAAACATCAGATGTGCAAGCAAAAGGGAATGCTTTGGTTCCCTGGAAAAAAATTTGTAGGCCAAAAGAGCAAGGAGGCTTGGGAGTTCTTAACCTGGATGTTCAAAATAAAACTCTGCTTCTTAAGAATCTGGATAAATTTTACAATAATCTGGACATTCCTTGGGTTAATCTAATAAGGGATACCTATTATGATGAGGACAAGTTACCTGGGTTTAAAATGGAGGGTTCTTTCTGGTGGAAGTCTCACTTAAAGCTTTTAGATACTTACAAAGCTCTTGCAAGGTGCAATGTGGGTAATGGGAAAACTGCTTTATTTTGGACAGATCTTTGGAGTGATAATTGCTTGCACTTGAAATTCCCACATCTTATTTCCTTTGCTAAAAGAACTGACATATCTGTCAGCAGAGTGATGCAAATGGAGTTTCTTCAGGACATGTTCCATCTCCCACTATCCCAACAAGCTTTTGCTGAGTTTGAACAATTGGAGACTCTTTGTGATACTACTCAATTCCAAGATTTATCCCATCAAACTGATTCATGGAGTTACATTTGGGGCTCTGACAAATTTTGTACTACCCAGGCTTACAAATTCCTGATTGGTGTGCAACATGCTCCTAAGTTTTTTACTTGGATATGGGAATCCTCATGTCAACCAAAACACAAGTTTTTTTCTGGTTGCTGTTACATGACAGGCTAAATACAAGGAATTTGCTTAGGAGGAAAAACTGTCAACTGCAAGCCTATAATTGTGCAACCCTGCAATGCAGTCAAGAAGAAACCTTAGTTCACCTTTTCTGGATTTTCCCTTTTGCACAACAATGCTGGAATTTCATATGCCCTCAAGTATCAAACCAGCACTCAATTTTGGAAGCATTTTATGCCATTAAAGAAAAGCTAAATCTGCCTTTTGCGGTTGAGATTATCATACTTGCTTCATGGTCCATCTGGATTGTTAGAAACAGGAAGATCTTTGAAGGTCAAACACCCTCGATGTTGGCCTGGAAGTCTGTGCTTAAACAAGAGATTCATTTACTCTCTTATAGAATGAAGAAGAAATGGGATGCAGCGTTTAAAACTTGGCTTTAGACTTTCATGTCCTCTTAGCCTCTTCATTAGCTTTAGTCTTAGTTTTTTTCTCCTCTTAGTTTTTAGTTTTTTTTGGTTTTCCCACTTCTTGTGGCCCTGTAAACTCTTTTATCCTTTATTTATTAATAAAAATTGAAGTGGGGATTTTCCCCACTGTTTCACCCTCAAAAAAAAGTATGTTCTTAGCAAATCATTAATGTCATCTTGTTTGACTGTCGTTGCCTATTCGGTGGTACATCCGAGGAGGGATCCTCACGAGGCGGAGAAGAAGTAGGGGCCATCGGGCAGAGAGTCCTCGGGACGGTGTTATGCGATTACCCAGCTTTGGAACACCTGCACGATGACAGGGATTACTACTGCTTGTCTGGAATTATCTAGGCGCTTTCGTGTTGTTACAATGAGTTGTGGTTGTGCCTCTAGGGATGCCAGGATCCGGCTTATAAAGACGTCCGGATCTAGGGTTACACGGAGAGTCCTAGCCGGAATACAAAATGCCTAACTACGGAATATTACATTGCCATGTTCGTCAAGGATCCAGCCTTCCTTATGCGTCGTATTGGATCCGAATACTTCATGGATCTTCACGGATCCGACTATCTTCATGGGTTGGTTGAGATCCGGCTCCTTGTTCCTGAACTGGATATCATCCATCTTGAGAGCATCTCCACTCGTTGGCGCTCCCCACGCCCAAATCCGGTGAAATTTTCGTCCGGATTGGAGGAAGATTTGGCCTGGGGAGCGCCGAAGTTCCAGCCGTCCCCCCGGCAGGAAACCCCCAACCTCGACCATTTGACATATTTCAAACAAATTCAACATAAAATTAAACAAGTTCGGCGAGCAAGAATACGAAAATTGCTGAAACAAATTTGGCGATAATCAGTACAATGTTTAACAAGTGCTGAAACAAATGAAGCACACAATTTCACAATTTTTCAAACAAATTATGACAGACTAGTTGGCGTCGGCGTTGGCGTTACCTCGGGGCGTCCATATGTGCTCCACCAGATCATCTTGCAGCTGATGATGCATTGTAGAGTCTCGAATCTCCTGGCGCATAGCAATGAAGGCGGCCCATGATGGAGGCACCTGGTGATTAGGCTGTGCAAGAGGACCCTCTCTCTCATATGGTGCTTGTTTTCTTCACAAACTCGCAAAGTTTGGGGGTGCTAGGTTTCGAGATAGTCTTCACAAATGTTGCCCACTTTTGATAGATACCGTCTGCAAGGTAGTATCCTTTGTTGTAGTGCCGACCATTGATCACATAGTTCACCGGGGAGCATGACCCTCAACAAGCTTGGAAAAGATCGGGGAGTTTAGGACGTTGATGTCATTGTTGGATCCAGGCATACCAAAGAAAGAGTGCCAAATCCAGAGATCACGGGTAGCCACTCCTTCAAGTATCACAGTGCAGCCGTTTTTGTGACCCTTGTACATTCCCTGCCACGCAAACGGACAGTTCTTCCATTTCCAATGCATGCAGTCAATGCTTCCAAGCATCCCTGGAAAATCCCTAGCTTCATTTGTTACAAGGATCCTCTGAGTGTCTTCGACAGTGGGTGATCTCAAGTAAAAGTCCCCGAACACTGCTATGACGGCCCTGCAGAACCGGTAGAAACAATCAAGGGCGGTGGATTCCACCATCCGAAGATAGTCATCTGCACCATCACCGGGAGCTCCATACGCCAGCATCCTCATAGACACTGTGCACTTCTGCAGTGACAAAAATCCAACCAAACCGAGGATCATCATGTGCTCCTCGTCTTGGGCGGCGGCTGCCATCTCTTCTTGCATAAGCTCAACGAACATCTGCTCCTCCTCTTCGTCCGAGTCCATGGCCGGCGAGGCAAATGGACGAACACCTGACGGGCCTGGTCGAGGCAACCCGAGCCGCGAGCGACGAGGAGTAGGCCAAAGTCGGAAAACAGGCCGGCGGAGGAGCAGCCAGATAGGCCTTCGTCGAAAGACGGCGGAATATAGGCAGGTGGAGAAGGAGGGACGGTGGAATCTGGGCAACAAGCCGGCGGGGTGGTGCGGCGGCGAGAGAGATACGGGGGGTGGGGGAGATTTTGAGCGAGGTGGCGGTGGGTTTCGTGTGTCGAGTCGCCGACAGATCGGGCCCTTCCCCGCACTCGTCCGGAGTCCCGATAGATCCCCGGGGACCGGGATGGCGTGGGCTCGCCGGATGGATGAAGGGCCGAATGCGGACGAAAACGAGGAACCGGGCCGAATTTCGCCGTCCGGATGGAAAAAACGTCCCTCGGGGGCCTCGTCGGGAGACGAGTGGAGATGCTCTGATCTACAGCAACTGGGCCGCCCGATGGGCCACATGCCACCATCACCGTCTATGGGCCACCCGGGCTTGCCAGATCTAGGCCACGCCCTTGATATACCCATAAAGTATACCCACAACAGTAGCCCCCGAAGTTCTCCGAGATTCATCATTCTTCCGACTTCATCTTCCCGAATCCGATGAGAATCTTGAAGAGCTTCCAAAAGTTTCTCGTTTCCGGCTTCATTCAACCGGAAATCATTTGTTCTTCTGTAACGGGAACTTAGCAGATTTTTTGTCCACAACACGCGCAACTTCCTCTTTTCCCGCGCTAAATTTTCGGAGATGCAAATCTTCCAGCAGGAATTTTCGGAGGCGCGCAGTTAGGTCACCACTGCGTCCATTTCACCGCTTTGACCTAAGACACATGGCAATCATCCAACAGTGCGACCCTTTCGCTCCCACCATCATATCCGGCTCACTCATCTCCGCGCGAGGTCTATAAATACCTCTCGCGTGCGGTCAATTCAATTTTTTCATCGCACTCACTGATGTCTACGGGAGCTTCTATTCTTGTAGACAGTGTTGGGCCTCCAAGAGCAGAGGTTTGTAGAACAGCAGCAAGTTTCCCTTAAGTGGATCACCCAAGGTTTATTGATCTCAGGAGGAAGAGGTCAAAGATATCCCTCTCATGCAACCCTGCAACCACAAAGCAAGAAGTCTCTTGTGTCCCCAACACACCTAATAGGTGTACTAGTTCGGCGAAGAGATAGTGAAATACAGGTGGTATGAATAAGTAGTAGCAACGGCACCGAAAAGTGCTTTGCCCAGGACAGTAAACAAGCAGTAACGCAAGAGTAGTAACGCACAGTAACGTAAGAAACGAGAAACAAGCAGCGATAGCAGTATTTAGGAACAAGGCCTAGGGATTAGAATTTCACTAGTGGACACTCTCAACATTGATCACATAACAGAATAGATAAATGCATACTCTACACTCTTGTTGGATGATGAACACATTGCGTAGGATTACACGAACCCTCAATGCCGGAGTTAACAAGCTCCACAATTCAATGTTCATATTTAAATAACCTTAGAGTGCATGAAAGATCAATTCGACTAAACCAAGTACTAACATAGCATGCACACTGTCACCTTCATGCTATGTAGGAGGAATAATACACATCAATACTATCATAGCAATAGTTAACTTCATAATCTACAAGAGATCATAATCATAGCATAAACCAAGTACTAACACGGATGCACACACTGTCACCATTACACCGTGCAGGAGGGATAAAACTACTTTAATAACATTGCTAGAGTAGCACATAGATAAATTGTGATACAAAATACATTGCAATCATAAAGAGATATAAATAAGCACTTCACTATGCCATTCATAACAGTGAATAAGTATTCTGTGAAATATAGCCTAAGAGACCCACACGGTGCACACTGTCACCTTTACACACGTGGGACAAGGAGTCTCCGGAGATCACATAAGTAAAACTCTCTTGACTAGCATAATGACATCTAGATTACAAGCATCATCATATGAATCTCAATCATGTAAGGCAGCTCATGAGATTATTGTATTGAAGCACATAGGAGAGAGATGAAACACATAGCTACCGGTACAGCCCCGAGCCTCGATGGAGAACTACTCCTCCTCATGGGAGCAGCGGTGATGAAGATGGCGGTGGAGATGGCAGCGGTGTCGATGGAGAAGCCTTCCGGGGCACTTCCTGCTCCGGCAGGGTGCCGGGAGACTCTGTCCCCCGATCTTGGCTTCGCGATGGCGGCGGCTCGGAAGGTTTTCCGTATCGTGGTTTTCGCATCGGGGTTTCGCGACGGAGGCTTTAAGTAGGCGGAAGGGCGAGTCGGGGGCGACGAGGGCCCACACCACAGGGCGGCGCGGGCCCCCTTGGCCGCGCCGCTTGTGGTTTGGCCACCTCGTGGCCCACTTCGTATGCTCTTCGGTCTTCTGGAAGGTTCGTGGCGAAATAGGCCCGGGTCTTGATTTCGTCCAATTCCGAGAATATTTCGTTACTAGGATTTCGAAACCAAAAACAGCAGAAACACAATGGCACTTCGGCATCTTGTTAATAGGTTAGTTCCAGAAAATGCACGAATATGACATAAAGTGTGCATAAAACATGTAGGTATCATCAATAATATGGCATAGAACATAAGAAATTATCGATACGTCGGAGACGTATCAAGCATCGCCAACTTAGTTCTGCTCGTCCCGAGCAGGTAAAACGATAACAAAGATAATTTCTGAAGTGACATGCCATCATAATCTTGATCATACTATTTGTAAACATATGTAGTGGATGCAGCGATCAAAACAATGGTAATGACATGAGTAAACAAGTGAATCATAAAGCAAAGACTTTTCATGAATAGTACTTCAAGACAAGCATCAATAAGTCTTGCATAAAAGTTAACTCATAAAGCAATAAATCAAAGTAAAGGTATTGAAGCAACACAAAGGAAGATTAAGTTTCAGCGGATGCTTTCAACTTGTAACATGTATATCTCATGGATATTGTCAACATAGAGTAATATAACAAGTGCAATATGCAAGTATGTAGGAATCAATGCATAGTTCACACAAGTGTTTGCTTCTTGGGGTGGAGAGAGATAGGTGAACTGACTCAACATAAAAGTGAAAAGAATGGTCCTTCAAAGAGGAAAGCATCGATTGCTATATTTGTGCTAGAGCTTTTATTTTGAAAACATGAAACAATTTTGTCAACGGTAGTAATAAAGCATATGAGTTATGAAAGTTATATCTTACAAGTTGCAAGCCTCATGCATAGTATACTAATAGTGCCCGCACCTTGTCCTAATTAGCTTGGACTACCGGATCTTTGCAATGCACATGTTTTAACCAAGTGTCACAATGGGGTACCTCCATGCCGCCTGTACAAAGGTCTAAGGAGAAAGCTCGCATTTTGGATTTCTCGCTTTTGATTATTCTCAACTTAGACATCCATACCGGGACAACATGGACAACAGATAATGGACTCCTCTTTAATGCATAAGCATGTGACAACAATTATTATTCTCATATGAGATTGAGGATATATGTCCAAAACTGAAACTTCCACCATGAATCATGGCTTTAGTTAGCGGCCCAATGTTCTTCTCTAACAATATGCATGCTCCAACCATTAAGGTGGTAGATCTCTCTTACTTCAGACAAGACGGACATGCATAGCAACTCACATGATATTCAACAAAGAATAGTTGATGGCGTCCCCAGAAACATGGTTATCGCACAACAAGCAACTTAATAAGAGACAAAGTGCATAAGTACATATTCAATACCACAATAGTTTTTAGGCTATTTTGTCCCATGAGCTATATATTGTAAAGGCGAATGATGGAAATTTAAAGGTAGCACTCAAGCAATTTACTTTGGAATGGCGGATAAATACCATGTAGTAGGTAGGTATGGTGGACACAAATGGCATAGTGGTTGGCTCAAGTATTTGGATGCATGAGAAGTATTCCCTCTCGATACAAGGTTTAGGCTAGCAAGGTTATTTGAAACAAACACAAGGATGAACGGTGCAGCAAAACTCACATAAAAGACATATGGTAAACATTATAAGACTCCACACCGTCTTCCTTGTTGTTCAAAACTCAATACTAGATGTTATCTAGACTCTAGAGAAACCAAATATGCAAACCAAATTAGCAAGCTCTAAGTGTTTCTTCATTAATGGGTGCAAAGCATATGATGCAAGAGCTTAAACATGAGCACAACAATTGCCAAGTATCAAATTATCCAAGACATTTTAGAATTACTACATGTAGTATTTTCCAATTCCAACCATATAACAATTTAACGAAGAAGAAACTTCGCCATGAATACTATGAGTAGAGCCTAAGGACATACTTGTCCATATGCTACAGCGGAGCGTGTCTCTCTCCCACAAAGTGAATGCTAGGATCCATTTTATTCAAACAAAACAAAAAACAAAAAACAAACCGACGCTCCAAGCAAAGTGCATAAGATGTGAAGGAATAAAAATATAGTTTCAGGGGAGAAACCTGATAATGTTGTCGATGAAGAAGGGGATGCCTTGGGAATCCCCAAGCTTAGACGCTTGAGTCTTCTTAGAATATGCAGGGGTGAACCACCGGGGCATCCCCTTAGAGCTTTCACTCTCCTTGATCATAGTATATCATCCTCCTCTCTTGACCCTTGAAAACTTCCTCCACACCAAACTCGAAACAAACTCATTAGAGGGTTAGTGCATAATCAAAAATTCACATGTTCAGAGGTGACACAATCATTCTTAACACTTCTGGACATTGCCCAAAGCTACTGGAAGTCAATGGAACAAAGAAATCCATCTCACATAGCAAAAGAAGCAATGCGAAATAAAAGGCAGAATCTGTCAAAACAGAACAGTCCGTAAAGACGAATTTTAAAAGGGCACCAGACTTGCTCAAATGAAAATGCCCAAATTGAATGAAAGTTGCGTACATATCTGAGGATCATGCACGTAAATTGGCTTAATTTTCTGAGCTACCTACAGGGAGATAGACCCAGATTCGTGGCAGCAAAGAAATCTGGAACTGCGCAGTAATCCAAATCTAGTACTTACTTTACTATCAAAGACTTTACTTGGCACAACAAAACACTAAACTAAGATAAGGAGAGGTTGCTACAGTAGTAAACAACTTCCAAGACACAAATATAAAACAAATTACTGTAGCAAAATAACATATGGGTTATCTCCCAAGAAGTTCTTTCTTTATAGCCATTAAGATGGGCTCAGCAGTTTTAATGATGCACTCGTAAGAAATAGTATTTGAAGCAAAAGAGAGCATCAAAAGGCAAATTCAAAACACATTTAAGTCTAACATGCTTCCTATGCATAGGAATCTTGTAAGTAAACAAGTTCATGAAGAGCAAAGTAACAAGCATAGGAAGATAAAACAAGTGTAGCTTCAAAGATTTCAGCACATAGAGAGGCATTTTAGTAACATGAAAATTTCTACAACCATATTTTCCTCTCTCACAATAACTTTCAGTAGCAACATGAGCAAACTCAACAATATAACTATCACATAAAGCATTCTTATCATGAGTCTCATGCATAAAATTATTACTCTCCACATAAGCATAATCAATTTTATTAGTTGTAGTGGGAGCAAATTCAACAAAGTAGCTATCATTATTATTCTCATCAAGTGTAGGAGGCATAGTATAATCACAACAAAATTTACTCTCCATAGTAGGTGGCACCAAAAGACCACTATCATTATAATCATCATAAATAGGAGGCAAAGTATTATCAAAGAAAATTTTCTCCTCAATGCTTGGGGGACTAAAAAGATCATGAAAACCAACTTCCCCAAGCTTAGAACTTTCTATATCATTATCAACAATGGTGTTCAAAGCGTTCATACTAATATTACTACCAGCATGCAAATAAGATTTCATAGGTTTTTTAATTTTCGCATCAAACAATCCATGTTTTAAATCAGGAAATAGAATAAGAAGCTCATTGTTGTCCATTATGCCAAACTAGTGTAAACAAGAAACAAAAAGATGCAATTGCAGGATCTAAAGGAAATAGCTTCGAGCACAAACACAATGGCGCCAGAAAAGTACTGTTACCTGGAACCGGAGTATGAGTGCCTTTTACCTTTCCTCCCCGGCAACGGCGCCAGAAAAGTGCTTGATGTCTACGGGAGCTTCTATTCTTGTAGACAGTGTTGGGCCTCCAAGAGCAGAGGTTTGTAGAACAGCAGCAAGTTTCCCTTAAGTGGATCACCCAAGGTTTATCGATCTCAGGGAGGAAGAGGTCAAAGATATCCCTCTCATGCAACCCTGCAACCACAAAGTAAGAAGTCTCTTGTGTCCCCAACACACCTAATAGGTGTACTAGTTCGGCGAAGAGATAGTGAAATACAGTGGTATGAATAAGTAGTAGCAACGGCACGAGAAAAGTGCTTTGTCCAGGACGATAAACAAGCGTAGTAACGCAGTAGTAGTAACAGCAGAGTAACGCAGAAAACAGAAAACAAGCGATAGCGATATTTAGGAACAAGGCCTAGGGATTAGACTTTCACTAGTGGACACTCTCAACATTGATCACATAACAAATAGATAAATGCATACTCTACACTCTTATTGGATGATGAACACATTGCGTAGGATTACACGAACCCTCAATGCCGGAGTTAACAAGATCCACAATTCAATGTTCATATTTAAATAACCTTAGAGTGCATGAAAGATCAATTCGACTAAACCAAGTACTAACATAGCATGCACACTGTCACCTTCATGCTATGTAGGAGGAATAATACACATCAATACTATCATAGCAATAGTTAACTTCATAATCTACAAGAGATCATAATCATAGCATAAACCAAGTACTAACACGGATGCACACACTGTCACCATTACACCGTGCAGGAGGGATAAAACTACTTTAATAACATTGCTAGAGTAGCACATAGATAAATTGTGATACAAAATACATTGCAATCATAAAGAGATATAAATAAGCACTTCACTATGCCATTCATAACAGTGAATAAGTATTCTGTGAAATATAGCCTAAGAGACCCACACGGTGCACACACTGTCACCTTTACACACGTGGGACAAGGAGTCTCCGGAGATCACATAAGTAAAACTCTCTTGACTAGCATAATGACATCTAGATTACAAGCATCATCATATGAATCTCAATCATGTAAGGCAGCTCATGAGATTATTGTATTGAAGTACATAGGAGAGAGATGAACCACATAGCTACCGGTACAACCCCGAGCCTCGATGGAGAACTACTCCCTCCTCATGGGAGCAGCGGTGATGAAGATGGCGGTGGAGATGGCAGCGGTGTCGATGGAGAAGCCTTCCGGGGCACTTCCCCGCTCCGGGGTGCGGAACGGAGACTCTGTCCCCGGATCTTGGCTTCGCGATGGCGGCGGCTCGGAAGGTTTTCCGTATCGTGGTTTTTCGCATCAGGGGTTTCGCGACGGAGGCTTTAAGTAGGCGGAAGGGCAGAGTCGGGGGCGGACGAGGGGCCCACACCACAGGGCGGCGCGGGCCCCCCTTGGCCGCGCCGCCTTGTGGTTTGGCCACCTCGTGGCCCCACTTCGTATGCTCTTCGGTCTTCGTGAAGGTTCGTGGCGAAATAGGCCCCTGGGTCTTGATTTCGTCCGATTCCGAGAATATTTCGTTACTAGGATTTCTGAAACCAAAACAGCAACCAACGGCACTTCGGCATCTTGTTAATAGGTTAGTTCCAGAAAATGCACGAATATGACATAAAGTGTGCATAAAACATGTAGGTATCATCAATAATATGGCATAGAACATAAGAAATTATCGATACGTCGGAGACGTATCACTCACCACTTCATCTCCTTCCTCGTGCCAGTGCCGCCCGACAGATCTTGATTCCGACAAACTATTCTCCGGAAATCTTCAACCGCCGCCACTCCAAGGCCCTCCTCGACCTGAGCTGCTCACGGTTGATCGGGAAATCACTTCCGCTATCGATTCGTGGTCACGCCGGAGCTCTGCTCGCCAAGTCCAGGTCCTTCCTCCTTGCCGGCGTCACGGGGAACCGCCACGCCATTGCCGGTAAGTCCACCATACTTGTAGAAGACGACCTAATTAGTTAGTTCCGGATACTCAAACGTTTCACCATATGCATGCAGCCGGAAACATGTCCACTAATTCACCTAAATTCACCGATAGTACTCCGAATAGCCCAGGCCAAACTCTTCGGAACCATCTTGCCCTGAACCTTTAGCATTCCTACCGCCCCATATTTCCGATATGAGGCTAGCTCAACCTTTTTCCGCCTCTTCCAGCAATAACTTAGGCCGGATCCCAACACTTCAAGAAATCGAAGAAAAGTTAGAAGGACAAGCAAGGATGGTTGTGAAGGTACTGGAAGTGGAACAAAAGAAGGGGTCCAAGGCCCGAACTCGTGAAGGTGAAAAGGGTCAATGGTGGCCCTGTGAAGTTACAGATTCAGAGCTCAAAGCCTTCGAGAAGGAGGGCCTGATTGCTCCGGAAACTTGGAGTTTCAGAAGGACTCCAGCACCCCCAAGCCGGAACCTGACGAGCACGTCTTCACCAAGGCTTGGGTGGAGCGTGGCCTATCTCTTCCTCCCTCCGAGATTTTTCTATCTGTCCTCAACACTTATGGCCTCCAGCCTCACAACATCTGCCCAAACTCCTATCTTCTTCTTTCCAACTTCGTGACACTCTACAAAGGGCATCTTGGAATCCGCCCCGATGTTCGCGTCTGGCAGTTCTTCTTCCGCGTCAAGAAGGAGACCAAAGACAAGGCTATGGTCAACTGCGGAAGCATGACGTTCATGCTCCGCCCTCAGAGGATGTTTCCGGCCCTCTCAACCACGAGTCCATCCGGTACTGGAACGCCGGATGGTTCTACGTGAGGAACATCTCGGTTCCGGGCGTCCACGAAGGTCTCCCCAAGTTTATCAACAAACACCCGGAGGAGTTGGCCAACTGGAGCTTCATCCCCGCCCTCGCCCAGTATCTGGAACTGGATAGGGCCGCGCGGAGGATTTCTTGGTTAGTTCACGACGGTTGAACCGGAATGGACTTAACCCTTAGCTGGTTCACTCGCCGGATCCAGCCGCTCAAGTACAATAAGCGGCTGATCTGTGAATACTCCGGGGTCGAAGACCAACTGCGAGTAACCCGCGACAACCTGCCGGCGGATTGTCTGAACAAGAGGATCCGAACACTTGTGAAGATTACCTGGGGCCAATAGGTCCCGGAGATTTCCAAAGATATCGTCATCAACAACAAGTGTCCTCCGGTACGTATTTGCATTTTAGTCATTTTTGCTTCTCACTCTTGGAATGTTCTAACTTTTTCCACATTTCCTCTTCTGCTCAATACTTTGGCGGAGGATAGTTTTAGAAATGTTCTCCGTGTACCTGCTAGCGCCGAAGAGATGGAGGAGGATCTGGAGGACGGCGACGAGGAGGAAGAGCAAGGTCCAAAGAAGATTGCCCCTCGCGCAGAGCGTCCCCACGCCAAGGTTTCTGGTCCCGAAGCCGGAGCCAGCGGCGAGGCCTCCGCCAAGAAGGCCAAGACCAAGCCACTCCCGTGCCTCAACTCTAAGAAAGCGGAGCGTGATCGGATCAAGCTGCTGGCCACAGCAGGAAAAGGATCTCGCCCGATAATCCCTGGTGCCACGTAAGTATTCGGAAACATACATTACTGATTGTGTAGCTCTGTTACTTATATTTTTCCTTTGCTTATTTCAGGAACCCAACAACCACCACCTCTCGGGCCAACATCCAAACGCCCATCACAAAATATATGAAAGCATCTCCGGCTATCGGCCCCATCACCCCAACTCCGCCAAGCACCTCCAATTCTGCTCCCCAACCATCTCTGCCTAAATCTCAACCTTCCCCCGATCTCGCTGCCGATGCTCAAGTGGAAATTATCCCAGTGAGTAGCGAGAAAAGAGGCGGAAGCAGCTCCGGCGCGAAGCGACCTGCTCCAAAAGAAACCCAAGTCCAAGGTCTAGAGGAGTCGGAAGTTAACTCTTCTGAAAAGGCTGAAGCTACGGCTGAGGATGCCGTCGGATTTCCGAAGAACTTTGGTGATCCCTCTGACCATTTCTCCACCGCTGACGTGGGCATTACTCTTCGGGTAACCAACGTTGCTCTACCCTATACGGTCCAGCTGGAGGCCCACGAAGGTACTCGATGGCAAGGTGGGCCACTAGGACGGTGCAACGGAAGATTCCTTGAAGTACAAGACACGGGAGGAGTCGAACAAGGAAAGTTTTAGAGATAGATCTGCTGTAAACTTAGTCATACTCGATCAGACCTCTTGAGACCTGGCCTCCTATATAAAGGCCAGGAGAGGGGCTGTTGGGGAACAACAACCAATCTTAGCGATCTTAGCCAACAGAAGCTTAGAGCTAGGATACCCTAGTGCTTAGCCATCTCGACGAGATCTCAGCCGAACTATTCGGCACCCCATTGTAACCCATTATCATCATAATCAAGAACAGATAGGCAGGACGTAAGGGTTTTACCTCATCGAGGGCCCCGAACCTGGGTAAATCGCTCTCCCCGCTTGTCAGAACCGATGTCTCGTGTCAGCTTGCAGGATTCCTTCAACCTTAAGCCCCTATCAGAGGGCATTGCCGAGGAGCACCCTCGACAATTGGCGCCGTCTGTGGGAACCCTGTCAGCACAAGATCGATCATCGACAGATCCAGTCATGACACCGGCAACTTCATCGACACCGTCATCGCCAAACCTGGGAAGCCCGATTCGATTCGGCTCCTACGAATTCACCTCGCACAGCGATTCCTCCCGCTCAACCTTCTCAGATCTACAAGGAAACATGGAGATGACCTTCGGCAGCGTCCACTACAATGTCAACGCGGAAGGAATCCTTCGGCTGCTGGAATCGCCCGCTTCCGGATCGACGAGTCCGAGCGCGTCATCGTCACTTGACCTTTCGGCTGGTCTGACAGGCTCGATGAGTTCACCCGCGCCCTCGATTCCCCGTTCAGCATCTTCCATGTCGGTAGGATCCGACGATCCCACATCTTCGGAGTTAACTTCGTACTACTGCTTGAACTGCGACACCAGGCACGGGCTAGGATCGAGCGACACGTGTTCATCGACAGCATCATCCAAGGAACCACCCGAAGAACGGCACACCATCAGGTTTATGTCGCCAATAACACGGGAAACACAAGGCACAGAGGAGATGGAGATCATACCCCTCGTTCTAGTGGACGAGCAAGTTTCAAAAACAGCGCCAGCAACCACAACAGCGACTACACCATCGCGGACGAAGAGTGGGCAGTAGCCAAGGCAGCAGTACTCAACAACACACCGCTCCCTGCAGGAACCTCGGTTGGAACCCTCAATGCCTATCGCTCTATACTAGAGAAAAACCGGGAGCACCTATCGAAAGAGCAAGCCACTCTCGAGAGGCGCCTATCTGCGGCAGACCGATCCAGCGAGCGACGAAGAGGCTCGCAAGGGAGCGCCTCTCGAAATACTCAAGGGGCAGGCAAGCACCGGTCGAGGCTATCCAGGCTCTCGGAAGATGACGCCAGAGACATCACGTCGAACCTGACCAAGTCCTTTATGACTACGGACACCGCAGGCATGCCACGGCCGAAAACCGTTGCAGGAGCAACTGCCAACCTTGCTGCATACCTCATCAACCAGCGCCCTGAAGGATCCATGGCTCAAGCTCATCGAGGCGCCCTGGAAAGTCTCGTGATATTGGGAAATAATCTAGTTCCACAAAAGGAAAAGACCACGCTGCAGGTTAATGGCTCAAAGCATCATGCGAGAGACGCTCGGGATGAAATCACCCAGAGCAGGATCGACAAAGCAAGGCGACGACGCGCCGCTAGGAAGTAGAATGATAGTGATTCTTCGGACGAGGATCAGGAGTACGACGGCGAGCTCAGGGGAGCCGACTGCCTAAGTTACAAAATCCGCGAGGCAATGCCGCCCAAAAAGTTCAAGCCCACTCCTACCGATGCTGCCAAATACGATGGGCAGCAGGAGCCAAGATCTTGGATAGACGACTACCTGCAGACTGTGATTCTGCATAAGGGAACCAGATAGCAGCAATGCAGTGCTTGCAGCTCTACCTCAAAGATTCAGCGCGAGCCTGGCTAAGGGGGCTGCCGAAGGGTTCCATCAAATCGTGGGACGACCTAGTAGACGCCTTCGTTGCCAATTTCCAAGCAACATACAAGAGACCCGTCGGGATTGAAGAGTTACGGAACTGTCAGCAAAAGCAGAAGGAGTCGATGCACTCGTACATCGGGAGATTCACGAAACTCCTAAACGTTGCCGAAGATGTATCTGTCGACAGAGCAATCGACGCTTTCAGCGATGGCGTCGGCGTGAGAGCTACATAGAAGAACTCGGACGCAAAAAGCCAAAAACCATAACCAAGTTAATGGAAATCGCCAACAGCTGGGCTGGTGGCGAGGACAACGTGCGAAGGCCACGACATCGCAGTGACGACGAAGACGATGACCAGCCGAAGCACGACTCGGGTGGCCGAAGGGATCATCACAAGAGAAGGAAGAACCACAACTATGATGACAACAACCTGGTAGCCGCAGGGTACTCTGATCGGCAGGATGATCGATATGATGACAGAAGAGACGATCGACAGGACGGTAATCGGAACAACTCTGGGAACCGTGGCAATTATAAACCGCGGCAGCAGAGGGCTCCCGAACTGCCTTACGCTGAGCAGATCAACTCCCCCTGTTACCTGCACTCGTATGTCGACTCTGAGGACAGAAAAACCAAGTCGAGTCACCTGCTCAGGGATTGTCGGCAGTTCATTGACATGCACAAACTCATCCAGCAGGCAGGCCAGCAACCGCTACCACCACCACCTCCACCTCCACCGCAACATCAAGTCTAGCAGGCTCAACCTCATCAACCCAACGAGGAGTTTCCACCGCCACGGGGGCAGATGAGCATGATCCATAGGACAGGTGTCTCAAGAAGAGAGATGAAGAAGCTCACCCGAGAGATTAACCTGGCAGAAAGCATCATGGCGAACATCCCCGAGTATGTCGAGTGGTCCTCTTAGAACATTACATTCAGTCGAACAGATCACCCGATGACCATACAAAAACCAGGACACGCTGCCTTAGTAGTCGAGGCACAAATCGGGGGTTTCAAGATGAGCAAAGTTTTCATGGATGGTGGAAGCGGGTTAAACCTGATATTCGTCGACACAATCAAAAGTATGGGGATCACCATGAAGATGCTAGAAGAAACAGACACCTGCTTCCATGGGATCCTTCCAAATGCACCGGGCTACTCTCTTGGCAAAGTTTACCTGAACGTCGTCTTTGGCAAAACCGACAATTTCAGGAAGGAGAAGATCGAGTTTGAAGTAGTGAACTGGGAGTCACAGTATCACGCTATACTCGGGAGACCAGCTTATGCCAAGTTCATGGCTGTGCCGCACTATGCATACCTCAAGCTGAAAATCCCTGGGAACAACGGGACAAACATCACAGTCTATGGAAGTTTTTCACGCTCGGACAATTGTGATCGCGACTTTCAAAGGATTGCTGCGAAGTTTGGGTCACAACGAGAAATTGTCGACCCTCTGCCCAAGCTGTCGATACGTGAAATCAAGGAGGAAAAACATGTCAGGGAAACCAAGAAGAAGCCAGCCGACCTTGCTCTTGAAGCTTCGGCAGCGGATGCTTCGGCAGCGAAAGCTTCGGCACCAAAAGTTTCGGCTGCTGATGGCATAGAAGGCATAGGAGACAGCAAGACGCTGGCAACCATTGCCCAGACCCCTGGTGAAGTCAACAACGCCACAGCAGCCACTAACGTGGTGAAAAAACCAGAAGATGAGAAGAACCCCTTCCTTGCTTAAGTAATTTTTTAGCGTTTAATTTTTTCCTTTATCTTAAACAGGGCCTTCCTTTTTTCGCCCTCTAGTCTCGTGATTACATTATTAATGTTTAGCTTCGATCCTTTGTTAAGCATTGCAGTAATTCAAAACGCCTAAGCCGCATCACTATGCAAACATAGTACGAGGCAGAAGATCGTGTTCCAAAAGAAAAGCCTCCACGAGTGTGTGGCACCCCGGACCAACTGTCCGAAATACCCGTTATGCATTCACTCATGATCCCATGATCAGTGTAACATGAGCACATAACCGAACTGATAAACAGAGTTACATCATCCATTACATAGTACCGAAATAATAAATAGTCTTACAAACGGTCTTATGACCAAGTCTTACACAAATGGCCACATCGGGCTGAATTCAAACATCCAAAAGCAGCGGATACAAATCAACTTCGTCGGGCCCAAGTCATGCCTTAAACCCTACAGGCAGCTGACCGGGAAACGTCCTAAGTCGCATAGTCGTCCTGATAACCTCCATCATCTTCAAAATCCTCCTCATAGTCTGGCCAAGTAAATAGCCAGGGACAAAGCCGTGAGTACATTTTGAATTGTACTCGCAAACCATTTACAAAGTAACATATAAAAGGGAACGAGGTACCGAGAACTAAACTAGGAGACCAAGAGGGAATATTAAGAATATGTCATGTAGGAGAGAAGAAATGTTTTGGTGGAGTTAGCATCTCAACTTCATGGGCGAAGGAGACACTTAAAGATTCGCCTAAGACATCTCTACATGAATTAATTTAAGAAGACTCTTCACGACATAAACACCTAGGAAGGGTAGACCCAAATTTTATTTCCTTTCCGACCATCTCATCCTGGCCCACATTATTTTTCCAGTACTCCACGTACCAACACAAATCCCGTGTTCTTTCCTTAAACATTTTCATAAACAAAACACATCAGGCTAAGCAACAGCCAATCCAACCGTCCATGACCGCGGACACGGCTATTCGAATAGATTTAACTCTGCAGAGTGTGCGCACTTTCCCCACAAGATCTGATAAATCCGCCGGGATCATCCCCGGGCCATCATACGAAAGTATGTGGGTATCGGATAACCAGTCGAAGCCTTTCGCCCATTCTAAGTAGCAAGAGGTCCTACCCTATGGAGTATGTACCTCCCCGGCACCGTGGCAGCTCACCTCCTTTTGAGCGTGGCTCCACCGCCAAGCCAGGAGACCCATAGTGTCTTCCGGACGGGTCAGCCCCGAAGGCCTCCCGTTATACTATTGCCCCAACTTTGACAACCCGGACTCGGGGGTAACCTTACCCTTGTATAGTTATGCGGTGCCTCATGCTAAAGAGAACGAACGTCTAGCTAAGCCCCGTGCCCATGTTGGAGTAATGTGGTTGCGCTAGTTTGTTGTCATGGGTGAGTACTTAGGCGCCAAAGTTTTCATAATATCCCCACCACTTTCTCATTCCCAACATTTTTACCAAAGCCTTTCCTTTCTCAAATTCTCACTTGGGCACAACATTATACCCAAGGTTTTAACAAAAACTTTTACAACAAGGTAAAAACCTTGAGGGTTTTCCCAACCTAAAGTTTATGTGTGAACTAAGATGTACAATAGTATCAAGGTTGCCCTCATACTATAAAGGTGTCAACAACATCCATACTTACATGGAGCATGGATGAAGATAATCAAAAAGTGGAGCAAAAATCATGATGTTAACCCAAAGTTTGAACTAGAATTAGGAGGTGTCAAATGAATGAGTTTTAATCCCCATACTTAGAGTAAGTACGCGAATCTACCGAGAGGGAATAAATACAAACTTGGCGGCAAGTATGTCAAAGAAGAGAATTATCCAACCGAAAAACGCAAAGGATCAAGATGGGGAAGAATAAAAGATCTCAACCAAGAACATAGATAATCAAGGAGTCAAGGTAAATGGCTTGCCTTGGCCGGCTAGTCCCTGGTCTTCTTCAACACCTTCTCCAAAATCCTCTCCTTCGGCTTCTCCCACGTTCGTATCTAGCGTCGCGAAAATAGAAGAACAACATACAATCAACACATAGCTCAAAAACTCAAGTTTTAAAAGAATATGATAAAGCATGCAGGGGTGTATGTTGTATCAAAGTAAAATCATGCATTGGCCAAATTTATAAAAAGGGGTTGGAGTGAGAAATTAAATAACAACAAGTTTTAAAGAACAACATTTCATGTGACACACTAACTTTACAAACGGGACAGAATTATTTCCTACAAGGACCCATGGTATTTTTCTGAGATGGACAACATTAAAACAAGATCATCACAATTGGAATCGGTCAAAAATAATAATTCTACGATTTTAGGAATTTAGTGAAGTATGCAGAATGCATAGAGCAAGATTAATACACTAAAAATCGTATAAAAATCCTAAAAATATGGGGTCAGTGGCATGTGAAAGGTATTGGAAATATCTTTCTAACGCAGTTGGTTTCATTTAATTTCGATTTGTAGAACTCCGGTTATAAGCAATTTAGTTCCCTGGTTTTTAGATAAAAACTGAAGGATTTAAAACGATTTTCAAACGAAAATCCGGGCGGGAAAGAGTTGGGCCGCGTTTGGGAAGGAAACGGGCCGTGCGGTGGGCCGGCCCAGGGGAGTGTCCACGCGGCAGAGAGAAAAAAAAAGAAAAAAAATAAAAGGGAAGGGGGAGGCCCGCAGTGGGCCAGGCCTGCATGGCCACGCTGGCAATGCATGGCCCATGCAGCCGGGCGATCTCGATCCGATGGCCCAGGGCCATCTTCTTCGCTTCGCCACGCAGGGGCACGGGAGGGCGGCGGAAAAAGGGCAGGGAAGGGGCGGGGGTGGCCGGAAACTCACCGGCGACGGCAAGGGATCGGCGGCGAGGTTGTGGCGGGTCGCGGAACGAGGCGGGTCGAGCGAGGCGGCGTCCTGCTCCTCCTCCCTGGTCCTTTTCGGCGGCGATGACGCGGGCGTCGGGCGGAACTTCGGGCGGCGGTGCTCTCCGGCGGGCCTGGCAAAGGGGAAAGGGCGCGCGTCAGCATCAAGACGGCCAGCAGGAGAAAGGAACGGAGAAAGGCAGGGGTGGGCGTCGTTGAAGAGGGCGCGGCGACCTTCTTCTCCGGGTGGTGACACGGGCAGGGCTTCGCCGGGGGAGGGGGCAGCAGCCCAGAGCAGCGCCCTGGGCGCTCTCTGGAGCGTCTGAGGGAGTGGGGAAGGAGGTGGGGCGGTGTGAGGGTGGAGGAGGGGTGCGGTGCCCCTTTATATAGGCGAGGCAGAGCAACGGACGGGAGGCGGACGGTGGCGTCGGCCAACCAGCGCGGGGGACAGCGGCAGCGAGCGGGAGGGAGTCGAGGGGGCGTGCGGGTTCTCGAGGTGTCAGGGAGGGATACGAGGAGGTGAGCGAGGGAAGCGAGGCGTCGGGCGACAGGCGGACGCGCGCGTGCGTCGTCCCGCGCGGGAGGGTGTCCAGGGTGTGCACGTCCGTGGCCAGAGTTTCGGGTGGGCTTTGAGGCTGGCCTTGGGCCGAGTTGGAGGGGAAAGGGGAGTCCAGGGAGAGGTGTAGTGCGGCCAGATGGGCTGGGCAGAGAAAAAGTGGTGTGTGGCCTCAAGTGGCCGGCCACATCAGAGTGGGCCTGGGCATCCCCAAACCTGGCTGTGTAAGGGAGAAAAAGAGAGAGAAGGGGTGGTCTCACCTCCGGCCATGCAAAGAGAGAGAAAAGAGAGGGGTAGGAAGAGGGGGTAGTGCCCCCTTAGGGTTTGCAAAAAGAGAGAGAAGAGAGGGGTACCAAAATAAGAGGGGTCACATGGCCACGGCCATATGAGAGAAATGTGCAAGAAAGAAAAATAAGAGAGGGGGAAATGTTCCCCCTTCCTAGGGTTTTCTCCAAAAGAGGGAAAGAGTGGTGTCATGGTGAGTGGAGAGAGAGGAGAGGTCATGCCAATGCATGTGCACACATGCACCCAAACTTTTGATGAGAAGGGATATTGTTTTTAAAGAGGGAGGTTGGGTGTGGGGTGTTTCACCATTGGTGTCAAGAAGAGTTTTTTTTTTCCCCCTTTTTAATTTTTGGTACACAAACTTGTTGCTAGGGGTTTTAGTGTGGGAAGTTGTTTATACACACTCACTACCAACAATCTAATCAAAACTACAAGCTATACACACCAAGTAGCAAGATAAAATAAAGTTTTTGTTGGCCCAAAATTTTAAAGGTAGTAAATATGCAGGGTTTGAAAAGTGGGTTGTTACAGACCTTCCCCCCTTAAAAGAATCTCGTCCCGAGATTCCGGATCTAAGAGCTGAAGAGATATGGGAACTCGCTCCTAAGATAATCCTCCCGTTCCCAGGTGGCTTCCTCCTCAGAATGATTACTCCACTGGACCTTGAAAAACTTGATCTTTCTTCTGCGAGTGACCCTTACGGCCTCTTCCAGGATTCGAAGTGGCTTCTCGCGGTAAGTTAAATCCTGGTTTAGGTTGATAGAGCGATGGTCGATGTTCTTGAACACCTCGGGCTTATCGGGCACTTGGAGGCATTTCCGGAGTTGGGAGACATGGAAGACATCATGAAACTCTGACAGTTCTGCGGGTAGCTCCAATTGATATGAGACTTCTCCGCGGCGACCAAGGACCTTGAAAGGACCAATGTACCTTGGTGCCAACTTGCCCTTGACGTGGAAACGTTGCATTCCTTTGAGAGGGGTGACACGGAGGTACGCAAAATCTCCGCTGTTGAAGGTCACCTCACGGCGTTTGGGGTCGGCGTAGCTCTTCTGACGAGATTGAGCAGCCTTCAAACGATCTCGGATAAGTTGAACTTTTTCTTCTGCTTCACGAAGTATATCAGGCCCGAATACTTGACTTTCTCCAGTCTCGGACCAATTGAGAGGGGTGCGACATTTGCGCCCATAGAGTGCTTCAAACGGTGCCATCTGGAGACTGGCCTGGTAGCTATTATTATAAGAGAACTCCGCAAAGGGGAGACAGTCTTCCCATTTGGCACCATAGGCTAGAACACATGCGCGGAGCATGTCTTCCAGAATCTGATTCACTCGCTCAGTTTGTCCTCCGGTTTGTGGGTGGTAAGCGGTGCTGAAAGAGAGTTTGGTCCCTAAGGCCTCGTGTAACTTGCTCCAGAATCTAGAGGTGAACTGTGTGCCGCGATCAGATACAATCCTCTTGGGAACTCCATGGAGACTGACGATCCGTGAGATATAAAGATCTGCCAAGCGACGCCCATTGAATGTGGTCTTGACGGGAATAAAATGGGCGACCTTGGTAAGGCGATCCACAATTACCCAGATGGAATCGTGTCCGCGACTTGACCGAGGAAGTCCAGTGATAAAATCCATTCCCACTTCGTCCCATTTCCATACGGGAACTTGCAGAGGTTGGAGTAGTCCAGCTGGGCGTTGATGTTCGGCTTTAACTCGTTGACAAACGTCACATCTAGCAATGAAGAAGGCAATGTCACGTTTCATTCCGTGCCACCAGAAAGTCTCCTTGAGATCTTGATACATCTTTGATCCGCCAGGGTGGATGGAGTAAGGAGTATTATGAGCTTCCTCCATAATCAGGTTCTTCAATTCGGGAATAGTTGGTACACAAAGACGCCCATTGTACCACAAGATTCCTTCTCCGTCCACGGAAAATCCAGCTACTTCCTCTTTGTCCATTCGGCGTTTGATACCTTCAATACTCTCATGATCTTTCTGAGCTTCCTTGATTTGATCCCGGAGAGTTGGTCTAACCTCCAAGGTGGCTAGAAAACCATGGCTAACGAGTTCCAGGCCGAACTCTTCAAACTCTTGGTATAGCATCGGTTGTTCCATTTTGAGACGGGCATTCAGTGAACATGGTTCTCGACTAAGGGCGTCGGCGACTACATTCGCCTTTCCAGGGTGATAGTGAATACTCAGATCATAGTCCTTTATTAGCTCTATCCACCTTCTTTGTCGCATATTCAGCTCCCTCTGAGTGAATATGTACTTGAGGCTCTTGTGGTCGGTGTAAATGTCACACCGATTTCCGATGAGATAATGACGCCAAGTCTTGAGTGCATGAACTACGGCAGCTAATTCCAGATCATGAGTTGGGTAGTTCATTTCATGTGGCCGCAGCTGTCGGGAGAGATAGGCGATAACCTTCCCTTCTTGCATCAGAACACTACCAAGTCCGAGCTTGGAAGCGTCGCAATAGATTACAAAGTCTTTGGTGACATCCGGCATGGTGAGGATGGGGGCAGACACAAGACGCTTCTTGAGTTCTTGAAAACTGGCTTCACATTGTTCCGTCCATTCAAATTTCTTACCCTTCTTGAGCAACATGGTCATGGGCTTGGCGATACTTGAGAACCCTTCTACAAACTTACGGTAGTAGCCTGCTAATCCGAGGAAGGATCTCACTTCGGTCGGGTTAGTTGGCGGCTTCCGATCCATGATAGACTTGATGAGAGAGGGGTCGACAGAAACTCCTCCAGCGGACAGAACATGACCAAGAAATCCAACTTCCTTGAGCCAAAACTGACATTTGCTAAATTTAGCATAGAGTTGGTGCTTTCTCAAGGTTCCCAAAACTAGTCGTAGATGCTCTTCATGTTCTTCTTCACTCTTGGAGTAGACTAGGATGTCATCGATAAATACTACGACGAACTTGTCGAGATAATCCATGAAGACTTTGTTCATCAGATTCATGAAGTAGGCTGGAGCATTGGTTAAGCCAAAAGACATTACGGTGTACTCAAACAATCCGTAACGGGTGGTGAAGGCTGTTTTGGGGATATCCGACTCGCGTACTTTGAGCTGATGGTAACCAGTACGGAGATCGATCTTGGAGAAAACTCGGGCTCCATTCATTTGATCAAACAAATCTTCAATCTTGGGAAGGGGATACTTATTCTTGATGGTTACATCATTGAGCTTTCGGTAATCCACGCACAGGCGGATGGTACCGTCTCGCTTGTCCACAAATATCACGGGAGATCCCCATGGTGAGGCACTAGGTCGGATGAGACCTTTGCTCAACATATCGTCCAATTGTTTCTTGAGTTCAATCAGCTCTAGGGGGTTCATGCGATAAGGCCTCTGGGCTATGGGTGCTGTTCCGGGGATAAGTTCGATGATGAACTCGATATCCCGATCAGGGGGCATACCGGGCAACTCTTCTGGGAAAACATCTGGATACTCACAAACGATTGGGACAAGATCGATGGGGGTTCCGGCGACACTTTGCTTACAGAAGGCTTTAGATGAAGGCATAGTGGCGGTGTATTTTATTTGGATTCCTTCGCTATTGGTTAAGGTGATAGACTTATGGGCACAGTCAATGTGGCCTTGGTACTTAGTCATCCAATCCATTCCCAGAATTACTTCCAATCCTTGGGCTCCTAGGACGATGAGGTCGGCTTGGAAGGGAACACCTAGGATTTCTACCGGAACTTGTTTACAAGATAAGCGAGTTTTAGCGGTGGATCCTGGTATTTGAACTATCATGAGTCTATCCATAAGGGTGGGTGTCATTTTGCTTTTCTTGACAAAGGGTTCGGTAACAAAGGAATGAGATGCACCGGAATCAAAAAGAACTTTGGCGGGGGTGGAGTGGACTAGGAACGTACCCAGCACAATGTCAGGAGATTCTTCAGCTTCTTCGGCATTGGCATGATTCAGGTGTCCTCTAACAGTATTAGCCTGCTTCTTAGGTGGGGGCTTCCTTCCGGTTGCAGCACGAGCTTGGCCTTGATTTGGTCTTGGCGCATTGGGGCGTTGAGCCGGGTTCATCTTAGAGGGGCACTCACGAGAGAAATGTCCAGGCTGTCCACAAGCGAAACATCCTTCTCCTTGAGGGCGAGCATTTGGGTTGTTGCGGGGGTTGTTGTTGAAGTTTCCTCCTCCAGTACGAGGCTGCACATTCTGGCGGTTGGTGTTGTTGTTGGAGGGACGATAAGCAGGGGCTGGCGCTCGCTGAGGCTGGGGCGCCGGCCTTGGTGGAGGCTGGCCGCGGAACCTAGCATTGCTGGGTCCACTCTGCTGTTGCTGCTGCATCTTGCGCTTGCGGGTTTCATAGGCTGCCTTGCGCTTGGACTCCACCATGATGGCGGCATCCACCAGAGTTTCCAGATCAGGGTAAGGAACGGCCACGAGAATACTCTGAATCTCCTCATGAAGACCATTAAGGAAGCGGTCCCTCTTCTTCTCATCGGTATCAGTGTCCTGAGGTGCATATCGAGCCAATGTGTTGAACTTGTCCAGGTAGTCAATCACACTACCATTGTTCTGCTTAAGGTTGAAGAACTCATCTCTCTTGATCTTGATTAATCCAGAAGGGATGTGGGCTTTGCGGAACTTAGTGGTAAATTCCTCCCAAGTGATCACATGGTCAGCAGCTTGCATTGCCTTAATATTCTCCCACCAAGCTCTTGCGGGTCCGGCGAGAAAGTGAGTTGCAAGGACCACCTTCTCATTTTCGCCCACAGCCGCGACTTCCAGATTGTTCTCGATTGTACGGAGCCAATCATCCGCATCAAGAGGGGCGGTGCACTTGGTGAATACCGGTGGATTAGTATTCTGGAAGTCCCTAAGCTTGGATCTTGGGCCGTCTTCACCATCTCCTCCATTGTTGTTGTTTCCTGCGGCAAGCTGCGCAATGTTCTGCAGAGCCGCAATGTTCGCTTGGCTTTCAGCGCGGGCGGCTTGACGGTCTTCCATAAGGATGCGAAGGATTTGAGCCATATTGGGTTCAGGTGGAGGTGGTGGAGGGTCATTGTGCGCGCCTCGGCGAGTGTCAACCATCTGATAAGATGAAGGCATAAGACAAAAAGGGAACAACTTTGATAGGCGAGTTCTTTCTAAGGGGAAGGGTGACATGATGCACAAAACTTGTTGAAAACAAACTTGAAAGATAAAGAAAGAATGAAAACCAAAAGCATCCATTATCATAACATAAGCATCACCAAAAGCTTAAAGTTCACACATCAAGGTCACCATAGGACCAACATCGTCTACGCGATTACATCAAGGACATCATATCATAACATAGCTAGCGATAGTGCGGTGCTCAAACTAGTCGTCGTCAAGGATGATAGTGTCATCCTTGGTCGGCGGCTCCTCAAACGGCGGCTCCTCGGGGTCTTCTTCCTCGGACGACTCGCGAGGGGTAGGGGGTGCTGGCTCTTCGGGCTCGTCATTGATGAAATCCATATCATCCTCATCTTCCTCTTCGGATGGGTTGTTCCAATCATACCCTTCCTCATCCATGTAATCATCATCGTCACTAAGGAGGGCAGCGTTCTCCTTGCGGAGATCCTCGCCATCATCCTCCAGCTCCTCTATCTTGGTCTCGGCCTCGCGGAGCGCCGTCTTAAGGTGCTTCACCTTCACCTTAAGCATGTACTTGGCCTCTCTTGCCCTGAGCTTGAGCTTCCGCTGGCGGCTAGCCCTCTTCTTCATCTCCTCAAGGTCTTGCTTGACCTCGCCCAACTCATTCGTCAGCATCTCTTTCTCCATCCTGCAGATGTCGAGGCTGTTCTGAGTCTTGCCGAGGAGGAACTCCATCTGGCCGGCGTGACGACCGAGGGGGCAAACATAAGGCACAATGGTGGGAAGGCCCTCCTCGTCACGCCGCCCAAAGTGAGCGTAAGGGAGGTTCCTCTCCTCGAGCTCCGCACGGTGGTGGAACGCGAGGTGAGCAAGGGCTGCCTGGAGTGCGCGAACCAAACCATCCTCCCAAGTGCGCTCGAACAGCTGGATCTCGAACTCCGGGAGCTGCTTGACGTGGGAGCCCCGGATGGTGCAGACGATCATCCAGGACAAGTCCTCGTTCTCGATATCGTTCATCTGTCCGCCCTTCACCTCGGGGCGGAGGCGACCGACGGCGTTACAAACGTCGATCAGGGCGGTCTCGAAGAGGAACAAGGGCTGCGACTCTCCCACCTGACGGCTCCGGGTGTACATAACTTCCTCCATCTACACAAAATTTTAATGTTAATACAAGTAGTAATATGTCAAGTGTGCAAAATTTTAAGGTACATAATATAAAACAGTTAAGATTAATGCAAGTAGTTCATCTCTAAGAAGAAAAATTTAGGGGAGAGACTAGGCATTCTTTCAGCTTAGAGTCATCTCGTTTTTGATATTGAAAAATAATTTTATTTTAACCTTAACGTCCATGCTAACTAAGGCTTTCCCTAGAGTCAGGCTGGCTCTGATACCAGCTCTGTGGCACCCCGGACCAACTGTCCGAAATACCCGTTATGCATTCACTCATGATCCCATGATCAGTGTAACATGAGCACATAACCGAACTGATAAACAGAGTTACATCATCCATTACATAGTACCGAAATAATAAATAGTCTTACAAACGGTCTTATGACCAAGTCTTACACAAATGGCCACATCGGGCTGAATTCAAACATCCAAAAGCAGCGGATACAAATCAACTTCGTCGGGCCCAAGTCATGCCTTAAACCCTACAGGCAGCTGACCGGGAAACGTCCTAAGTCGCATAGTCGTCCTGATAACCTCCATCATCTTCAAAATCCTCCTCATAGTCTGGCCAAGTAAATAGCCAGGGACAAAGCCGTGAGTACATTTTGAATTGTACTCGCAAACCATTTACAAAGTAACATATAAAAGGGAACGAGGTACCGAGAACTAAACTAGGAGACCAAGAGGGAATATTAAGAATATGTCATGTAGGAGAGAAGAAATGTTTTGGTGGAGTTAGCATCTCAACTTCATGGGCGAAGGAGACACTTAAAGATTCGCCTAAGACATCTCTACATGAATTAATTTAAGAAGACTCTTCACGACATAAACACCTAGGAAGGGTAGACCCAAATTTTATTTCCTTTCCGACCATCTCATCCTGGCCCACATTATTTTTCCAGTACTCCACGTACCAACACAAATCCCGTGTTCTTTCCTTAAACATTTTCATAAACAAAACACATCAGGCTAAGCAACAGCCAATCCAACCGTCCATGACCGCGGACACGGCTATTCGAATAGATTTAACTCTGCAGAGTGTGCGCACTTTCCCCACAAGATCTGATAAATCCGCCGGGATCATCCCCGGGCCATCATACGAAAGTATGTGGGTATCGGATAACCAGTCGAAGCCTTTCGCCCATTCTAAGTAGCAAGAGGTCCTACCCTATGGAGTATGTACCTCCCCGGCACCGTGGCAGCTCACCTCCTTTTGAGCGTGGCTCCACCGCCAAGCCAGGAGACCCATAGTGTCTTCCGGACGGGTCAGCCCCGAAGGCCTCCCGTTATACTATTGCCCCAACTTTGACAACCCGGACTCGGGGGTAACCTTACCCTTGTATAGTTATGCGGTGCCTCATGCTAAAGAGAACGAACGTCTAGCTAAGCCCCGTGCCCATGTTGGAGTAATGTGGTTGCGCTAGTTTGTTGTCATGGGTGAGTACTTAGGCGCCAAAGTTTTCATAATATCCCCACCACTTTCTCATTCCCAACATTTTTACCAAAGCCTTTCCTTTCTCAAATTCTCACTTGGGCACAACATTATACCCAAGGTTTTAACAAAAACTTTTACAACAAGGTAAAAACCTTGAGGGTTTTCCCAACCTAAAGTTTATGTGTGAACTAAGATGTACAATAGTATCAAGGTTGCCCTCATACTATAAAGGTGTCAACAACATCCATACTTACATGGAGCATGGATGAAGATAATCAAAAAGTGGAGCAAAAATCATGATGTTAACCCAAAGTTTGAACTAGAATTAGGAGGTGTCAAATGAATGAGTTTTAATCCCCATACTTAGAGTAAGTACGCGAATCTACCGAGAGGGAATAAATACAAACTTGGCGGCAAGTATGTCAAAGAAGAGAGTTATCCAACCGAAAAACGCAAAGGATCAAGATGGGGAAGAATAAAAGATCTCAACCAAGAACATAGATAATCAAGGAGTCAAGGTAAATGGCTTGCCTTGGCCGGCTAGTCCCTGGTCTTCTTCAACACCTTCTCCAAAATCCTCTCCTTCGGCTTCTCCCACGTTCGTATCTAGCGTCGCGAAAATAGAAGAACAACATACAATCAACACATAGCTCAAAAACTCAAGTTTTAAAAGAATATGATAAAGCATGCAGGGGTGTATGTTGTATCAAAGTAAAATCATGCATTGGCCAAATTTATAAAAAGGGGTTGGAGTGAGAAATTAAATAACAACAAGTTTTAAAGAACAACATTTCATGTGACACACTAACTTTACAAACGGGACAGAATTATTTCCTACAAGGACCCATGGTATTTTTCTGAGATGGACAACATTAAAACAAGATCATCACAATTGGAATCGGTCAAAAATAATAATTCTACGATTTTAGGAATTTAGTGAAGTATGCAGAATGCATAGAGCAAGATTAATACACTAAAAATCGTATAAAAATCCTAAAAATATGGGGTCAGTGGCATGTGAAAGGTATTGGAAATATCTTTCTAACGCAGTTGGTTTCATTTAATTTCGATTTGTAGAACTCCGGTTATAAGCAATTTAGTTCCCTGGTTTTTAGATAAAAACTGAAGGATTTAAAACGATTTTCAAACGAAAATCCGGGCGGGAAAGAGTTGGGCCGCGTTTGGGAAGGAAACGGGCCGTGCGGTGGGCCGGCCCAGGGGAGTGTCCACGCGGCAGAGAGAAAAAAAAAGAAAAAAAATAAAAGAGAAGGGGGAGGCCCGCAGTGGGCCAGGCCTGCATGGCCACGCTGGCAATGCATGGCCCATGCAGCCGGGCGATCTCGATCCGATGGCCCAGGGCCATCTTCTTCGCTTCGCCACGCAGGGGCACGGGAGGGCGGCGGAAAAAGGGCAGGGAAGGGGCGGGGGTGGCCGGAAACTCACCGGCGACGGCAAGGGATCGGCGGCGAGGTTGTGGCGGGTCGCGGAACGAGGCGGGTCGAGCGAGGCGGCGTCCTGCTCCTCCTCCCTGGTCCTTTTTGGCGGCGATGACGCGGGCGTCGGGCGGAACTTCGGGGCGGCGGTGCTCTCCGGCGGGCCTGGCAAAGGGGAAAAAGGCGTGCGTCAGCATCGAGACGGCCAGAAGGAGAAGGAACGGAGGGGCAGGGGTTGGCGTCGACGAAGAGGGCGCGGCGACCTTCTTCTCCGGCGGTGACACGGGCAGGGCTTCGCCGGGGGAGGGGGCAGCAGCCCAGAGCAGCGCCCCGGGCACTCTCTGGAGCGTCTGTGGGGTGGGGAAGAAGGTGGGGCGGTGTGAGGGTGGAGGAGGGGTGCGGTGCCCCTTTATATAGGCGAGGCAGAGCAACGGACGGGAGGCGGACGGTGGCGTCGGCCAACCAGCGCGGGGGACAGCGGCAGCGAGCGGGAGGGAGTCGAGGGGGCGTGCGGGTTCTCGAGGTGTCAGGGAGGGATACGAGGAGGTGAGCGAGGGAAGCGAGGCGTCGGGCGACAGGCGGACGCGTGCGCGTGCGCCGTCCCGCGCGGGAGGGTGTCCAGGGTGTGCACGTCCGTGGCCAGAGTTTCGGGTGGGCTTTGAGGCTGGCCTTGGGCCGAGTTGGAGGGGAAAGGGGAGTCCAGGGAGAGGTGTAGTGCGGCCAGATGGGCTGGGCAGAGAAAAAGTGGTGTGTGGCCTCAAGTGGCCGGCCACATCAGAGTGGGCCTGGGCATCCCCAAACCTGGCTGTGTAAGGGAGAAAAAGAGAGAGAAGGGGTGGTCTCACCTCCGGCCATGCAAAGAGAGAGAAAAGAGAGGGGTAGGAAGAGGGGGTAGTGCCCCCTTAGGGTTTGCAAAAAGAGAGAGAAGAGAGGGGTACCAAAATAAGAGGGGTCACATGGCCACGGCCATATGAGAGAAATGTGCAAGAAAGAAAAATAAGAGAGGGGGAAGTGTTCCCCCTTCCTAGGGTTTTCTCCAAAAGAGGGAAAGAGTGGTGTCATGGTGAGTGGAGAGAGAGGAGAGGTCATGCCAATGCATGTGCACACATGCACCCAAACTTTTGATGAGAAGGGATATTGTTTTTAAAGAGGGAGGTTGGGTGTGGGGTGTTTCACCATTGGTGTCAAGAAGAGTTTTTTTTTTCCCCCTTTTTAATTTTTGGTACACAAACTTGTTGCTAGGGGTTTTAGTGTGGGAAGATGTTAAAACACACTCACTACCAACAATCTAATCAAAACTACAAGCTATACACACCAAGTAGCAAGATAAAATAAAGTTTTTGTTGGCCCAAAATTTTAAAGGTAGTAAATATGCAGGGTTTGAAAAGTGGGTTGTTACAGAGTGCTAAAAGATACAAAGCAAACAAGGATGTTAACCTTTCCCTCTGCTATAGATGCCTCTACGAGCGCTGCAAATAGCAAGAGTTCGGAAATACATACAACCCACGTTCGATATTTTACTTATGGAAATATCAAAGGACAACGGGCTCATCGGCAGAATCACTGCACCCGAAATATTCGGGAGTGACTGTTGAAACATACATCGGTTGAAAGCAAAGTTGCGCATACAACAGGTTTAGCAAAACCTGCAACACAAGCTGATCACTCAAATGATTTGCTAACCAACCAGTACACATACATTTAAACGAGCAATTCAGATTTGCTCAGTCAAAATTTGCCAACGGCACTAGCACGGTAAAAGTACATATACATGTATCTACCGAATAAAAAGGCTCCATTACATAATCCAAACACTTGGATGAAGTAGCCAAAATACCTATTTACAAAAAAACTTTAATCCCTGATATCACCCTTGCGGAGTTTCTCTTTCCTCAGGTACCTTTGAGTCCTCCTCAAGTTTGTCGACAATTATATTGGCGGGCAACAATACCTTCGGATACAGTGCCTCCAAGTCACCAGTTGCATTGGCAATAGACAGCAAACTTACTGAGGGATAACGAGCAAGTACAAGGGCAAGTGTAAACCTGGCCCCTGCAAAAACTTGAGCTCGCACCAAGTCTCGAATCTTCTTGGCATTTCCAAACTCAGACATCAAAGTCAGCAGCGTAGGGGGAACTGCGTTTAAAGGGAACATCGTCTTCCAAACCACCCTCATAGCTTTGTAGTACTTGTCGAAGAAATGGTGGACTTGCTGAACCCGATCTTGAAATTGTGCGACAGCCGAAGCCTTCGAGTGTTCCCGCCAGAAAATCTCTTCGGCTGAGGACAGCTGGGTTAAAGCATGCACACGCTCGTGAATCCGTTTGTTCTCTTCCGCACAGCTCAGAGCTATGACTGGCAAAGAAATAAATAGAGGATCAGACAAGGCGTTGTTTACAAAAGGGCGCATGAATCAAGAAACTTACAGTTCAAACTCTCGGTAGCTTTATGCAGCTCAGTAAGAGCGTATCGCTCCTCTTCGGCTGCAATCTCGCAGTTCTTATTGACAATAGCAGCTAAGGCATAAGTGCTGCGCAGGTCCTTTTCCATCTGAGTGATCCGATCCTTCATACGCTGGATTCGATCACCTTCAGGAAGAGCACCCGAAGAATCATCAACAAATGAGGGCACTGGGAAAACCTGCAGGAAATAGCGTTAAAAAGGATGACGGATATGGTCAAACTGAGCATCCGAAGTAACTCCCATCGGGAGGAGTGCAAGTAAAAATATCATAATAAGGGTGTACTAGCAACATCGCCAGCACGGAGTTTATTACAAACATAAGTTTTGCAACAGAACAATGTTTCACATCAGCTCGAAGATAAGTTTGTTACAAAAATCAAGGGGCTTGGGTCTGAGTCGATAAACTGGGTCCAGCCGATGTCTTCCTTGATGAAACTAGTTCAAGGAGCTGGCGAGCACAAGTAAGGGCAGACATTTTAAAGGCGCTTAAGTCAACGAATTGCCCATCTTGCCTCTTCGGCAGCTCCTTAGTCATTTCTTCAATGTCAGCCTTAAAGCCGTAACCCATCATAAGTTGGAAGGCAAGAAGGGCACCATAGGTACGCGAAGTACGCTTGAATACCTCGATAACCTCCTTGGTGTCAACCGCGAAGGCATCGATCAACTACCCCAGAGTTTTGTCCTGCTTGATCTTGGGGAAAATCATCAAGTGCATCCGCGCCAGGGCACCTTTTCCCTTTTCAAGAAGCTCCCGCGTAAGCTGGTGGGAGGCAAGAGCCATCGACACACCATTTGCCAGTGAGTTTTTTGGAACATTGTCCAAGGCAACGGCAGGGATGTTGGCAGCTTCTACAAGAAAATGAATTGGAAAAGATCGTTGACAAAGGAACAAATCCATAAGTGTAATAATCGACAGAGGTGTACAAAAGAGCTTACCAAGTAGAGCCAAAGAAGACTGACGAAGGAGCTCATCCTTTTCAGCTGCCCGAGCTTCCTCCTCTTTCAGATTTTCCTTAAGCTTGCCCAGTTCCTCTTTCAGGGAATCAATTTCTTGGCGAGCCTCGGCAGCTATCTTGATTGCGCCATCCAACTTCGAGGAAGAAGAGTCAACTTCCTTCTGCAGTCGAACCTTGTCTGCCTCCAGAGAAGTGAACTGGGAAGCGAAGGCTTCCAAAGAGGAAATAACACCTCGTAGATCCTTAAAGAAAAAAAATGAGGTTTTACAAAGAATCATTAGACAAGGCACATTTCACGAAATTTGCGTTGTATGCAAAAGGGACTTATAGAAGGAGGAGTCGCGGTGGCGACAGGAACATCTTTCCCCTTGGAAAGGGAAGAAGCGGTCGACGCCTGAGCCGCAGGGGCTGCTTTAGGAGCCGAAGCTTCGGATGCCGCAACAACCGGCGGAGCAGCGCTAGATTTGGCCTTCTTAGACGGAGGCTCAGTGAAACCTTCATCACTACAAAAATGAAATCATCGACATGAGTTATGAAAATGCGAGAAATAAAGGGACAAACTATGGCATCAGGGAAGAAGGTGCTTACATGTCGAAGAGATTGTCTTCGTCGGCAAAACCACCGGTTGATCTCTTCACGGGCGAAGCCCTGGTCACCTCCACAGCTGCATTAACAAAGGCATCACGATCAGTGTCATCATTACGCACTGATCCCTCTGTGTCGCAAGCGTTGTCGGCTAATGGAGGAAGATCAGTGTGAACAGTTTCGGAATCTGTCGGATCATCGTGTTCGCTCTCTAGGCCTGCGTGCTCGACAGTGTGAAAATCAACATGTACTGAGGAACCTCTTCCCTCAGAAGTATCATTTGGAGAATCATGCAAGTTTCCAGAGACTATGGGGGTCTGTCGAAAAGAAGAACAAATAAGAATAATATTAATCATATTGGCTAAGTGGAAATAGCGTAGTGAGAATATCAAAAGGAAATTTACCTCTGGTGGCGGATGATCAACATCGAGAGGAGTGTAAGAAGATATCAATGGGATCGAGTCTTCCTGGCTAAAGGAAGTAAGGCGACGGACTTCATCAAGCAACTCCTTTTCCGACAGTTCGGCAGCATTAATCCTGGTTTCATCCTTTGGACCTGAATACAACCACATCGGGCGAACTCTGGCCATGACTGGTTGGACTCGACGTTTCAGGAATACCGCTGCCACCTCTGTGCCAACCATAGTTTGGCCGTCGGCCTCTTTGATTCGAAGAAATTTGGCAAATAATTCATCGGCTGCTACTCTTTCGTCGGGTGAGAGAATGTTCTTCTAGGAATTCTTGGGCTTGGCTTCGAGGACGTCGGCAAAGCAAGGAAGCTGGGATTCGGGTGACAGGGAATCCTTGACATAAAACCATTTCAGTCTCCACCCTTGCACAGATTCTCTCATTGGGAAATTGAAATAATTAACCTCCGAACGAGCCACAAACCCCACTCCTCCGGTGACGAAGGATCCATTACTACTGATGTACCTCTTTACATAAAAGATCTTTTTCCACAATCCAAAATGAGGTTCGATGCCCAAAAATGCCTCACAGAGGGTAATGAACACGGCAACGTGAAGGATTGAGTTAGGAGTAAGTTGCCACAATTGGATTTCGTAAGTCCGCAGAAGATGAAGGAGGAATTCATGAGCGGGGAGCGAAAGACCCCGATATAGGAACGACAAGAACATCACGGTAAAGCCAGCAGGGGGATTAGGCCAAGAAATCGCACCTGGAAAGATCACATTCCCCTCGTCGGAGATTAATCCCAAGCTTCGGGATCTCTTCTCGTCACGCTTGGTGATGGTTGACGCTATCCAATCTCCGGGCTTGGCTGCCGAACTTGGCAGTGCTGGCGGCACCGGAGCTGGGGGAGGAGCGTCCGGGGCGCTCCCCTTCGGAAGGTTCAAGGAAGATTTGGTGGCGGCGCCTCCGCTAGTAGAACTAGCGGCGGCAGTAAGGCTCTTCTTCTTCACCATTGCGAGATCTAGGGAAGATCGGAAAAGCGGTGGTGGCGGCGCAGCAGTAGCGAACGAAGGAAGAAGAGCGAGAAGATGCTAAGGAAAATGTGGGAGAAGATTAGGGATTTTCGCCCTTTGAAGATTTTAAGGATAGGAGAACTTGAGAGTTGTGTAGGCACGTGTCGTTGCTACCGGTTCATCCAGTGGATCTTTTCTATTAAAGATTGTAGAAATCGAGGAGACGCCTTGGTAACTGTGCGAAAAGGGCCAGACAGAGAAAGAATAGGCCCAGCAGGTTACGTCCTGTCAGTCAAAATCAAGATATTAGCAAAGCGTCATCAATGACATCATAAGGAACTGTCAAAGGCAGTCACAGGGATAAGAAGGTATCGGATGATGAACTTGAGTATATGCACAGATTGCAAACCAACTGCACTTAGACTCGGGGGCTACTCCCGTCGGGAGCGCTGGACGCGAACCCGACAGAATGAGGACTCAAAGAAAAAAGGCCTTGAAGGAGGGGATAATTGTTCGACTCGAGTCTGCACCCGGTTACAAGCACCCGTGCCCAGACTCGGGGGCTACTCCCATAGGGAGCGCTGGACGCGCACCCGATAGAACTTTTTCGCTGGACGCGCACCCGACAGAACTATTTCGCACTCCAGGATCATGCCCGGGGACTTGATTCTGTGTAGGGTAACATTGTTTTTCCATCGGCAGTTAACCAACAAAAGTTGGGCATGTTACTCATTATCCCTCGCATGAGGAAAATATATCGGATGATTTACGAAGACTTGCGGAAAAACTTCGGCAGAGAAATGTTCGAGTGGTACAACTCGACTCTACGCACGGATTGCAAGCATCCGTACCTAGACTCGGGGGCTACTCCCATCGGGAGCGCTGACGCACACCCGATAGAAGAAGAAGATGCAGACAAAAGGAAAACAAGAACGATTGAGGAGAAGGACATCGAAAAAGACATGCTTCAGTCTCTACCCGAACTATGTTCGGCTAGACACTCGGGGGCTACTGACGTAGGCATTACCCTTCGGGTAACCAACGTTGCTCTACCCTATACGGTCCAGCTGGAGGCCCACGAAGGTACTCGATGGTAAGGTGGGCCACTAGGACGGTGCAACGGAAGATTCCTTGAAGTACAAGACACGGGAGGAGTCGAACAAGGAAAGTTTTAGAGATAGATCTGCTGTAAACTTAGTCATACTCGATCAGACCTCTTGAGACCTAGCCTCCTATATAAAGGTCATGAGAGGGGCTGTCGGGGAACAACAACCAATCTTAGCGATCTTAGGCAACAAAAGCTTAGAGCTAGGATACCCTAGTGCTTAGCCATCTCGACGAGATCTCAGCCGAACTATTCGGCACCCCATTGTAACCCATTATCATCGTAATCAAGAACAGACAGGAAGGACGTAAGGGTTTTACCTCATCGAGGGCCCCGAAACTGGGTAAATCGCTCTCCCCGCTTGTGAACCGACTGTGTCTGTGATTCCATCAACCCTAAGCCCCTATCGGAGGGCATTGCCGAGGAGCACCCTCGACAACCGCAAAGGCATATTCTCACAAGTTCTTTAACAAACTCACTGAACTGGAGAAGTGGGAGCTGGAACAAGATCTGTTAAACTCCAGGCTCAACAATGCCTGGGGCAACGCTGATACTGAATCTTCCGAGATTCAAAATTACAAAAAAAGAGATCGGAGAATTCCTCGAGCTGCTCCTCGTCAAGTGCAAGGTACCTCCCAGTAACCCCCAAGTATCTAGGCGGAAACTAGTAAGAGTTAGCACCAAGATACTTAGAGTAAACTAAACTGAGAATTTTTTTGAAGTGTCGTAGTAGCCCCCAAGAGTTATGGCGGAAATATTTCCGGCAATAATGCTTCGAAAAGGTAAACACTTAAGAACTCATTCGGAATTGACTCCTACTCTGTTACTATTGTAAGAACAACATGCGCTGCACTATGAGCTCCACAAGAATATCGCCTTGCAACGTCGTGTTACCCTTAACCAGGTGGATATAATTCGTGATGCTAAGGAAAAGATTGTGGAGCTGGAGAAGAAGCTAGCGGAAGCTCAAAGTATGGTTCCGTCCAAAACATTTCAACTCCTAAATTCCGATCTTGAAACTTACTTCTTTTATTTGAACAGGTGTATCTATTTCATTGGCCACTGCTTCATCAGAGCTCGAAACCATGCGCTCCGCTAACAAGGACCTAGAGTCAAAGCTGGAGGAGGCGGATAAAAAATAAGAGATTGTTGAGAAACAATTGTCCGGGAAAAACTCCGAGTTTATTAGAGAAAAGGATGACTTGGTGGCTAAGCGGAAAGTTGACAGCGAAACGCTGAAAAAACTTCAAAATGAAGTCCAAGGGCTCCGGAACTACATGATGACGACGGAGAAGGGCTGGGATCTGCTCAACGCCAATGTCATGGGTAAGTGTCCGAAAAACCAAGGTCAACCAAATGTCCGTAACTCTAATTAATGCTTAACTCCGATCAAAATTTTTGTGCAGAACCACTTGGATACGATGAAGCCCAGCGTGAACTGTTTCCGCGTGACGATCTAATCCAACTGGCCGGAGACTATTGCAAAGATCTGATCTCGGCTTGTCGCAATATCTGCAATAATTTGGCTATCAAGGACAGTCGAACCTGCAATGTCCGCGAGATTATTCAAAGGATGGATCTTCTGCCGGAGCTGGTCGTTGATCTCCAAGCCTCATCAACCCGTGGTGCTACTGCAATGTCTTTGGCAATGTGCCTATCCCATGTCCCGGAGCTCAATATTTATAAAGTCACTACTGGTGTTCCTCCGACCTCGGACGTGAACGCACTCTTGGATGCAGTCAGTGGTTATGACACCCGGATCGCGCGGCGTATCCGTCATGAAGAATTTTATGACAAGGTAGTGCTTCCTGCCGATGAACCTCTCGAAGCGGAGCTTGAGAAGGATCGTGAGGAGGAGGCACGACCTCTAGATCCGGCGATGGTAATTAGTATACATGGACTAGTTCCAAGGAGGCCGAGAAAAACAAGTCCAAGGGCAGCGCTGCTTCACCAACTGAAGAAGCTGAGGATAGCGAGGAAGATGCTGTGTCTTCTCCGGCCAAGGACGAAGAAAAAATCAAGCCGCAAACTGATGATGAAGGATGTTCTTCTTCAATCAAGGAGAAGTAAAAAACCTGATTCCTGCGGGAAAAAACAATGCATCATTTTGGTCCCATCGAGGTTTTGTAATATAACTTAAATATTCTTAAGTAGTTAGGACGAAACAAATGCGTTGGCGGAAAAAACTTATCCTGCTATCCGTTTATATTATATGCATGTTTCGTTTGTTTAAAAGCAAGTGCTAGTTTCCAAGTTTGCCGGCTTGCTTATTTGACCTTCCACGAGCCGGAAGACCTTTAGCCTGAAAAAACTCGCCGACAGCGACGAGGCCCAATGGTGATCCGTCAATAACCGCAGAAACAAACCCCAGCCAAGGTGCCGCAAATCGCTACCAGGAATCCATAAGTTCGCAACAAAAAACGCTTCCACCAGAAAACTTAAGCTTACGTCCTAAAGGACGATTTTGAAAATCACAACTTTTATACACGCCTAGGCGGAAACATTCAGCTCTGCGGTTTTAGTCGGAAAACATACACGATCCAAAAATGAACAACTAAAGGAGGTAAAGGACTCAAAGAGTGAACCACATGCTTTATTTCATTGATCATGTATATCTATTACAAAGTATGTAATGCGAAAATTGCTAAGTGTGGAATAGACGTAGCTATGCTATATTCCACGGGCGGTCTGTTTCAACGTATATGTCATTCGAATCCTCTCGTTTGCATTTTCGGTGCCAATTGGTGGGTCTATCTTTTAACTCTCGCTGATGACGAAGGGTCATTCCCATGGAGACTGCAACTTATGCTCTTTCACCTGTTGAAGGCGGAGGACCAAGTCACCTTCCTTAAACGAGCGGTTCCGAACTCGACGACTGTGATAGCATTGGAGTTTCTACTGGTAAATGGTGGAGTGTTGGTCAGCTAAATTCCGAGCTTCTTCGATCAGGTCCACAGATAGCTATCTAGCCTCATCAGCGGTATCTTCATTGTAGGCGGAAACTCGTGAGGAATCGTGGATGATGTTGGAGGGAAGCACAACTTCAGATCCATATTCTAGGAAGAAGGGAGTAAATCCAATTGATCTGTTAGGGGTAGTTCGTAAACTCCACAGAAAAGAATCTAACTCCTCATCCCAGGCACCGGCTGCATGGTGCAGCGGTTCTTTAAGGCGAGGTTTGACTCCAGCTAGTATGAGGCCATTGGCTCGCTCGACCTACCCATTGGACTGTGGATGCGCCACAGATGCCAAGTCAAGCCGGATCCCTATGTCTTCAGTTCTCCTTGAGCGAAGTTCGTGCCATTGTTTGTGATAATGCTGTGTGGGATGTTGTATCTCACTACAAGGCTGTAGACGAATTTTAGTGATCTAGCACCATCGGCTTTTCTCACTGGCTTTTCCTTGATCCACTTACTGAACTTGTCAATAGCGTCCAAGAGGTACTCAAATCCTCCAGGAGATGATTTTTTCAGTTTTTCGACCATGTCGAGCCCCCAGACCGTGAACGGCCAAATGATAGGGATGGTGTTCAGCTCCTGAGCCGGAGCATTTGGTTGAGTGGCGTAGTACTGAGAACCTCGGCAGATTTTCACTATTTTCTCAGCATCTTCTTTAGCCGTGAGCCAGTAAAATCCTTGCCGGAAAGCTTTTGCAACGAGGGACCTGGGAGCGGTGTGATGCCCGCAATCACCTGCATGGATCTCTCTGAGGATTTTGATGCCATCTTGGTTTCAGACGCATTTCAGAAATACCCCGTTTGCGCTTCGTTTATAGTGCTATCCATCAACTATTGTGTAGGACCTTGCTTGTCTGATGACATGTCGTGCGAGGACTTTGTCCTCCGACAACTTATTGCGGTCCATGAGGTAGTCCAGGAAAGGTTTGGTCCAAGCCGGAGTAATTACCATCACCTCTTTAGTCGGAGACACTGTCACATCTGGATTTTCCGGGTTAGCGCCCTTCACCGAGGGTATCCGTAGATGCTCAAGGAAAATTCCTGGCGGAATGGGCTTCCTGCCCGATCTGAGCTTGGACAGCATATATGTCACTGTGTTATCATCTCTTCTGATGTACTTGAATTCATATCCGAGGAAGCACTTGGCGATCTCATCAACTTCGTCTCTGTAAGCCGCCATGATGGAGTTTCTGGTGTTCCAAGTTTCGGCTACTTGTTGTGCCACTAAGTCGGAATCTCCACAACATATGATGTGTTTGATCCCAATTTCCTTAGTGATGTGCAAACCGTGTAGTAGAGCCTCGTATTCTGCCATATTGTTTGTAACTTCGAAGTGAATATGTAGGACGTATTGCAGTTCTTCTCCTGTTGGGGACTTCAGGGTAACTCCAGCCCCCGAGCCTTGATGTTGCTTGGATCCGTCAAAGTGCATGACCCAAGTTTTAGGTTCCGGCTGAGGTTCACCATCCGGAGCCTCGGACCAATCAGTGACAAAATCCGCCAAAATTTGGGACTTGATCGAGGTTATGGCTTTGTAGTTGATGTCGAAGGCGGATAATTCTATGCCCCACTTTGCTATGTGTCATGTTGTGTCAGAGTTGTTAAGAACGGTTGACAACGGAGTGATACGTCTCCGACGTATCGATAATTTCTTATGTTCCATGCCACATTATTGATGATATCTACATGTTTTATACACATTATATGTCGTATTTATGCATTTTCCGGCACTAACCTATTAACGAGATGCCGAAGAGCCAGTTGTTTTCTGCTGTTTTTGGTTTCAGAAATCCTAGTAAAGAAATATTCTCGGAATTGGACGAAATCAACGCCCAGGGTCCTATTTTATCACGAAGCTTCCAGAAGACCGAAGGGAACACGAAGTGGGGCCACGGGGTGCCGCCACACTAGGGCGGCGCGGCCCAGGAGTGGCCGCGCGGCCCTGCTGTGTGGGGCCCCTGTGACCCCTCTGACTCCGCCCTTCCGCCTACTTAAGGTCTTCGTCGCGAAACCCCAGTACCGAGAGCCACGATACGAAAAACCCTACTGAGACGCCGCCGCCAATCCCATCTCGGGATTCGGAGATCACCTCGGCACCCTGGAGAGGGGAATCATCTCCCGGAGGACTCTTCACCGCCATGGTCGCCTCCGGAGTGATGAGTGAGTAGTTCACCCTGGACTATGGGTCCATAGCAGTAGCTAGATGGTTGTCTTCTCCTTATGTGCTTCATTGTCGGATCTTGTGAGCTGCCTAACATGATCAAGATCATCTATCTGTAATTCTATATGTTGTGTTTGTCGGGATCCGATGGATAGAGAATACTATGTTATGTTGATTATCAATCTATTACCTATGTGTTGTTTATGATCTTGCATGCTCTCCGTTATTAGTAGAGGCTCTGGCCAAGTTTTTGCTCTTAACTCCAAGAGGGAGTATTTATGCTCGATAGTGGGTTCATGCCTCCATTAAATCTGGGATAGTGACAGAAAGTTCTAAGGTTGTGGATGTGCTGTTGCCACTAGGGATAAAACATTTATGCTATGTCTAAGGATGTAGTTATTGATTACATTACGCACCATACTTAGTGCAATTGTCTGTTGTTTTACAACTTAATACTGGAAGGGGTTCGGATGATAACCTGAAGGTGGACTTTTTAGGCATAGATGCATGCTGGATAGCGGTCTATGTACTTTGTCGTAATGCCCAATTAAATCTCACAATACTCATCATATCATGTATGTGCATGGTCATGCCTTCTCTATTTGTCAATTGCTCGACTGTAATTTGTTCACCAAACATGCTATTTATCTTATGGGAGAGACACCTCTAGTGAAATGTGGACCTCGGTCCATTCTTTTACATCGAATACAATCTGCAAACAATCATCATCCACACTATACATCTAATCCTTTGTTACAGCAAGCCGGTGAGATTGACAACCTCACTGTTTCGTTGGGGCAAAGTACTTTGGTTGTGTTGTGCAGGTTCCACGTTGGCACCGGAATCTCTGGTGTGGCGCCGCACTACATCCCGCCGCCATCAACCTTCAACGTGCTTCTTGGCTCCTCCTGGTTCGATAAACCTTGGTTTCTTTCTGAGGGAAAACTTGCTGCTGTGCACATCATACCTTCCTCTTGGGGTTCCCAATGAACGTGTGAGTTACACGCCATCACGGAGCTTTCTCACAACAGTCATGGGATGCTCTTGGAAGTAGTGTCTCCGCTTCCGGCTACCTAGGAACACGCCATAGGCTAGCTTCTGAAAGTGAGGGTATCGCTGTTTGGATTTCGTCAGCACCTCGCTAATGTAATAGACTGGTCTTTGGACTCTGTATTCATGACCTTCTTCCTTTCAGTCCACCACGATAACGAGACTGATGACCTTGTTGGAGGCTGCCAGATAGAGGAGCATAGGCTCTGACTCCTCCGGAGCTCCCAAGATAGGTGGGGAAGTAAGTATGTCCTTCAACCCCTTATGTGTTGCATCTGCTGCGTCGTCCCAGACAAATTTGTCTGTTTTCTTCAACAGCTTGTATAGAGGTAGTGCCTTCTCGCCAAGACGGTTAACAAACCTACTAATTGCTGCAACACAACCAGTTAGTCGTTGCACATCTTTGAGACAAGTTGGCCTTTTGATGCACATGATTGCCTTGATTTTCTCCGGGTTTACTTTGATGCCTATGTGAGACACGATGAAGCCAAGTAGTTTTCCGACTGGTACGCCAAAGATGCATTTTAGCGGATTTAACATCATCTTGTACCATCGGAGATTTTCAAAGGTTTCTGTGAGGTCGCTGATCAGATCAGATCCTTTCCGAGTCATGACCGCGATGTCGTTGACGTATGCGTGTACGTTTTGGCCAATCTGGTCCTTCAAGCACCGATGCATCGTACGTTGATAGGTGGCACCTGCATTTTTCAAACCAAAGGGCATGGTGACGTAGCAGTAAGTGCCAATGATGTGTGAATGAGGTTTTTGGTCGGACTTCTGAAAGAACATGTCCATTACCCCATGTGTGGTTTTGGTAATTGATGACAATCCCTATGGACTAATGGTTGCATTGAGAATCAATCTTAGGTCAAGTCCATAGCCATGTGTTGGACTCAAGGTTGCAAGATGGAGAAGACGGAGTACAATGACGAAGACGGTGTCGAAGAGAGACAAAGCCGTTGTAGAAGATGAAGAGAGACGAAGATGCCATAGACGAAGACGGTGGCGTGCGTGCAAGATGAAGACGGTGGCGTGTATGTTGGAGGAAGACGGTGACATGTACAAGGTTGAAGAGGATGAAGACAGAGCTTGCCGACTCGAGTGGAAAGCGCAAGGACAAGGTTTGTGCTCGATAGGATAGCGGGTCGCATCATCGAAGAGAGCTCAAACCTTGCATGCATTGCATCGTGTTTATCGGTTGTTCTTGGTTCTTATCCTTAAGATGTTCGAGAGCTTGTGTTCATTCTCATGACAAGCTCTAGCTCATCGGAAACGGATTTCGGTTGCATCGCATGTTGCATGTGCAAGGGTGATGATTTTCCCGATATACCATTTTGAGAGGTTACACCTCTATGACCATGAGAAAATCACCACTCACTTCCATGATTTCATCATGTGAGAAGGTAGCTCTTGTCGCTCTTTCCAACAAAATTGGTTTCATGTCATTCTGAGTTTCCTAGCTCAAGCGTATTCCGTGTTGAAGAAAAAGAAAACGAAAATAAATCTTAGGGGCCGGTACTACCGTGGGCGGTACCGGCCAAAGTACCGCACGTGCAATTTTACTTACTGGACTCAAAGCGGTACCAGGCCGGTACCGGCCCGGTAGTACCGTAACCCATTTACGGTACCAGACCGGTACCGGGCCCGGTACTACCGGCCCATCTTTTATTTTTTCTTTTTCCTTGTTTTTTCCTAGCTGCCTCCACCTCTCCTTCCGCATGGGCCGCCGCCATCACTCCGGCCCAGCTCGCCCGCCAGCTAGCGCCTGCACCTGGCCCAGCCCGCTCCACCTCGTACAGGGCCGCGCCTAGCCCAGCCGCACGCACCACGCCGCCTCGCTCGCTGACCGCGCCCACGCTCCACGCCCGCCGCCAGCTCGCTTCTGCGCGGGAGCGCACGCACGCGCTCGATGCGGGCGTGGACCCCGCTCGCTCGCTTCGCCGAGGCTCGCGCGGAGATCGGCGCTTCCCGCTCGCGCGCTACCTGGTCCACGCTATGCTCGCTGCCCCACGCGCCGGGGCGTGTAGTTGACACACGTCGTTGGGAACCCCAAGAGGAAGGTGTGATGCGTACAGCAACAAGTTTTCCCTCAGTAAGAAACCAAGGTTATCGAACCAGTAGGAGTCAAGGAACACGTGAAGGTTGTTGGTGGCGGAGTGTAGTGCGGCGCAACACCAGAGATTCCGGCGCCAACGTGGAACCTGCACAACACAATCACAATACTTTGCCCCAACTTAACAGTGAGGTTCTCAATCTCACCGTCTTGCTGTAAACAAAGGATTAAATGTATAGTGTCGAAGATGATGTTTGTTTGCGAAGAACAGTAAATAACAGAGTTTGCAGTAGATTGTATTTCAGATGTAAAGAATGGACCGGGGTCCACAGTTCACTAGTGGTGTCTCTCCGATAAGAAATAGCATGTTGGGTGAACAAATTATAGTTGGGAAATTGACAAATAGAGAGGGCATAACAATGCACATACATATCACGATGACTACTATGAGATTTAATCAGGGCATTACGATAAAGTACATAGACCGCTATCCAGCATGCATCTATGCCTAAAAAGTCCACCTTAGGGTTAGCATCCGCACCCCTTCCAGTATTAAGTTGCAAACAACAGACAATTGCATTAAGTATGGTGCGTAATGTAATCAACACAAATATCCTTAGACAAAGCATTGATGTTTTATCCCTAGTGGCAACACACATCCACAACCTTAGAACTTTCTGTCACTATCCCAGATTCAATGGAGGCATGAACCCACTATCGAGCATAAATACTCCCTCTTGGACTTACAAGTATCAACTTGGCCAGAGCCTCTACTAGCGACGGAGAGCATGCAAGAACATAAACAACATATATGATAGATTGATAATCAACTTGACATAGTATTCCATATTCATCGGATCCCAATAAACACAACATGTAGCATTACAAATAGATGATCTTGATCATGATAGGCAACTCACAAGATCTAACATGATAGCATAATGAGGAGAAGACAACCATCTAGCTACTGCTATGAACCCATAGTCCAGGGTGAACTACTCACACATCAATCCGGAGGCGATCATGGTGATGAAGAGTCCTCCGGGAGATGATTCCCCTCTCCGGCAGGGTGCCGGAGGCTCTGAATCCCCGAGATGGGACTGGCGGTGGCGGCGTCTCTGGAAGGTTTTCCGTATCGTGGCTCTTGATACTGTGGTTTTCGCGACGAAGGCTATCAGTAGGCGGAAGGGCAGCGTTGGAGGGATGACGAGGGGCCCACACCATAGGGCGGCGCGGCCCCCTCGGCCGCGCGGCCCTATGGTGGTGGCTCCTCGTCGCCCCCACTTCGTATCCCTTTCGGTCTTTGGAAGCTTCGTGGAAAAATAAGACCGGGCGTTGATTTCGTCCAATTCCGAGAATATTTCCTTTGTAGGATTTCTGAAACCAAAAACAGAAAACAGGGCTCTTCGGCATCTCGTCAATAGGTTAGTGCCGGAAAATGCATAATAATGACATAAAGTGTGTATAAAACATGTGAGTATCATCATAAAGTAGCATGGAACATAAGAAATTATAGATACGTTTGAGACGTATCAAGCATCCCAAGCTTAGTTCCTACTCGCCCTCGAGTAGGTAAACAATAACAAGGATAATTTCTGAAGTGACATGCTATCATAATCTTGATCAATACTATTGTAAAGCATATGAGATGAATGCAGCGATTCGAAGCAATGGTAAAGACAATGAATAAACAACTGAATCATATAGCAAAGACTTTTCATGAATAATACTTTCAAGACAAGCATCAATAAGACTTTCATAATAGTTACTTATAAAGCAATAAATTCTTAGTAGAAAGCTTTGAAGCAACACAAAGGAAGATATAAGTTTCAGCAGTTGCTTTCAACTTCAACATGTTTATCTCATGGATAATTGTCAACACAAAGTAATATAACAAGTGCAATAGGTAAACATGTAAGAATCAATGCACACAGTTCACACAAGTGTTTGCTTCTAAGATATAAAGAAGTAGGTAAACTGACTCAACAATAAAGTAGAAGAAAGGCCCTTCACAGAGGGAAGCATGGATTACTATTTTTGTGCTAGAGCTTTTCATTTTGAAAACATAGAAACAATTTTGTCAACGGTAGTAATAAATCATATGTGTTATGTATAAGACATCCTATAAGTTGCAAGCCTCATGCATAGATTACCAATAGTGCTCGCACCTTGTCCTAATTAGCTTGGATTTACATGGATTATCATTGCATAACATATGTTTCAACCAAGTGTCACCAAGGGGTACCTCTATGCCGCCCGTACAAAGGTCTAAGGAGAAAGATCGCATTTGATTTCTCGTTTTTGATTATTCTCAACTTAGACATCCATACCGGGACAACATAGACAACAGATAATGGACTCCTCTTTAATGCATAAGCATTCAACAACAGATAATATTCTCATAAGAGATTGAGGATTGATGTCCAAACTGAAACTTCCACCAGGATTCATTGCTTTAGTTAGCGGCTCAATGTTCTTCTCTAACAATATGCATACTCAAACCATTTGATCATGATAAATTGTAACACCCCAAATTTCAAAACAAAGAGAAAATAAATTTCCTTTTTCCAAAAATGAGAACCAACAAAAACTTTTCTTACATAGAGTGCTATGCTTAGTGCTCCTACCTATTACTTGTGTCTTTGCCATGATGAGTGTTATTATGCTTGTGTGATACACCCTAAAACCCTAGAGTGATCAGGTGAAGATCACAAACCAAATAAAATTAAAAGAGAAAGAAAATCAATTAAGAAAAAAACCCTAAACCCTAACCTTTTCAAAAATCATTGGGATCTATTTTGAGAAACTGAAATTAAAGAAAAAACCCTATGTGGGCCTATAGCCCTAATATGGATATTTTGAACCCTACTTTTCTTACCTTGATAAAATAGTGGTGAACCCCTGCAAAACTTATTAAACCCTAAACCTCATCCATCTTGTCATCAATCCTTGAGAAATAAAATAAAAAGGAAAGATCTTATTTAAGAAAGAGGCATATGTGCCTATGTCTATTTTTGTAAAACTCTACCCTAGGCCTTTCTACTTTATTTAGAGAATTGGAAAACCTTCTTAAACCTTATCTAGTACTCCTCCAACCCAATCCAAAATAAAACAAGAGATTTTGAAAAGAAAGTAATAATGCCATAGAGGCATATGAGAGCAAAATATCAAATTTGTGAAATTGAGGATCTTGACCCTAAGACTTGTAGTGAATGGTTGGATCACTCCTATATACCATTTCAACACTCAACAATACCAATTGGTTCAAGCCTAGTCAAAATAAGAATCAAATGCCACATATGCATAGAGGCATATGTGACACATAGCCATTTTTACCAATTCTTGTCCTATGCACTTCTACCTTGACAAAAGGGTGTGAAACAATCTATAAACCTAATCCAACCCTAAATTGACCCTCAACCTTGCCCAAGCCAAGCAAGGGGAGCACATTACAAGACTAAGAAAAATTGACATATCACCTCTCATGTGTTTTGGCCAATTTTACAAATCTTTGAGCTAGACCTTTTGGAATGGTTTCAATGGTTTGAAAATGTTTCTAAACTAATAAGAATGACCTTAGAGTAAAGACAAGTCCAATCAAATGGAGAGAAATCCAATAGTGGGATAATTCCATTTTTTTCCCTCACATACACATAGGGCCAATTTATCAAACTTTGACCTAGGCACCAACCTTGTCTCAAAATGGTTGGAACCTTTTATCCAACTCAATCTAGCACTAAGTAAACCTCACTCTTGTCAAATTGAAGCAAAGAAAAATAAAAGAATAAAAGTTAGAAAATCCCAAAACCCTTACATATGGCTTATGCCATCTTTATAAATTTTGACCCTAGACCTTTTTAGTCTTCACCATTAGTTGTATTATGCTACTAAACACTTATTACAACTTTTGGAATCCAAGAAACACAATTCAAATGAATTTCAAATTCAAATTTGGCTCACATATGATATTGGTCAAATCTGCCATTTATATTCTGGTCACTACTTTGAGCCTCTCTATTTCAAGTTTTTCAAACTAAACTTTCCCAACTCTTTGCCTGTCATCCAAGAGCACATCAAGGTGAACACTTTTTGTAAAGAGCACCATGCCAAAATCATCTTTGATCAATAGCTAGGTTCATCCAAAGTTGGAACTTTTTATTAAGATCAACAATCTCACACTTGTCAATTTTGGCAATTCTTTGAATTTGGAATTTCCACCACCACACCCCATCTTCTCTGGTCATTTCCAACTCAACTAAACACACACTTTCCAAATTGGGCAACCATTTGAACTCACTTAAAAATTGGACAAAATTGCAAAGTGCAACTATGGAATAAATTGAAACACTATTTGGAATAGTGATCTACCAAGTGCTACTGCCCCAAATCACTCCACATTGCTCCCTGGTCCCCTCTCACCCTAGCCAACCACAGAAACCCTAGGAGGAGCTAGCCATGCTAGCATGGCATGGCCATGCCGGCCATGTCCCTCTCCTTCTCCTTCCCTTCACCCCCGGCCCTGGCCACCATGCCCACGAGTGCCACCTCGACTCCCTACTGCATCCTAGACCAACCCCTGCTGGAGATCGACACGCCCCCGCCGGAAAACGCGTCGCGCCCAGGGTGACATGTGCATGCCGTGGGCGTCGCACCAGCGCGCACCACGGGCAGCACAGGGCACGCGCCGCCCCATCACTCTGCGCAGCCCCTGGCCCCCCTCTCAGCACGTTGAGCATCACCGTCGCCGCGCCAACCCACCAGACACGCGCCGTGCCTCGCGCAAGCACCGCCGCCGTCGACATCGTCGCCCGCGCCCGTGCCGCCAGAGCTCGACGTCGCGCGCGCCAACCAGACCGTCCCCCACCTCGTACCCTAGCTCCCTAGCACCGCCTGGACCTCGCCTAGCTCGTGCTGAAGACGCCGACCCGATTCCCTCGCCGGAGCCGCCGCTCTTCTGTCACCCTTGCCGCACCCCTCACGGCCAACTCGCCCCTATAAAAGGAGGACGATCCCGCCTCCATTTTTCACACCAATCGACCTCCCTCCTCTCCCTGATCCTCCTCGCACTCTCTCCCCTCAACATTGCACACCACCACCGCTCAATTGCACCATCGCCGCCCCTGCTCCGTCGCAGAAGCCGCCGGAGCTAGAAGCCACCCCAGGACCTGCGACTTGTTCGAGAAGCACCGCCGTCATCGACAACCTCCTCCTGCCTCGTCGCCGACCCTCGCCGGAGCTCCAGCTCGCCGCCGACCCCCTACCTCCGCCGCGGCAGCAAGCCCTCCCCTCGACGGAGACGACGCACCTCGACCGCACGATCTGCCTCTAATCCAACCGCCCACGATCCTCCATACCGTTTCGGTAAGCATCGCTCACTGACGTGCGGGCCCCTCTGTCAGCTGGCCCGCAGCGTTAGCTGGGCCGGCCCAACTCCTCGGTGCTGCGTTTCAAACTAAATCGGCCCACTTCGTTTCCCGCCCCGTTTAAATTCGAAAGTAGTTTAATTCTTTTTAGACAAATTGCAAACTGATGCAGTGTTTAAAATTGAATAACTCCAAATCTACCCAACCAAATTTGATGAACTTTATATTGTTGGAAAGCTTAGGAAAAGATCTATCCAATGCCACTGGTCCCACCTCAAGATATTTTGTAGAATTAATCTGACCAAAATAACAAGACAGGGACTTTTCTGCCTTAGAATAATTCTTAAAAATCAACCAAAATAGATATTGAGTCAATTCCAACTCCTTTAGCTCACATTTGACTTACACTAATTGTTTATGCAATAAAATGGTGTGGTCACTTTGCATGATCATGCCCTAGTTTAAGTAGTGGATAATATGGCTAGTTTAACTAGTTGATATTGTCCAAAACTATTAAGTAATTCTTATGAAGTCTTATACTTCATTTAAATCTTGTCTCAAATGAATTCATGTGATGTTTGGACCCCTGGCCAAACTCTCTTATATGAAGTACTTAGAGATTTAAAGCCTATGTAGTGTTATTAAATGGTATGAGGTACTCTACCTCATTTAAATCTATTTCTCAAATGAGGATGATGAATGGTTGACTTGGGTCAACATGATTTCATGTATGCTTGTTTGAGAAATTAAATCTTAAGAAATTTCAATGAGAGAAAAGTATTTCTCCAGAACCATATGGAAACTATCATTTACATATGTAAGGAGAGGAATTTATCTTCCTCAAGCAACACAACCAATGCACCCTAATTATAGTATTGGTGTGAATAGAATAATTGGTGTGAGTACAAGTAATGTTAGAATAGCCAATGAATTGTTGATAATGTTAAATCACCTCAATGGTAATTTTTAACCTAGCTACAACTATGTGCTAAATCATATGAGAAGTTTTCCTCTCATTTAAATCTTGGTCTCAAGTAATTCAACATGAGGTAGTGATCCTGGTCTATAGAATCTCATGTTGAGTATTTGGTGACATTAAATCATTACCATGTTAGTATTAAATTGCATGAGGTATGGAGCCTCATTTAAATCATTTTCTCAAATGATAAGGATGAAGAGGTTGACTTTGGTAAACCTAGGTCATACATTATGCATAAGAGAAATTAAATCTTAATAAGATAATGAGAGGAAATTATTCTTCTTAAATAAAAGGAACACCTCCACCCACTTAATAGTAGTGTGTGATGCTAGTTAAGTTGTGTAAAACTTGTATGTGCTTAGTTAGTATGTAAGTTTGGTATGATGATTGTATACCCCGTATTCGTATTTTAGACGTTAGTACCGGAGACCATCAAGAAGAGGAGGACTTCTACAACAAGAAAGGAGAAGAGAACTTGGACCCTCACTTCATACCAAGGCAAGCTAATATTCTTGCAAAGTGCAAAGCCCCTTGGGGCAAGGCACCATGACTCTTACCTTTCTTACATAAGCCTATCCCAAGTTTTTACTTTACAAGCTTTTACTCGTTTTCTCAATGAGTTACTTTTATTACCCATGCAAGCTACACTCTTGCAAGCTGATATTATTGCAAGTTATTACCCATGCAAGCTACACTCTTGCAAGCCAATACTAATGCAAGCTAGATTGATGCAAACCATTTTGGGTTGCAAGATAATACTCTTGCAAAGTGCAAAGCTCTCTATGAGCAAGGCATTTCCCTATTTACTTTATGCTTATGATCCTATTCCCAGTTTTACCTTGCAAGCTTTATTTACTTTTGCTTTATCAAAGTACCTTTTGGATTCATGATTCACTTGGTTAGTACTGGATTAGTACAAGAGTATCAAAGTTAGCCTAGAAGTAAAGCAAAATACTTAGCACCCCTCATACATAGATGCTAGTGCTCAATTTGAAAGTGACTACTCCATTTGGGAACTTGGGAATTGAAATGATTTCGAAAACCTTGGAATGACGAGTCATTCTATTGAAAGATTTTGAAGGAGTTCTGAAACCTTGGAATGAAGATGCATTCCATTGAATGATTTTTGAAGGTGAATATGACTGATGAATGACTTGGTGAATTTTACAAAAACACTGATGGTTGGGTTCGGATGCGATACCATTCCAATTTTTTCAGTACCCCCACAATACCTGAATCTGGGTAGGGCTTAACTAGAAGTTTGTGTGTCTTAGTATGGGTTCCCTCTAAACAAGCGTCATCGGGGTTATGCCGAAAGCTGCCTCTACCACAAACAACTGAGACGATATGATATGATGCGAAATGAGGTGAATGTCCGGCCCAAGCCCTGTGCAGTTCCCAGGCTGACTGTCTGTCTTCACTGGGAGGCCAAGCTCATGGGGAGAGGTGCCTATACTAGGGTATGTAAATGAAAGGTTATGATTGGTAGTTCGCGTACTGCGTACGATAAATCAGGGCCAGTTACCCCTGACGAGCTATTGCAATTGTTGTGGCACAAGTGTACAACCTCTGCAGAGTTAAACCTATTCGAATAGCCGCGTCCTCGGTTATGGACAGTTGGAAAGGCCATACTGTTCCGTCATCAGAACTTTTCAAAAACTATGAATGGTGAAGGGTGACTTATGATTTTGAACTTGAACAGAGACTTTGACTTGGAATCACAACCCAATGGTGGGAATGACACTAATGTTCCCACTTGAGTTAGTTAGCACAGAAAGAGTTGTTTACAAAAATGTTTGTGAAATAAAATTGGCTTTATGCAAAACAAACTAGAGTTTAGTACCCTCTTATTAGAATTGTTAGCACTTTCATTAGTATTAGTTTGCGAGTACTTTAAAGTACTCACGGCTGTGTCCCTGGCTATTCAAATGGCCAGACTGTGAAGCAGAACATCAGTATGGAGAAGACGACCAGCAGGACGCCCACGACAACTAGGGAGCCTTCTGACGTCAAGCGTTGGCCTGTGGACTAGAGAGTCCTTTCTACGTTACGCTTCCGCTATGAAACTATGAACTTGGTGAATGTTGATCCCTAGATCAACTCTGTGTGTACTATGGGATCATGTGATCTCTATTTGTAAGACGACTATGGTATGTAATGAATGATGACTTATGATATTCAACTGTTATGTCTCGCAACAACAATATTCCTGGGATTGCGATGTATGGCATGACAGGCATCTGGACTTAAAAATCCGGGTGTTGACAAGTTGGTATCAGAGCCATTGTTTGACCTTAGGAGACCCTAGTTAGAATGGACGTCTGAAAAACTTAGTTTCAAAAACCAATGAAGTGAATATTTGTGCAAACTTGTTCTTACTCTTATCCTTGAGATCTTTTTCAAAAAAAATAAATATAGAGAAATCTATACTCTACTTTCTTTGCAAGCTTACATAAAATTTTGCACACTTGACTACTTCTTTAACTTACTTATCCTAATTGCTCACAGATGAAGTACCAATGGGAGTCCTATCAGCTGGGTCCCGAAGGCGACCTCAAGTTCGAAAAGGAGTTGAAGCAACTAGTGGAATATCTAGGACATCCGTACCCCAAGTTCTTCGGAATGCCACTCAAAGCTAAGTCAGGAGAACCACCTCAGTGGGACGTTTCTACAGATCTACGAAGGAAGCTTGATGCCCCGGTATGGGAAACCATTTGGGTTTCTGTAACGGGAAACACTTGGAAGGAAGGACTAGCCGAAGCAATGCAGGAAGCAATTTTTCGTCTGTGTGGACAAAATGAGGACAAGATCAAGAACACTCGCTTCATCTACTACCCAAGACATGACCCCTGGGGAGACCAATGACCATGCCCCCACCACAACCAAAGATGAACCCCTCGAAGCACCTCAGGACTTCAGGCAGTACAAAACCCGCAGGGATTTGGACAACGCCATCGCCTCTCGCCAAGCACCTCACCCGTGAAGAAGAAGAATCCACCCGAAAAAGTAGTATCACCCCAGCACTTAAGTAGGTGTGAGTTGTATCAGGATCCCCATGTATCGTAGAACGAATGAATGGTTCTTCAAACCAACGGTGTGTTAGGTTGGTAATGTGTGATGTTTGGTATGAATGAAAAAGTGTTGCTGGTTTTTACCCCCTCAACAATACTCAAGTTTTCAAGTTTTGAACTTTTAAACTTTAACTCAAACAAACCATAGAAGTTTCCCTCTTATCTTATCATCTACCTCCATTGTTCAGATGGCCCCTCCTGCCCGCAACAACTCCCGTGCCCAGACCAACCAGCTGCACATTGAGCACGCGAAAATGACTGACACCATCAACATCCTTGCAATGGAGCGCAAGGCACTTCGCCATCAGCACGCCAAGAAGGACTATCTCATTGCTCGTCTCCGCGTAAGGATAGCAACCCTGGAGCAGCTCATCCCAATACCCAACCATGCCCCCAGAGACAAATCCACGGTGACTTGCTATGAATGCGGTGTTACTGGTCATTACTCTAGTAAGTGCCCGATGAAAGCCGCCAATACTGCCCCAAGGACCGGAAGCAATGCCGTCCCCGTCGCGAACAAGCAGGACAAGTCCACCATCACTTGTTATGAGTGTGGTGTAGTGGGTCATTACTCCAATGAATGCCCCAAGAAGCTAGCCAAGATTGCCGCCAACACCGCTGCACCTACCCAGCAGCAGCGCCATGCCGCCACTAGAAGAAGGTTTGCTCCAAACTACCCGAACAACCGCAGCGGTCGCTACTACCACATGACGGCCACCGAAGCGCAAGAAGCCCCTCAAAATATGCCAAGTATGTTCCCTGCTAAATCCTATCACCCAATCTCTCTTAGGAACCTAACTCTTCTTAAAATCTCGGGACGAGATTTGTTTAAGGGGGAAGGGTTTGTAACACCCCAAATTTCAAAACAAAGAGAAAATAAATTTCCTTTTTCCAAAAATGAGAACCAACAAAAACTTTTCTTACATAGAGTGCTATGCTTAGTGCTCCTACCTATTACTTGTGTCTTTGCCATGATGAGTGTTATTATGCTTGTGTGATACACCCTAAAACCCTAGAGTGATCAGGTGAAGATCACAAACCAAATAAAATTAAAAGAGAAAGAAAATCAATTAAGAAAAAAAAACCTAAACCCTAACCTTTTCAAAAATCATTGGGATCTATTTTGAGAAACTGAAATTAAAGAAAAAACCCTATGTGGGCCTATAGCCCTAATATGGATATTTTGAACCCTACTTTTCTTACCTTGATAAAATAGTGGTGAACCCCTGCAAAACTTATTAAACCCTAAACCTCATCCATCTTGTCATCAATCCTTGAGAAATAAAATAAAAAGGAAAGATCTTATTTAAGAAAGAGGCATATGTGCCTATGTCTATTTTTGTAAAACTCTACCCTAGGCCTTTCTACTTTATTTAGAGAATTGGAAAACCTTCTTAAACCTTATCTAGTACTCCTCCAACCCAATCCAAAATAAAACAAGAGATTTTGAAAAGAAAGTAATAATGCCATAGAGGCATATGAGAGCAAAATATCAAATTTGTGAAATTGAGGATCTTGACCCTAAGACTTGTAGTGAATGGTTGGATCACTCCTATATACCATTTCAACACTCAACAATACCAATTGGTTCAAGCCTAGTCAAAATAAGAATCAAATGCCACATATGCATAGAGGCATATGTGACACATAGCCATTTTTACCAATTCTTGTCCTATGCACTTCTACCTTGACCAAAGGGTGTGAAACAATCTATAAACCTAATCCAACCCTAAATTGACCCTCAACCTTGCCCAAGCAAAGCAAGGGGAGCACATTACAAGAATAAGAAAAATTGACATATCACCTCTCATGTGTTTTGGCCAATTTTACAAATCTTTGAGCTAGACCTTTTGGAATGGTTTCAATGGTTTGAAAATGTTTCTAAACTAATAAGAATGACCTTAGAGTAAAGACAAGTCCAATCAAATGGAGAGAAATCCAATAGTGGGATAATTCCATTTTTTTCCCTCACATACACATAGGGCCAATTTATCAAACTTTGACCTAGGCACCAACCTTGTCTCAAAATGGTTGGAACCTTTTATCCAACTCAATCTAGCACTAAGTAAACCTCACTCTTGTCAAATTGAAGCAAAGAAAAATAAAAGAATAAAAGTTAGAAAATCCCAAAACCCTTACATATGGCTTATGCCATCTTTATAAATTTTGACCCTAGACCTTTTTAGTCTTCACCATTAGTTGTATTATGCTACTAAACACTTATTACAACTTTTGGAATCCAAGAAACACAATTCAAATGAATTTCAAATTCAAATTTGGCTCACATATGATATTGGTCAAATCTGCCATTTATATTCTGGTCACTACTTTGAGCCTCTCTATTTCAAGTTTTTCAAACTAAACTTTCCCAACTCTTTGCATGTCATCCAAGAGCACATCAAGGTGAACACTTTTTGTAAAGAGCACCATGCCAAAATCATCTTTGATCAATAGCTAGGTTCATCCAAAGTTGGAACTTTTTATTAAGATCAACAATCTCACACTTGTCAATTTTGGCAATTCTTTGAATTTGGAATTTCCACCACCACACCCCATCTTCTCTGGTCATTTCCAACTCAACTAAACACACACTTTCCAAATTGGGCAACCATTTGAACTCACTTAAAAATTGGACAAAATTGCAAAGTGCAACTATGGAATAAATTGAAACACTATTTGGAATAGTGATCTACCAAGTGCTACTGCCCCAAATCACTCCACATTGCTCCCTGGTCCCCTCTCACCCTAGCCAACCACAGAAACCCTAGGAGGAGCTAGCCATGCTAGCATGGCATGGCCATGCCGGCCATGTCCCTCTCCTTCTCCTTCCCTTCACCCCCGGCCCTGGCCACCATGCCCACGCTCCACCTCGACTCCCTACTGCATCCTAGACCAACCCCTGCCGGAGATCGACACGCCCCCGCCGGAAACGCGTCGCGCCCAGGGTGACATGTGCATGCCGTGGGCGTCGCACCAGCGCGCACCACGGGCAGCACAGGGCACGCGCCGCCCCATCACTCTGCGCAGCCCCTGGCCCCCCTCTCAGCACGTTGAGCATCACCGTCGCCGCGCCAACCCACCAGACACGCGCCGTGCCTCGCGCAAGCACCGCCGCCGTCGACATCGTCGCCGAAATCCCGCGCCCGTGCCGCCAGAGCTCGACGTCGCGCGCGCCAACCAGACCGTCCCCCACCTCGTACCCTAGCTCCCTAGCACCGCCTGGACCTCGCCTAGCTCGTGCTGAAGACGCCGACCCGATTCCCTCGCCGGAGCCGCCGCTCTTCTGTCACCCTTGCCGCACCCCTCACGGCCAACTCGCCCCTATAAAAGGAGGACGATCCCGCCTCCATTTCTCACACCACTCAACTCCCCTCCTCTCCCTGATCCTCCTCGCACTCTCTCCCCTCAACATTGCGCACCACCACCGCTCAATTGCACCATCGCCGCCCGTGCTCCGCCGCAGAAGCCGCCGGAGCTAGAAGCCACCCCAGGACCTGCGACTTGTTCGAGAAGCACCGCCGTCATCGACAACCTCCTCCTGCCTCGTCGCCGACCCTCGCCGGAGCTCCAGCTCGCCGCCGACCCCCTACCTCCGCCGCGGCAGCAAGCCCTCCCCTCGACGGAGACGACGCACCTCGACCGCACGATCTGCCTCTAATCCAACCGCCCACGATCCTCCATACCGTTTCGGTAAGCATCGCTCACTGACGTGCGGGCCCCTCTGTCAGCTGGCCCGCAGCGTTAGCTGGGCCGGCCCAACTCCTCGGTGCTGCGTTTCAAACTAAATCGGCCCACTTCGTTTCCCGCCCCGTTTAAATTCGAAAGTAGTTTAATTCTTTTTAGACAAATTGCAAACTGATGCAGTGTTTAAAATTGAATAACTCCAAATCTACCCAACCAAATTTGATGAACTTTATATTGTTGGAAAGCTTAGGAAAAGATCTATCCAATGCCACTGGTCCCACCTCAAGATATTTTGTAGAATTAATCTGACCAAAATAACAAGACAGGGACTTTTCTGCCTTAGAATAATTCTTAAAAATCAACCAAAATAGATATTGAGTCAATTCCAACTCCTTTAGCTCACATTTGACTTACACTAATTGTTTATGCAATAAAATGGTGTGGTCACTTTGCATGATCATGCCCTAGTTTAAGTAGTGGATAATATGGCTAGTTTAACTAGTTGATATTGTCCAAAACTATTAAGTAATTCTTATGAAGTCTTATACTTCATTTAAATCTTGTCTCAAATGAATTCATGTGATGTTTGGACCCCTGGCCAAACTCTCTTATATGAAGTACTTAGAGATTTAAAGCCTATGTAGTGTTATTAAATGGTATGAGGTACTCTACCTCATTTAAATCTATTTCTCAAATGAGGATGATGAATGGTTGACTTGGGTCAACATGATTTCATGTATGCTTGTTTGAGAAATTAAATCTTAAGAAATTTCAATGAGAGAAAAGTATTTCTCCAGAACCATATGGAAACTATCATTTACATATGTAAGGAGAGGAATTTATCTTCCTCAAGCAACACAACCAATGCACCCTAATTATAGTATTGGTGTGAATAGAATAATTGGTGTGAGTACAAGTAATGTTAGAATAGCCAATGAATTGTTGATAATGTTAAATCACCTCAATGGTAATTTTTAACCTAGCTACAACTATGTGCTAAATCATATGAGAAGTTTTCCTCTCATTTAAATCTTGGTCTCAAGTAATTCAACATGAGGTAGTGATCCTGGTCTATAGAATCTCATGTTGAGTATTTGGTGACATTAAATCATTACCATGTTAGTATTAAATTGCATGAGGTATGGAGCCTCATTTAAATCATTTTCTCAAATGATAAGGATGAAGAGGTTGACTTTGGTAAACCTAGGTCATACATTATGCATAAGAGAAATTAAATCTTAATAAGATAATGAGAGGAAATTATTCTTCTTAAATAAAAGGAACACCTCCACCCACTTAATAGTAGTGTGTGATGCTAGTTAAGTTGTGTAAAACTTGTATGTGCTTAGTTAGTATGTAAGTTTGGTATGATGATTGTATACCCCGTATTCGTATTTTAGACGTTAGTACCGGAGACCATCAAGAAGAGGAGGACTTCTACAACAAGAAAGGAGAAGAGAACTTGGACCCTCACTTCATACCAAGGCAAGCTAATATTCTTGCAAAGTGCAAAGCCCCTTGGGGCAAGGCACCATGACTCTTACCTTTCTTACATAAGCCTATCCCAAGTTTTTACTTTACAAGCTTTTACTCGTTTTCTCAATGAGTTACTTTTATTACCCATGCAAGCTACACTCTTGCAAGCTGATATTATTGCAAGTTATTACCCATGCAAGCTACACTCTTGCAAGCCAATACTAATGCAAGCTAGATTGATGCAAACCATTTTGGTTGCAAGATAATACTCTTGCAAAGTGCAAAGCTCTCTATGAGCAAGGCATTCCCCTATTTACTTTATGCTTATGATCCTATTCCCAGTTTTACCTTGCAAGCTTTATTTACTTTTGCTTTATCAAAGTACCTTTTGGATTCATGATTCACTTGGTTAGTACTGGATTAGTACAAGAGTATCAAAGTTAGCCTAGAAGTAAAGCAAAATACTTAGCACCCCTCATACATAGATGCTAGTGCTCAATTTGAAAGTGACTACTCCATTTGGGAACTTGGGAATTGAAATGATTTCGAAAACCTTGGAATGACGAGTCATTCTATTGAAAGATTTTGAAGGAGTTCTGAAACCTTGGAATGAAGATGCATTCCATTGAATGATTTTTGAAGGTGAATATGACTGATGAATGACTTGGTGAATTTTACAAAAACACTGATGGTTGGGTTCGGATGCGATACCATTCCAATTTTTCAGTACCCCCACAATACCTGGGTAGGGCTTAACTAGAAGTTTGTGTGTCTTAGTATGGGTTCCCTCTAAACAAGCGTCATCGGGGTTATGCCGAAAGCTGCCTCTACCACAAACAACTGAGACGATATGATATGATGCGAAATGAGGTGAATGTCCGGCCCAAGCCCTGTGCAGTTCCCAGGTCTGTCTTCACTGGGAGGCCAAGCTCATGGGGAGAGGTGCCTATACTAGGGTATGTAAATGAAAGGTTATGATTGGTAGTTCGCGTACTGCGTACGATAAATCAGGGCCAGTTACCCCTGACGAGCTATTGCAATTGTTGTGGCACAAGTGTACAACCTCTGCAGAGTTAAACCTATTCGAATAGCCGCGTCCTCGGTTATGGACAGTTGGAAAGGCCATACTGTTCCGTCATCAGAACTTTTCAAAAACTATGAATGGTGAAGGGTGACTTATGATTTTGAACTTGAACAGAGACTTTGACTTGGAATCACAACCGAATGGTGGGAATGACACTAATGTTCCCACTTGAGTTAGTTAGCACAGAAAGAGTTGTTTACAAAAATGTTTGTGAAATAAAATTGGCTTTATGCAAAACAAACTAGAGTTTAGTACCCTCTTATTAGAATTGTTAGCACTTTCATTAGTATTAGTTTGCGAGTACTTTAAAGTACTCACGGCTGTGTCCCTGGCTATTCAAATGGCCAGACGTGAAGCAGAACAGTATGGAGAAGACGACCAGCAGGACGCCCACGACAACTAGGGAGCCTTCTGACGTCAAGCGTTGGCCTGTGGACTAGAGAGTCCTTTCTACGTTACGCTTCCGCTATGAAACTATGAACTTGGTGAATGTTGATCCCTAGATCAACTCTGTGTGTACTATGGGATCATGTGATCTCTATTTGTAAGACGACTATGGTATGTAATGAATGATGACTTATGATATTCAACTGTTATGTCTCGCAACAACAATATTCCTGGGATTGCGATGTATGGCATGACAGGCATCTGGACTTAAAAATCCGGGTGTTGACATAAATCACCCTTACTTCAGACAAGACGAACATGCATAGCAACTCACATGATATTCAACAAAGGTGTATTAGTTGGTGGCGTCCCCAGAAACATGGTTACCGCTCAACAAGCAACTTATAAGAAATAAGATACATAGCTACATATTCTTTACCACAATAGTTTTTAAGGCTATTTTCCCATGAGCTATATATTGTAAAGACAAAGAATATAATTTTAAAGGTAGCACTCAAGTAATTTAATTTGGAATGGCAGAGAAATACCATGTAGTAGGTAGGTATGGTGGACACAAATGGCATAGTTTTTGGCTCAAGGATTTGGGTGCACGAGAAGAATTCCCTCTCAATACAAGGCTAGGCTAGCAAGGTTGTTTGAAGCAAACTCAAGTATAAAACAGTACAGCAAAACTTACATAAGAACATATTGCAAGCATTATAAGACTCTACATTGTCTCCTTGTTGTTCAAACACCTTAACCAGAAAATATCTAGACTCTAGAGAGACCAATCATGCAAACCAAATTTTAACAAGCTCTATGTAGTTCTTCATTAATAGGTATAAAGTATATGATGCAAGAGCTTAAACATGTTCTATGTGAGCACAACAATTGCCAAGTATCAAATTATTAAAGACATTGTACCAATTACCAAATGAAGCATTTTCTGTTTCCAACCTTATAACAATGAACGAAACAGTTTCAACCTTCGCCATGAACATTAAAAGTATAGCTAAGAACACATGTGTTCATATGCAACAGCGGAGCGTGTCTCTCTCCCACACAAGGAATGCTAGGATCCGATTTTATTTAAACAAAAACAAAAACAAACAGACGTTCCAAGTAAAGTACATAAGATGTGACGGAATAAAAATATAGTTTCACTAGAGGTGACCTGATAAGTTGTCGATGAAGAAGGGATGCCTTGGGCATCCCCAAGCTTAGATGCTTGATTCTTCTTAAAATATGCAGGGATGAACCACGGGGCATCCCCAAGCTTAGACTTTTCACTCTTCTTGATCATATTGTATCATCCTCCTCTCTTGACCCTTGAAAACTTCCTCCACACCAAACTCAAAACAAACTCATTAGAGGGTTAGTGCATAATTGAAAATTCACATATTCAGAGGCGACATAATCATTCTTAATACTTCTGGACATTGCACAAAGCTACTGAAAGTTAATGGAATAAAGAAATCCATCAAACATAGCAAAACAGGCAATGCGAAACAAAAGACAGAATCTGTCAAAACAGAACAGTCCGTAAAGACGAATTTTTCTGGGGCACTTAACTTGCTCGGATGAAAATGCTCAAATTGAATGAAAGTTGCGTACATATCTGAGGATCACGCACGTAAATTGGCAGATTTTTCTAAATTTCCTACAGAAGGGGCTGCTCAATTTTCTTGACAGTAAGAAATCTGTTTCTGCGCAGTAATCCAAATCTAGTATTGACTTTACTATCAAAGACTTTACTTGGCACAACAATGAAATAAAATAAAGATAAGGAGAGGTTGATACAGTAGTAACAACTTCCAAGACTCATATATAAAACAAAAGTGCAGAAGTAAAATAATGGGTTGTCTCCCATAAGTGCTTTTCTTTAACGCCTTTCAGCTAGGCGCAGAAAGTGTGAATCAAGTATTATCAAGAGATGAAGCATTAACATTCTTACCAGGGGCTTTGCACTTACCCTTCTTACTCTTATTCCTACTCTTTGGTTTAGGGAATACATGACCGCATCCGGGCGTAGAGGTAAAATTTAGAGTGCCTTTCCCCACATCTATGATTGCTCCTACGAGTTTCAGCAGGGACCTTCCAAGTGTGATTTGTCCTGTCCCTACACATTCAACAACGAGATAATCAGTGGATACCGTTCTTCCAAGAAAGGTTGTGAACACACCTTCAGCTATACCCTTAGGAATTATAACAGAGTTATCAGTAAGAGTTATTCCTTCTCCTCCTTCAGTAAGTTCCCAAAGTGTCAAAGATTCATAAATTCTTTCAGGCATAAGGCAAAACTCAGACATAATATCACAACGGGCATGAAAAGTTTCACCACAAATAGCAACTTTAATAGTAGGCACCCACATTGAAGGTTCAAAGCTTACTGGAACATAATCATAATACTCACGAATCTGGTTGTACCCTTCTTTTAAACAAGATATATTCGTTTCGAGAGTGTTTAATCTATTATGAATGCTAGCAAGAGATGAATCAAAATTATTAGCGGAGCTAGATGATGCAACCAATTTTTTTATGGCATTATAAGCTTGATCCCCATCACAGTGAAGGAAATCTCCTCCCACTACAACATCCAAGGCATATCTATAGCGAAGAATGAGCCCAAAATAAAAGTTACTAAGAACCAAACTTAGAGTCATTTTAGGTTCAGTTTTACTATAAGAATCAAAAATTCTAGACCAAGCTTCTTTAAAACTCTCCTCACCCCCTTGTTTAAAAGTAAAGATCAATTCCTCAGGTGACAGAGTAACAACTACAGGACTAGTCATGATAACAAAATAAAGTAAATGCAAGTAACTAATTTTTTTGTGTTTTCAATATAGAGAACGCAAACAAGACAGTAAATAAAGTAAAGCTAGCAACTAATTTTTTTGTATTTTTGATATAAAGAGCAAACAAAGCAGTAAATAAAATAAAGTAAAGAAAGACAAAAAAAAGTAAAGAGATTGGATGTGGAAGACTCCCCTTGCAGCGTGTCTTGATCTCCCCGGCAACAGCGCGAGAAAAAGTGCTGTTGCCGCGGGAGTTAGCAATCTCTGTGGTGTAAATTTTTTCTTCACTTCCCCGGCAACGGTGCCAGAAAAAGTCTTGCTGGCGTGTAGTTGACACACGTCTGTTGGGAACCCCAAGAGGAAGGTGTGATGCGTACAGCAGCAAGTTTTCCCTCAGTAAGAAACCAAGGTTATCGAACCAGTAGGAGTCAAGGAACACGTGAAGGTTGTTGGTGGCGGAGTGTAGTGCGGCGCAACACCGGGATTCGGCGCCAACGTGGAACCTGCACAACACAATCACAATACTTTGCCCCAACTTAATAGTGAGGTTGTCAATCTCACCGGCTTGCAAACAAAGGATTAAATGTATAGTGTGGAAGATGATGTTTGTTTGCGAAGAACAGTAAAGAACAGAGTTTCCAGCAGATTGTATTTCAGATGTAAAGAATGGAACGGGGTCCACAGTTCACTAGTGGTGTCTCTCCGATAATAAATAGCATGTTGGGTGAACAAATTATAGTTGGGCAATTGACAAATAGAGAGGGCATAACAATGCACATACATATCACGATGACTACTATGAGATTTAATCAGGACATTACGACAAAGTACATAGACCAATATCCAGCATGCATCTATGCCTAAAAAGTCCACCTTCGGGTTAGCATCCGCACCCCTTCCAGTATTAAGTTGCAAACAACAGACAATTGTATTAAGTATGGTGCGTAATGTAATCAACACAAATGTCCTTAGACAAAGCATTGATGTTTTATCCCTAGTGGCAACAGCACATCCACAACCTTAGAACTTTCTGTCACTGTCCCAGATTCAATGGAGGCATGAACCCACTATCGAGCATAAATACTCCCTCTTGGAGTTACAAGTATCAACTTGGCCAGAGCCTCTACTAGCAACGAAGAGCATGCAAGAACATAAACAACATATATGATAGATTGATAATCAACTTGACATAGTATTCCATATTCATCGGATCCCAACAAACACAACATGTAGCATTACAAATAGATGATCTTGATCATGGTAGGCAGCTCACAAGATCTAACATGATAGCATAATGAGGAGAAGACAAACATCTAGCTACTGCTATGGACCCATAGTCCAGGGGTGAACTACTCACACATCAATCCGGAGGCGATCATGGTGATGAAGAGTCCTCCGGGAGATGATTCCCCTCTCCGCAGGGTGCCGGAGGCGATCTCCTGAATCCCCCGAGATGGGATTGGCGGCGGCGGCGTCTCTGGAAGGTTTTCCGTATCGTGGCTCTCGGTACTTGGGTTTTCGCGACGAAGACTATCATTAGGCGGAAGGGCAGCGTTGGAGGGATGACGAGGGGCCCACACCATAGGGCGGCGCGGGCCCCCCTCTGGCCGCGCGGCCCTATGGTGGCGACGCCTCGACGCCCCACTTCGTATCCCTTCGGTCTTCTGGAAGCTTCGTGGAAAAATAAGACAGGGCGTTGATTTCGTCCAATTCCGAGAATATTTCCTTTGTAGGATTTCTGAAACCAAAAATAGCAGAAAACAACAACTGGCTCTTCGGCATCTCGTCAATAGGTTAGTGCCGGAAAATGCATAATAATGACATAAAATGTGTATAAAATATGTGAGTATCATCATAAAAGTAGCATGGAACATAAGAAATTATAGATACGTTTGAGACGTATCACACGCCCGCTTGATTGCATGCTGCCACGCCTGCTGCTGCTCTGCTGCCTGCTCTCTCTCTCTCTCGCGAGTTTTGATTCAGATTCGTTCCAGTTTTCACCTCAAGCGGTAGTACCGCTTTGCACAGCGGTACTACCGGTTTTGGGCCGATTTTCACATCTGGATTTTGGGAGAAACGGTAGTACCGCTTTGCACAGCGGTAGTACCGCTTTGGGGTATTTTCTGGGCATTTTTCTGCACAGTTTTGGCGCAAACGGTAGTACCGCTTTGACAAGCGGTAGTACCGCTTTGGGACGAATCTGACCGTTTTCTCAGCCCCAACAGCTATATTTTGGGCCCCCTATTTATACCTCTCTTCCACCTTCGACCCAAACACTTCTTCCCCTCCATTCTCTCTCCTCCATTGTTGACCTTGAGTTGATTCTTCCTCCTCTTGATCCCTCCACTATTTCTTGCATATTTTTGGGTGAAAGGAGAGAGGAGACCTAGATCTAGAGCTTCACCAATTGAATCCCTCTCCAAGTGAGGGGATCTTGCTAGATCTAGGTCTTGGAGTTATTTGGTGTTTCTCCACATATTTGTTCTTCCTCCCTTATTCCCCCAATAGCTTTTGTAGCTTTGTTGGAATTTGGGAGAGAAGAACTTGGGCATCTTAGTGGTGTTCTTAGCCATTGCATTAGGTGCATCGGTTTGGGTTCTCTCCGGGGTTTCGGTCTCGTAGAGGGCATGTTGACCTTAGTGGTGTTGTTGCCTTAGTGGCCTTGTTGCCTTTGTGGTGTTCTAGCCTTTGTGGCCTTGTAGCCTTTGTGGCCTTGTCGTCTTTGTGGCATTGTAGCCTTTGTGCCGTTGTTGCCTCTGTGGAGTGTGGTAGCCTTTGTGGTTTTGGATCCGATTGTGGCGCGTTGGTGTCTTGGTGGATTTGTTGCCGGTGTGGCGTGTTGTAGCCTCCTGTGGCCTTGTACTTGAGAGCCTCCGTGTTGTGGAGTTGCCTCAAGCTTGATACTTGGGGTTTGCCCAAGCTTGTACGGGTTCGGTGACCACCCTCAAGGGTCCCTTAGTGGATCGAGGCTTTCCCCTTGGTGGAAAGGCTCGAGGAGATACGGTGGCCCTAGTGGCTCATTGGAGTGCCTCGTGCCTCCACACCGCTCCAGACGGAGACGTAGCACCCTTGGGTGTGAACTTCGGGATACATCGTCGTCTCCTCGTGCACCGGTTACTTCTCAACCCGAGCTCCTTTACCTATGCGCTTTACCTTGTTATATCTATCTTGCTTGATGTGCTATACCTAGCTTGTTATCACCTTGTTGCTCATCATGCTAGCATAGGTTGTTGGTGCTCTTAGGCAAACCCCTTGTTGATATGCTTTGAGCTAAACTAGTAAACACATGTGTAGTTTTATTCCGCCTAGTTTAGCTCTCAAGTAGAAGTTTTTATACACCGCCTATTCACCCCCTGTAGGCGACGTCCTAGTACATTCAATTGGTATCAGAGCTAGGGCTCTCTTATCTTGTTGGGCTTCACCGCCTAGAGAGTATGACGTCGGCTAGAGGATTAGTGCACATTTCCACCTTTACATTTGATGGCACTAATTATGATGCTTGGAAATTCTACATGCTTGATTATTTTAGGGGCATGCACCCACATGTGGAGCAAATTCTTGATATGGGTTTTTCTCCTCCTAAGGATCCACAAAATCCAACTTTTGAGGAGAAGAAAAACTCTTATCTAGATGCTCAAGCTACTAAAGTGCTTTGCCATGTTGTGAGTCATGTAGTGATTTCCTCCATCGCGCCTTTCCGGAGTGCTCATGAGTTTTGGACAAAGCTTCGAGATACATATGGTGGGTCCAAGACCATTGAGGATGATCGCACTCCTTCCACTTCACCAATGTGTGGTAAGACACAAGGTAATGGTATGGTGAGTGGTGATGAACATTGTATTGTTGATAGTGAGCTTTCTCTTGATGATTCTACATCCCTATCCCATTGCAATGTTTCATCTTTGGACTTGAACACTTGTAGCACTATAAATGCTTTACATGCTAGTGTTGGTAGTCCTTGCATATCTTCATTCCATGATGATGTGCTTGCCTTGTCTTGTTGCCATAATGAACATACTTTGCTTTCCTCTAGTATTTGTGTGACTAACAATGTAGAGGGAACCAAGGATACTATGGGCCAAGACAAGATATTGGATGGAGCTTCAATTACTTCGTCCTCTTCATCATCTCATGGTTCCCACACTTGCCTTATGGCTAAGGCTTCTAAGGTATCTCCTTCCTTGGAACCCTATATATCTAGTGATGATGAGGATGATGATATGGAAGAACTTAATGTTGCTTCCTTAAACATGATGGGTGAGTTAGTATTCCATGCTCTTCATGATAAGAAATTTGCTTGCTCTAACTTCATGAAAATCTTGGCTTTTGCCATTGAGAGCACAAAACTTATTGAGAAAATGGAAGAGCATGAGCGCGAGTATGCAAATGAGATTGCAACTCTTAGTGAAGCTCTTGAAGAACAACAAACCACCAATGAATCTCTTGAGGAGACCTTTACTCTAGAGCTATCTAAAGTAAAGGAATCTTGTGATAGAGCTTTAGAGGTGGCACATGATTTTCAAATTAAAAATGATGAGCTAGTAATTGCTCATGCTAAACTCCTTGAGGATTTTGAGCTTCTCAAAAATGGTTCTAGGACCATGGAGAGTGAGCTCATCAAACTCACCGAGTCACATGAGCAATTTAAGGCTCTCAACCTAATAGAGCTTGCTAAGTTGCCTTCTCCTTGTGCTATAATTGATAATGCTTGTGCTACTAACTCTACCTCTTGTGAAGCATTCATCTTGAAGGAGAATGTTGAGCTAAGGGCTCAACTTGCTTTGCTAACAAGCAATTATGAGAAATTGGAAGAAAGTCATGGAAAGCTTTCTAGCTCCCATGATGATCTTCTAGTCTCTCATGATTTGCTAAAGTTAGCTCATGAGGCTATCATGTCAAAGGTAAAATCTTGTGAGCCTCATGTGAGTACTAGCACTACCTCTCAAAATGCTATTTTGCCATGTGCTAGTGCTTTTAGTTCACCCACTCATGCTATTGACTTATCTTGTGGTGAACTACCTTCTATGCCTTGTTGCTCTACAATTCCATGTGCTAGTGCTAGTAATTCACCCACCCATGCTATTGCTATATCTTGTGGTGAATTACATACCTTGCCTTGTTGCTCTAACAATGAAGCTTCCACTTCCTCTAGTACTTGTGTTGTTACTAACCATGTAGGGTAAATCGAAGAGCTCGAGGCCCAAGTCACTTCTTTGAAGAAGGACTTGGTAAAGGGTCATGAAGGGAAGAAATCCCCCAATGACAAGAGTGGACTTGGATTCAACTCCAACAACAAGAACAAGTCCACCACGCACAAGCGGAAGAAGGGCCATGGGCATGTGAAGGACCCCGCCAAGATTGTGTGCTTCAAGTGCAAGATTGAAGGGCATCATGTTAGATTGTGCCCCTTGAAGAAGAAGCCACATGGCGAGAAGAAACAAGGGAAGCGGCCTCAAGATGGAGCTCATGGTCTACCTCAAGGCCAAGCTCAAGGTCTACCTCGACTTGAAGAAAGGCCGCTACCCAAGAAGGATCAAGCCAAGGCTCCCGTTGTGGAGAAATCAAGTGAGAAGAAGGAGAAGAGAAGAACATGCTACATATGCCGTGAGAAGGGCCACATCTCCTCCTTTTGCACTATTGGTAACTCATCCAACCCTATCTTGATCCATGGTGCTTATTCTCTACATAAGGATAAGGTTGGCGATGTGTTTGCCAAATATGTTGGCACTCAAAGTGGTTTCGTAAAAAGAACCATTTGGGTTGCCAAGCCTATTGTGACTAACTTCTTAGGACCCAACTTGGTTGGGGACCAACAAGCCAAAATTTGATCAATAGGTACAAGTGGAGGGCATGGAGGCTTGACTAGTTCATGAAGACTTGGGGGATCTTCATCATTCTCACTTCCTCAAGTCAAGTACTATTCCTTTCATCCTTTACCCATGCTCCTCCTTGCGGTAACGAGTCCTCAACTCCTTTACATTGAAAGTTACTCGCTCCCCTTTTACATGTGTTGGTTTTGTACCTTGCATGTGGTTGTGTATGTTGTGCCTCCTACTTGCTTATCTTGCTTCCATGCTTATATATGTTGGGTGGCACATCATGTACAATTGTTCTTTGTTGAGCCTATTGCATCTTATTGATATCTTAGTTGTTGGCTCATGTGAGAAATTAATGGACTATCCCATTTTGGGGGAGTGATATGCTTTGTGCATTTCACAATCCTAAAATGTGCGACATGATGAATTAAAATTCTATAATGTCCATTAATTATCTCACTTGGTTCTTATTTGCCTCTTGCACGAAAAATATCTTTATCACATTATGGGGGAGTATTATGCTTTGTGCATCTTACAAGCCTAGAAAATGTGAACATTTGAGGTTGTGTCACATAGAATTGATATTTTAGATTATCTTGTTCCTATGTGACATGTGTGCTCAAACAAATCCCATTTTGCATAAAATGCTCTTATTGCTATTCTCTTGGATTTTGTTTGTGGGAGTTTTTCTTGGCATGGTTTTCCACATTGTATTGCTAGCTCCATATACTCTTTGGAAAATCATGTGCTTCATGTTATGCTATTCATTGCCTTGCATGATTGGTGTAACTAATTGAAGCTCTCAAGAATCTCCTTTTGCATTATGGTCAATTCTTATCCTTTACCATATGCTTTCTTTGTTGTGAAGATGATCTTGGACATGCTCACAAACTACCATATGGAAATATTTCCTAAATACCTCTTGTCCTTGGACAATTGGTAATAAATTGTGTGGTATTGTTCCGGATCATCCTCACACTTGGCTCATGTGCTCAATTGCTTCATTTCTTGCCAAGAATTTGTCCTTGTGGGTTAGACTCCCATTTGTCTTCCTTGCTTCTTTTGGATCTCCTTATTTCACTTGAACCTTGTTAGTGTTTTGATAAACATGGTTGAGCAATAATCCCGCATTTGTGCATTTTGTATTCAAATGCAAAATTCTAAATAGTGCACTAATCTTGGGGGAGCTCTCCTATGTTTGCTAGAACACTCCCTTGTTTCAAGAATTTGACCTTGGAAGACAAACCTTTTCTTTTCGGTACTTTTGTGCCATCATGAAAAGCGTTGAGGGTTTGGTTTATTTGGAACCTTGCTTTCTTTGGGAGTTGGTTATCTCATTACTTTCTATTTGGTTTAGATTCTTAAAATGAGATAAGTCCTTGAGCATGTATGTCTTGTATATCATCTTGCTCATTGTGTTTTAGTTCATTTGTTGAACTTGTTTGCCTCTCTCAAAGCATCTCAACTATCTCCTTCTCTTGGTGATTCTTGTGATGTCTTTGAGGTGTTTTTGGTTGAAGTTGTTCAATGTACAATGAGATAAATATGAGCCATTGGCCGTGCTATAAAGCAAATATCTCATTGGTATATTGTATTACTTCACCTTGGATATCTCGCTCTTATTCTCTTGTATCTATCTTGTGTGTGCATGTTTCTTGATGGATAAATATCTTTGTGATGTTGTCCACTTAGAGAAACTTATATACATGAGAGATGATATTTTTATTTTGATATCCATCTTTGTTGGAGTCCATTCCTTTATTCTTGTTCATCTCTTTGGTGGCTCCACAAAGAATTTTATGAGTGCTCATTTTATCCTATTTGCATCTTCACGCACTCATACTTGATTTTGGCACAAGCTTCGTTTTGACTTGCCTCTTATTAAGCTTATGTTTCTTCTTGGGTCATTGGATTGCTTGCTTCATTTGTTGAAGCTTTCTCACCTTCTTATTCTCTTGCAATCCTTGATCCTCAGTATAGTTGGATTCCCTCCTGGTATTCGTTATTGAATACGTGCATTTGATTTCACTCACATTATGAGAAATGCACACCTTATGGAGGAATTCTAACTATATTGGCCTTCCGAACCTTTCGTCCATTTTGGCAATCGATGCCAATGGGGGAGAAGTTTGGAGGGTTTGACGAAATTGCTTTTGTTTGGTTCTTAAGCATTTGCCTTTCATGCCTTGCATTTGTTGCTTTGCATGGTTGAATATTTAGAGGATACTCCGCTAGGTGATGGCGTGTATTTCACACGTTCGTTGGGCAACCCCAAGAGGAAGGTATGATGCGCACAGCAGCAAGTTTTCCCTCAGAAAGAAACCAAGGTTTATCGAACCAGGAGGAGCCAAGAAGCACGTTGAAGGTTGATGGCGACGAGATGTAGTGCGATGCAACACCAGGGATTCCGGCGCCAACGTGGAACCTGCACAACACAACCAAAGTACTTTGCCCCAACGAAACAGTGAGGTTGTCAATCTCACCGGCTTGCTGTAACAAAGGATTAACCGTATTGTGTGGAAGATGATTGTTTGCAGAGAAAACAGTAAAACAAGTATTGCAGTAGATTGTATTTCAGTAAAGAGAATTGGACCGGGGTCCACAGTTCACTAGAGGTGTCTCTCCCATAAGAGACACATGTTGGGTGAACAAATTACAGTTGGGCAATTGACAAATAAAGAGAGCATGACAATGCACATACATATCATGATGAGTATAGTGAGATTTAATTGGGCATTACGACAAAGTACATAGACCGCCATCCAATGCATCTATGCCTAAAAAGTCCACCTTCAGTTATCATCCGAACCCCCTCCGGTATTAAGTTGCAAAGCAACAAATTGCATTAAGTATGGTGCGTAATGTAACTAGTGACTACATCCTTGAACATAGCACTAATGTTTTATCCCTAGTGGCAACAGCACAACACAACCTTAGAACTTTCTGTCACTGTCCCAGGTGTCAATGCAGGCATGAACCCACTATCGAGCATAAGTACTCCCTCTTGGAGTTAAAAGCATCTACTTGGCCAGAGCATCTACTAGCAACGGAGAGCATGCAAGATCATAAATAACACATAAGCATAACTTTGATAATCAACATAACAAGTATTCTCTATTCATCGGATCCCAACAAACGCAACATATAGAATTACATATAGATGATCTTGATCATGATAGGCAGCTCACAAGATCCGACAATGATAGCACAATGGGGAGAAGACAACCATCTAGCTACTACTATGGACCCATAGTCCAGGGGTAGACTACTCACACATCACACCGGAGGCGACCATGGCGGCGTAGAGTCCTCCGGGGGATGATTCCCCTCTCCGGCGGGGTGCCGGAGGCGTCTGGATCCCCGAGATGGGATCGGCGGCGTCTCGAAGGGTTTCCGTATCGTGGCTCTCGGTACTGGGGGTTTCGTCACGGAGGCTTTAAGTAGGCGGAAGGGAAGTCAAGAGGCGCACGGGGGCCCACACCATAGGCCGGCGCGGCCGAGGTGGGGCCGCGCCGCCCTAGGGTTTGGCCACCCCGTGGCCCCTCTTCGTCTCGTCTTCGGACTTGGAAGCTTCGTGGAAAAATAGGCCCCTGGGCTTTGATTTCGTCCAATTCGAGAATATTTCCTTACTAGGATTTCTGAAACCAAAAATAGCAGAAAACAGGCACTTCGGCATCTTGTTAATAGGTTAGTTCCGAAAATGCACGAATATGACATAAAGTGTGCATAAAACATGTAGATAACATCAATAATGTGGCATGGAACATAAGAAATTATCGATACGTCGGAGACGTATCAGCATCCCCAAGCTTAGTTCTGCTCGTCCCGAGCAGGTAAAACGATAACACAGATAATTTCTGGAGTGACATGCCATCATAATCTTGATCATACTATTTGTAAAGCATATGTAGTGAATGCAGCGATCAAAACAATGTGTATGACATGAGTAGACAAGTGAATCATAAAGCAAAGACTTTTCATGAATAGCACTTCAAGACAAGAATCAATAAGTCTTGCATAAGAGTTAACTCATAAAGCAATAATTCAAAGTAAAGGTATTGAAGCAACACAAAAGAAGATTAAGTTTCAGCGGTTGCTTTCAACTTGTAACATGTATATCTCATGGATATTGTCAACATAGAGTAATATAATAAGTGCAATAAGCAAGTATGTAGGAATCAATGCACAGTTCACACAAGTGTTTGCTTCTTGAGGTGGAGAGAAATAGGTGAACTGACTCAACATTGAAAGTAAAAGAATGGTCCTCATAGAGGAAAAGCATCGATTGCTATATTTGTGCTAGAGCTTTGATTTTGAAAACATGAAACAATTTTGTCAACGGTAGTAATAAAGCATATGCATCATGTAAATTATATCTTATAAGTTGCAAGCCTCATGCATAGTGTACCAATAGTGCCCGCACCTTGTCCTAATTAGCTTGGACTACCTGGATTATCACCGCAATACATATGCTTTAACCAAGTTTCACAAAGGGGTACCTCTATGCCGCCTGTACAAAGGTCTAAGGAGAAAGCTCGCATTTGGATTTCTCGCTTTTGATTATTCTCAACTTAGACATCCATACCGGGACAACATAGACAACAGATAATGGACTCCTCTTTGAATGCTTTAAGCATTTGACAACAATTAATTCTTTTCTCATTAGAGATTTGAGGATGTTTGTCCAAAACTGAAACTTTCACCATGGATCATGGCTTTAGTTAGCGGCCCAATGTTCTTCTCTCACAATATGCATGCTCAAACCATTCAACTCAGTGTAGATCGCCCTTACTTCAGACAAGACGAACATGCATAGCAACTCACATGAAATTCAACAATGAGTTGATGGCGTTCCCCAGTAAACATGGTTATCGCACAACAAGCAACTTAATAAGAGATAAAGTGCATAATTACATATTCAATACCACAATAGTTTTTAAGCTATTTGTCCCATGAGCTATATATTGCAAAGGTGAATGATGGAATTTTAAAGGTAGCACTCAAGCAATTTACTTTGGAATGGCGGGAAAATACCATGTAGTAGTAGGTAGGTATGGTGGACACAAATGGCATAGTGGTTGGCTCAAGTATTTTGGATGCATGAGAAGTATTCCCTCTCAATACAAGGTTTAGGCTAGCAAGGCTTATTTGAAACAAACACAAGGATGAACCGGTGCAGCAAAACTCACATAAAAGACATATTGAAAACATTATAAGACTCTACACCGTCTTCCTTGTTGTTCAAACTCAATACTAGAAATTATCTAGACCTTAGAGAAACCAAATATGCAAACCAAATTTTAGCATGCTCTATGTATTCTTCACTAATAGGTGCAAAGTATATGATGCAAGAGCTTAAACATGAGCACAACAATTGCCAAGTATCACATTACCCAAGACATTTATAGCAATTACTACATGTATCATTTTCCAATTCCAACCATATAACAATTTAACGAAGGAGAAACTTCGCCATGAATACTATGAGTAGAAACCAAGGACATACTTGTCCATATGCTACAGCGGAGCGTGTATCTCTCCCATAAAGTGAATGCTAGGATCCATTTTATTCATACAAAACAAAAACAAAAACAAACCGACGCTCCAAGAAAAAGCACATAAGATGTGACGGAATAAAAATATAGTTTCAGGGGAGGAACCTGATAATTTTGTCGATGAAGAAGGGGATGCCTTGGGCATCCCCAAGCTTAGACGCTTGAGTCTTCTTGATATATGCAGGGGTGAACCACCGGGTGCATCCCCAAGCTTAGAGCTTTCACTCTCCTTAATCATGTTGCATCATACTCCTCTCTTGATCCTTGAAAACTTCCTCCACACCAAACTTGAAACAACTCATTAGAGGGTTAGTGCACAATATAAATTGACATATTCAGAGGTGACACAATCATTCTTAACACTTATGAACATTGCATAATGCTACTGGACATTAGTGGATCAAAGAAATTCATCCAACATAGCGAAAGAGGCAATGCGAAATAAAAGGCAGAATCTGTCAAAACAGAACAGTTCGTATTGACGAATTTTAAAATGGCACCAGACTTGCTCAAACGAAAATTCTCAAATTGAATGAAAGTTGCGTACATATCTGAGGATCATGCTCGTAAATTGGCGTAATTTTCTGAGCTACCTACAGGGAGGTGACCCAGATTCGTGACAGCAAAGAAATCTGGAACTGCGCAGTAATCCAAATCTAGTACTTACTTTTCTATCAACGGCTTAACTTGGCACAACAAAACTAAAAACTAAGATAAGGAGAGGTTGCTACAGTAGTAAACAACTTCCAAGACACAAAATAAAAACAAAGTACTGTAGGTAAAAACATGGGTTGTCTCCCATAAGCGCTTTTCTTTAACGCCTTTCAGCTAGGCGCAGAAAGTGTGTATCAAGTAACATCGAGAGATGAAGCATCAACATCATAATTTGTTCTAATAATAGAATCATAAGGTACCTTTATTCTCTTTCTAGGGAAGTGTTCCATACCTTTCTTGAGAGGAAATTGATATTTTATATTACCTTCCCTCATATCAATAATAGCACCAACAGTTCGAAGAAAAGGTCTTCCCAATATAATGGGACAAGATGCATTGCATTCAATATCCAAGACAACAAAATCAACGGGAACAAGATTATTGTTAACGGTAATGCGAACATTATCAACTTTACCCAAAGGTTTCTTTGTAGAATGATCAGCAAGATTAACATCCAAATAACAATTTTTCAGCGGTGGCAAGTCAAGCATATTATAAATTTTCTTAGGCATAACAGAAATACTTGCACCAAGATCACATAAAGCATTACAATAAAAATCTTTAACCTTCATCTTAATGATGGGCTCCCAACCATCCTCTAGCTTTTTAGGAATAGAGGCTTCGCGCTCTAGTTTCTCTTCTCTAGCTTTTATGAGAGCATTTGTAATATGATGCGTGAAAGCCAAATTTATAGCACTAGCATTAGGACTTTTAGCGAGTTTTTGCAAGAACTTTATAACTTCAGAGATGTGGCAATCATCAAAATTCAAACCATTATAATCTAAAGCAATGGGATCATCATCCCCAATGTTGGAAAAAATTTCAGCAGCTTTATCACAGGCAGTTTCAGCAGTTTTAGCAGTTTCAGGCAGTTTTTCGCGCTTTGCATTAGAAGTGGAAACATTGCTAACACCAATTCTTTTATTAGTATGAGTAGGAGGTGCAGCAACATGTGTAGCATTAGCATTACTAGTGGTGGTAATAGTCCAAACTTTAGCTATATTCTTCTCTTTAGCTAGTTTTTCATTTTCTTCTCTATCCCACCTAGCACGCAGTTCAGCCATTAATCTTATATTCTCATTAATTCTAACTTGAATGGCATTTGCTGTAGTAACAATTTTATTATGATAATTCTCATTAGGCAAAACTTTCGATTTCAAAAGATCAACATCAGAGGCAAGACTATCAACTCTAGAAACAAGAATATCAATTTTATTGAGCTTTTCCTCAACAGATTTGTTAAAAGCAGTTTGTGTACTAATAAATTCTTTAAGCATGGCTTCAAGTCCAGGGGGTGAATTCCTATTATTGTTGTAAGAATTTCCATAAGAATTACCATAGCCGTTGCCATTATTATAAGGATATGGCCTATAGTTGTTACTAGAATTGTTCCGGTAAGCATTGTTGTTGAAATTATTATTTTTAATGAAGTTTACATCAACATGTTCTTCTTGTGCAACCAATGAAGCTAACGGAACATTATTAGGATCAACATTAGTCCTACCATTAACAAGCATAGACATAATAGCATCAATCTTATCACTCAAGGAAGAGGATTCTTCAACAGAATTTACCTTCTTACCTTGTGGAGCTCTTTCCGTGTGCCATTCAGAGTAGTTGATCATCATATTATCAAGAAGCCTTGTTGCTTCACCAAGAGTGATGGACATAAAGGTACCTCCAGCAGCTGAATCCAATAAATTCCGTGAAGAAAAATTTAGTCCTGCATAGAAGGTTTGGATGATCATCCAAGTAGTCAGTCCATGGGTTGGGCAATTTTTAACCAGAGATTTCATTCTTTCCCAAGCTTGAGCAACATGTTCAGTATCTAATTGTTTGAAATTCATTATGCTACTCCTCAAAGATATAATTTTAGCAGGGGGATAATATCTACCAATAAAAGCATCCTTGCATTTAGTCCATGAATCAATACTATTCTTAGGCAGAGATAGCAACCAATCTTTAGCTCTTCCTCTTAATGAGAAAGGGAATAATTTTAGTTTAATAATATCACCATCTACATCTTTATATTTTTGCATTTCACATAGTTCAACAAAATTATTAAGATGGGCAGCAGCATCATCAGAACTAATTCCAGAAAATTGATCTTTCATAACAAGATTCAGTAAAGCAGGTTTAATTTCAAAGAATTCTGCTGTAGTAGCAGGTGGAGCAATAGGTGTGCATAAGAAATCATTATTATTTGTGGTTGTGAAGTCACACAACTTAGTATTTTCAGCGTTGGCCATTTTAGCAACAGTAAATAAAGCAAACTAGATAAAGTAAATGCAAGTTAACTAATTTTTTTGTGTTTTCAATATAGCAAACAAGATAGCAAATAAAGTAAAACTAGCAACTAATTTTTTTGTATTTTGATTTAGTGCAGCAAACAAAGTAGTAAATAAAACTAAGCAAGACAAAAACAAAGTAAAGAGATTGAGAAGTGGAGACTCCCCTTGCAGCGTGTCTTGATCTCCCCGGCAACGGCGCCAGAAAAAGAGCTTGATGGCGTGTATTTCACACGTTCGTTGGGCAACCCCAAGAGGAAGGTATGATGCGCACAGCAAGTTTTCCCTCAGAAAGAAACCAAGGTTTATCGAACCAGGAGGAGCCAAGAAGCACGTTGAAGGTTGATGGCGACGAGATGTAGTGCGGCGCAACACCAGGGATTCCGCCAACGTGGAACCTGCACAACACAACCAAAGTACTTTGCCCCAACGAAACAGTGAGGTTGTCAATCTCACCGGCTTGCTGTAACAAAGGATTAACCGTATTGTGTGGAAGATGATTGTTTGCAGGAAAATAGTAAAAACAAGTATTGCAGTAGATTGTATTTCAGTAAAGAGAATTGGACCGGGGTCCACAGTTCACTAGAGGTGTCTCTCCCATAAGACGAACAACATGTTGGGTGAACAAATTACAGTTGGGCAATTGACAAATAAAGAGAGCATGACAATGCACATACATATCATGATGAGTATAGTGAGATTTAATTGGGCATTACGACAAAGTACATAGACCGCCATCCAACTGCATCTATGCCTAAAAATTCCACCTTCAGGTTATCATCCGAACCCCCTCCGGTATTAAGTTGCAAACAACAGACAATTGCATTAAGTATGGTGCGTAATGTAACTAGTGACTACATCCTTGAACATAGCACTAATGTTTTATCCCTAGTGGCAACAGCACAACACAACCTTAGAACTTTCTCACTGTCCCAGGTGTCAATGCAGGCATGAACCCACTATCGAGCATAAGTACTCCCTCTTGGAGTTAAAAGCATCTACTTGGCCAGAGCATCTACTAGCAACGGAGAGCATGCAAGATCATAAATAACACATAAGCATAACTTTGATAATCAACATAACAAGTATTCTCTATTCATCGGATCCCAACAAACGCAACATATAGAATTACATATAGATGATCTTGATCATGATAGGCAGCTCACAAGATCCGACAATGATAGCACAATGGGGAGAAGACAACCATCTAGCTACTACTATGGACCCATAGTCCAGGGGTAGACTACTCACACATCACACCGGAGGCGACCATGGCGGCGTAGAGTCCTCCAGGGGATGATTCCCCTCTCGGCGGAGGCGATCTCCTGGATCCCCGAGATGGGATCGGCGGCGGCGGCGTCTGGGTTTTCCGTATCGTGGCTCTCGGTACTGGGGTTTCGTCACGGAGGCTTTAAGTAGGCGGAAGGGCAAGTCAAGAGGCGGCACGGGGCCCACACCATAGGCCGGCGCGGCCGGGTGGGGCCGCGCCGCCCTAGGGTTTGGCCACCCCGTGGCCCCTCTTCGTCTCGTCTTCGGACTTAGAAGCTTCGTGGAAAAATAGGCCCCTGGGCTTTGATTTCGTCCAATTCCGAGAATATTTCCTTACTAGGATTTCTGAAACCAAAAACAGCAGAAAACTGGCACTTCGGCATCTTGTTAATAGGTTAGTTCCAGAAAAATGCACGAATATGACATAAAGTGTGCATAAAACATGTAGATAACATCAATAATGTGGCATGGAACATAAGAAATTAGACGATACAGAGGGAGCCGGCTTGGAAGGTTACATGTGGAAGATTTCTGAAGCGGCCTGGCACGAAGGGTTTTGGGCCGAATTGCCCGTGTATCTTTATTTAGTAGTTTACCCTTTTAGATAAGAGTTAGAGTTTATCTCGTGCACGGTTTAGTGCACGTCCTCTTTAGAAAGTCCCCTGGACTATAAATATGTACCTAGGGTTTATGGAATAAACAACAACACAACGTTCACCCCAAAACAAACCAATCTCGGCGCATCGCCAACTCCTTCGTCTCGAGGGTTTCAATCAGGTAAGCGACATGCTGCCTAGATCGCATCTTGCGATCTAGGCAGCACAAGCTCCACGTTGTTCATGCGTTGCCCGTACTGAAGCGTCTTTGATGGCGGGCAACGTAGTTATCATAGATGTGTTAGGGTTAGCATTGTTCTTCGTATAAACATGCTTACGTAGTGCAACCCTTGCATATCTAGCCGTCCTCATGCCTATCTCAGGCATGGGGGCGGCACCCTGCTTGTTCATCGTTTAGTAGATCTGATCCGTTACGATTGCTCCTTGCTCGCAAGGATTAGTTTAATATCTGCAATAGTTAGGCCTTACAAAGGGGGGAGGATCCAGTGGCATGTAGGGTGGCGTTCGCAAGTCCTAAACAGGATGTTCCGTGGATCAACTACATTGTTGGTTCTTTGGCCTTGTTTAGGATCGGCTTATGAGCACCGTGCGTGGCCGCGAGGCCCAACCTGGAGTAGGATGATCCGATTATGCGGTGAAAACCCTAAATCGTCGTAGATCTCATTAGCTTTATCTTGATCAAGCAGGATCACCAAGTATTCGTGCACCCCGCACGGATCATGGGTGGATCGGCTCTTTGAGCCGATTCACGGGATAACCTGAGAGCCGATCGAGGCTCGTATTTAACGTTTACGTGTATGCCATGCAGGAACTAAGCGAGGCATTCCCCATCACCTTCCTGACCAGGTATAGGTCAGGTGGCACGCCCTTGCACTTCGCATCGCCGCGTGTGACCGAGAAGAGCATTGCGGGCCGTCGCTCGGAGGGGTCTCAGCCAGCCGCAGCTCTAGGCTCTTCCCGGCTCTACTAGTGCTGACTGTCGCTGCCCGACGGTGGGTTTTGGCGGTCAACAGAACATAAGAAATTATCGATACGTCGGAGACGTATCACTAGGCTTTAATTGCCGGTATATGCAATGAAATTCAAGTTCATTCACACATGCATATATTATGGGGGAGTTTGTTCTAAATATTCAACTTGGGTTGTTCGCTAAATTCCATATTTAAACCCTCTCAAAGAGATTGTCATCAATTACCAAAATGGGGGAGATTGAAAGAACATGTCCATTACCCCATGTGTGGTTTTGGTAATTGATGACAATCCCTATGGACTAATGGTTGCATTGAGAATCAATCTTAGGTCAAGTCCATAGCCATGTGTTGGACTCAAGGTTGCAAGATGGAGAAGACGGAGTACAATGACGAAGACGGTGTCGAAGAGAGACAAAGCCGCTGTAGAAGATGAAGAGAGACGAAGACGCCATAGACGAAGACGATGGCGTTGCTGTTAGCGTGGTAGTAGTTAACACACATCCGTTGGGAACCCCAAGAGGAAGGTGTGATGCGTACAGCAGCGAGTTTTCCCTCAGTATGAAACCAAGGTTATCGAACCAGTAGGAGTCAAGGAACACGTGAAGGTTGTTGGTGACGGAGTGTAGTGCGGCGCAACACCGGGGATTCCGGCGCCAACGTGGAACCTGCACAACACAATCAAAGTACTTTGCCCCAACGTAACAGTGAGGTTGTCAATCTCACCGGCTTGCTGTAAACAAATGATTAGATGTATAGTGTGGATGATGATGTTTGTTTGCGAAGAACAGTAAAGAACAATTACAGTAGATTGTATTTCAGATGTAAAGAATGGACCGGGGTCCACAGTTCACTAGTGGTGTCTCTCCCATAAGATAAATAGCATGTTGGGTGAACAAATTACAGTTGGGCAATTGACAAATAAAGAAGGCATAACAATGCACATACGTATATCATGATGAGTGCTATGAGATTTAATCAGGGCATTACGACAAAGTACATAGACCGCTATCCAGCATGCATCTATGCCTAAAAAGTCCACCTTCAGGTTATCATCCGAACCCCTTCCGGTATTAAGTTGCAAACAACAGACAATTGCATTAAGCATGGTGCGTAATGTAATCAACACAAATATCCTTAGACAAAGCATTGATGTTTTATCCCTAGTGGCAATGGAGGCATGAACCCACTATCGAGCATAAATACTCCCTCTTGGAGTCACAAGTATCAACTTGGCCAGAGCCTCTACTAGCAACGGAGAGCATGCAAGAACATAAACAACATATATGATAGATTGATAATCAACTTGACATAGTATTCAATATTCATCGGATCCCAACAAACACACCATGTAGGATTACAAATAGATGATCTTGATCATGATAGGCAGCTCACAAGATCTAACATGATAGCACAATGAGGAGAAGACAACCCTCTAGCTACTGCTATGGACCCATAGTCCATGAGTGAACTACTCACACATCGATCCGGAGGCGATCCTGGCGATGAAGAGACCTCCGGGAGATGATTCCCCTCTCGGCAGGGTGCCGGAGGCGATCTCTGAATCCCCGAGATGGGATTGGCGGGCGGCGTCTCTGGAAGGTTTTCCGTATCGTGGCTCTCGGTACTGGGGTTTTCGCGACGAAGGCTTTAAGTAGGCGGAAGGGTACGTTTAGGGGCGACGCGAGGGACCCACACGCTAGGGCCGCGCGGGCCCTAGCCTGGCCGCGCCGCCCTGGCGTGGCATCGCCTCGTCGCCCCACTTCGTATCTCCCTCGGTCTTGGAAGCTTCATGGAAAAATAAGACCCTGGGCGTTGATTTCGTCCAATTCCGGGAATATTTCCTTTGTAGGATTGCGGGCCGTCGCTCGGAGGGGTCTCAGCCAGCCGCAGCTCTAGGCTCTTCCCGGCTCTACTAGTGCTGACTGTCGCTGCCCGACGGTGGGTTTTGGCGGTCAACACATTCGGCACGCCGGTGGGACAATCACGTCAACCACATCGCCATCTACATACGAGATGGCGACGGACGGCACGCCAGTCACCTACGAGGAGCTGCCTGCTGAGCTCAAGAAGAAACATGACGAGATCAAGGCCACCCTCGAAGCCGACCTCATCGGCTCTTTTCAGAGAACCCGTACCCATGGCATCAGATGGAAGGGGTTCTCACCACAAGGTGCACTCGATGGGATAGATCTCTCTGCCCCGTCGGAGGAACGCACCATGGCCTTACTTCAGACAAGACGAACATGCATAGCAACTCACATGATATTCAACAAAGGTGTAAAAGTTGATGGCGTCCCCAGAAGCATGGTTACCGCTCAACAAGCAACTTATTAAGAAATAAAACACATAAGTACATATTCTTCACCACAATAGTTTTTAAGGCTATTTTCCCATGAGCTATATATTGCAAAGACAAAGGATAGAATTTTAAAGGTAGCACTCAAGTAATGTACTTTGGAATGGCGGAGAAATACCATGTAGTAGGTAGGTATGGTGGACACAAATGGCATGGTTTTTGGCTCAAGGATTTGGATGCACGAGAAGAATTCCTCTCAATACAAGGCTAGGCTAGCAAGGTTGTTTGAAGCAAACTCAAGTATAAAAGGTGCAGCAAAGCTCACATATGAACATATTGTAAGCATTATAAGACTTTACATCGTCTCCTTGTTGTTCAAACACCTTAACCAGAAAATATCTAGACTCTAGAGAAACCAATCATGCAAACCAAATTTTAACAAGCTCTATGTAGTTCTTCATTAATAGGTGCAAAGTACATGATGCAAGAGCTTAAACATGATCTATATGAGCACAACAATTGCCAAGTATCAAATTATTCAAGACATTATACCAATTACCACATGCAGCATTTTCTATTTCCAACCATATAACAATGAACGAAGTAGTTCAACCTTCGCAATGAACATTAATAATAAAGCTAAGAACATATGTGTTCATACGAAACAACGGAGCGTGTCTCTCTCCCACACAAAGAATGCTAGGATCCAATTTTATTCAAACAAAAACAAAAACAAAAACAAACAGACGCTCCAAGTAAAGCACATAAGATGTGACGGAATAAAAATATAGTTTCACTAGAGGTGACCTGATAAGTTGTCGATGAAGAAGGGATGCCTTGGGCATCCCCAAGCTTAGATGCTTGAGTCTTCTTAAAATATGCAGGGAACCACGGGGGCATCCCCAAGCTTAGACTTTTCACTCTTCTTGATCATATTGTATCATCCTCCTCTCTTGACCCTTGAAAACTTCCTCCACACCAAACTCAAAACAATCTCATTAGAGGGTTAGTGCATAATTGAAAATTCATATATTAAGAGGTGAAATAATCATTCTTAACACTTCTGGACATTGCACAGAGCTACTGAAAGTTAATGGAACAAAGAAATCCATCAAACATAGCAAAACAGGCAATGCGAAATAAAAGGCAGAATCTGTCAAAACAGAACAATCCCTAAAGACGAATTTTTTATAGGAACTGGACTTGCTCAGATGAAAATGCTAAAATTGAATGAAAGTTCCGTACATATCTGAGGATCACGCACGTAAATTGGCAGATTTTTCTAAATTTTCTACAGACGGGGAGGCTCAATTTCGTGACAGCAAATCTGTTCTGCGCAGTAATCCAAATCTAGTATTGACTTTACTATCAAAGACTTTACTTGGCACAAAAATGCAATAAAATAAAGATAAGGAGAGGTTGCTACAGTAGTAACAACTTCCAAGACTCAAATATAAAACAAAAATGCAGAAGTAAAATGATGGGTTGTCTTCCATAAGCGCTTTTCATTAACGCCTTTCAGCTAGGCGCAGAAAGTGTGAATCAAGTATTATCAAGAGACGAAGCATCAACATCATAATTTGTTCTAATAATAGAATCATAATGTAACTTCATTCTCTTTCTAGGGAAGTGTTCCATACCTTTCGTGAGAGGAAATTGATATTTAATATTACCTTCCTTCATATCAATGGTAGCACCAACAGTTCGAAGAAAAGGTCTTCCCAATATAATGGGACAAGATGCATTGCATTCAATATCCAAGACAACAAAATCAACGGGGACAAGATTATTGTTAACCATAATGCGAACATTATCAATCCTCCCCAAAGGTTTCTTTATAGCATTATCAGCAAGATTAACATCCAAATAACAATTTTTCAATGGTGGCAAGTCAAGCATATCATAGATTTTCTTAGGCATAACTGAAATACTTGCACCAAGATCACATAAAGCATTACAATCAAAATCATTGACCCTCATATTAATGATGAGCTCCCAACCATCTTCTAACTTACTAGGAATAGAAGTTTCAAGTTTTAGTTTCTCTTCTCTAGCTTTTATGAGAGCATTTGTAATATGTTTTGTAAAGGCCAAATTTATAGCACTAGCATTGGGACTTTTAGCAAGTTTTTGTAAGAACTTTATAACTTCAGAGATGTGACAATCATCAAAATCTAAACCATTATGATTTACAGCAATGGGATCATTGTCCCCAACATTTTTAAAAATTTCAGCAATTTTATCACAAACAGTTTCAGCAGTTTAACAGTTTCATGCAATTTTGCACGTTTTGCACTAGGAGTAGAAACATTGCCAATACCAATTATTTTACCATTTATAGTAGGAGGTGTAGCAACATGTGAAGCATTATCATTACTAGTGGTGGTAATAGTCCAAACTTTAGCTACATTATTCTCCTTAGCAAGTTTTTCATTTTCTTCTCTTTCCCACCTAGCATGCAATTCAGCCATCAATCTAATATTTTCATTAATTCGAACTTGGATGGCGTTTGATGTAGTAACAATTTTATTATCATTATCCTTATTAGGCATAACTTTCAATTTTAAAAGATCAACATCAGAGGCAAGTCTATCAACCTTAGAAGCAAGAATATCAATTTTATCAAGCTTTTCTTCAACAGATTTGTTAAAAGTAGTTTGTGTACTAATAAATTATTTAAGCATAGGTTCAGACCAGGGTACATTCCTATTATTGTTGTAAGAATTCCCATAAGAATTACCATAACCATTACCATTAGCAGAAGGATATGGCCTATAGTTGTTATCAGAATTATTCCTATAAGCATTGTTGTTGAAATTATTACTTCTAATGAAGTTCACATCAACATGTTCTTCTTGGGCAACCAATGAAGCTAAAGGAACATTATTAGGATCAACATTAGATCTACCATTCACAAGCATAGACATAATAGCATCAATCTTATCACTCAAGGAAGAGGTTTCTTCAACATAATTTACCTTCTTACCTTGTGGAGCTCTTTCCGTGTGCCATTCAGAGTAATTTATCATCATATCATCAAGAAGGTTTGTTGCCGCCCCCAAAGTAATGGACATAAAGGTACCTCCAGCAGCTGAATCCAATAGGTTCCGCGAAGAAAAATTCAATCCTGCATAAAAGGTTTGGATGATCATCCAAGTAGTTAGTCCATGGGTAGGGCAATTCTTCACCAAAGATTTCATTCTCTCCCATGCTTGAGCAACATGTTCATTATCTAATTGCTTGAAATTCATTATGCTACTTCTCAAAGATATAATTTTAGCGGGAGGATAATATCTACCAATAAAAGCATCCTTTCTAGGCATAGATAGCAACCAATCTTTAGCTCTTCCTCTTAAGGAGAAAGGAAACAATTTCAATTTTATAATGTCACCATCTACATCCTTATACTTTTGCATTTCACAAAGTTCAACAAAATTATTAAGATGGACAGCAGCATCATCAGAACTAACACCAGAAAATTGCTCTCTCATAACAAGATTTAGTAAAGCAGGTTTAATTTCAAAAAATTCTGCTGTGGTAGCAGGTGGAGCAATAGGTGTGCATAAGAAATCATTGTTATTTGTGCTAGTGAAGTCACACAACTTAGTATTCTCAATAGTATCCATTTTAGCAGTAGTAAATAAACCAAACTAAATAAAGTAAATGCAAGTAACTAAATTTTTTGTGTTTTCGATATAGAGAACAAGACAGTAAATAAAGTAAAACTAGCAACTAATTTTTTTGTGTTTTTAATATGAGAGCAAACAAAGCAGTAAATAAAATAAAGTAAAGCAAGACAAAAACAAAGTAAAAAGATTGGATGTGAGAGACTACCCTTGCAACGTGTCTTGATCTCCCCGGCAACGGCGCCAGAAAAATCCTTGCTGTTGGCGTGGTAGTAGTTAACACACGTCCGTTGGGAACCCCAAGAGGAAGGTGTGATGCGTACAGCAGCGAGTTTTCCCTCAGTATGAAACCAAGGTTATCGAACCAGTAGGAGTCAAGGAACACGTGAAGGTTGTTGGTGACGGAGTGTAGTGCGGCGCAACACCAGGGATTCCGGCGCCAACGTGGAACCTACACAACACAATCAAAGTACTTTGCCCCAACGTAACAGTGAGGTTGTCAATCTCACCGGCTTGCTGTAAACAAAGGATTAGATGTATAGTGTGGATGATGATGTTTGTTTGCAAAGAACAGTAAAGAACAATTGCATTAGATTGTATTTCAGACGTAAAGAATGGACCGGGGTCCACAGTTCACTAGTGGTGTCTCTCCCATAAGATAAATAGCATGTTGGGTGAACAAATTACAGTTGGGCAATTGACAAATAAAGAAGGCATAACAATGCACATACATATATCATGATGAGTACTATGAGATTTAATCAGGGCATTACGACAAAGTACATAGACCGCTATCCGCATGCATCTATGCCTAAAAAGTCCACCTTCAGGTTATCATCCGAACCCCTTCCGGTATTAAGTTGCAAACAACAGAGACAATTGCATTAAGTATGGTGCGTAATGTAATCAACACAAATATCCTTAGACAAAGCATTGATGTTTTATCCCTAGTGGCAACAACACATCCACAACCTTAGAACTTTCTGTCACTGTCCGAGATTCAATGGAGGCATGAACCCACTATCGAGCATAAATACTCCCTCTTGGAGTCACAAGTATCAACTTGGCCAGAGCCTCTACTAGCAACGGAGAGCATGCAAGAACATAAACAACATATATGATAGATTGATAATCAACTTGACATAGTATTCAATATTGATCGGATCCCAACAAACACAACATGTAGCATTACAAATAGATGATCTTGATCATGATAGGCAGCTCACAAGATCTAATATGATAGCACAACGAGAGAAGACAACCATCTAGCTACTGCTATGGACCCATAGTCCAGGGGTGAACTACTCACACATCGATCCGGAGGCGATCATGGCGATGAAGAGCCCTCCGGGAGATGATTCCCCTCTCCGGCAGGTGCTGGAGGCAATCTCCTGAATCCCCCGAGATGGGATTGGCGGCGGCGGCGTATCTGGAAGGTTTTCCGTATCGTAGCTCTCGGTACTGGGGGTTTCGCGACGAAGGCTTTAAGTAGGCGGAAGGGTAGGTTTAGGGGCGACACGAGGGCTCCACACGCCAGGGCGGCGCGGGCCCTAGCTTGGTCGCGCGGCCCTGGCGTGGCGGCGCCTCGTCGCCCCACTTCGTATTCCTTTCGGTCTTCTGGAAGCTTCGTGGAAAAATAAGACCCTGGGCGTTGATTTCGTCCAATTCCGAGAATATTTCCTTTGTATGATTTCTGAAACCAAAAACAGCAGAAAACAACAACTGGCTCTTCGGCATCTCGTCAATAGGTTAGTGCCGGAAAATGCATAAATATGACATATAATGTGTATAAAACATGTGAGTATCATCATAAAAGTAGCATGGAACATAAGAAATTATAGATACGTTTGAGACGTATCGGGCGTGCGTACAAGATGAAGACGGTGGCGTGTATGTTGGAGGAAGACGGTGACATGTACATCTTTGAGACAAGTTGGCCTTTTGATGCACATGATTGCCTTGATTTTCTCCGGGTTTACTTTGATGCCTCTGTGAGACACGATGAAGCCAAGGAGTTTTCCGGCTGGTACGCCAAAGACGCACTTTAGCGGATTTAACATCATCTTGTACCGTCGGAGATTTTCAAAGGTTTCTGTGAGGTCGCTGATCAGATCGGATCCTTTCCGCGTCATGACCGCGATGTCGTCGACGTATGCGTGTACGTTTCAGCCAATCTGGTCCTTCAAGCACCGCTGCATCGTACGTTGATAGGTGGCACCTGCATTTTTCAAACCAAAGGGCATGGTGACGTAGCAGTAAGTGCCAAAGGATGTGATGAATGAGGTCGCCTTTTGGTCAGACTTCTGAAAGAACATGTCCATTACCCCATGTGTGGTTTTGGTAATTGATGACAATCCCTATGGACTAATGGTTGCATTGAGAATCAATCTTAGGTCAAGTCCATAGCCATGTGTTGGACTCAAGGTTGCAAGATGGAGAAGACGGAGTACAATGACGAAGACGGTGTCGAAGAGAGATGAAGACGGTGTAGAAGATGAAGAGAGACGAAGACGGTGTAGAAGAATGACGGTGGCGTGCGTACAAGATGAAGATGGTGGCGTGTATGTTGGAGGAAGACGGTGTCATGTACAAAGTGGAAGAGGATGAAGACGGAGCTTGCCGACTCGAGTGGAACGTGCAAGGACAAGGTTTGTGCTCGATAGGATAGCGGGTCGCATCATCGAAGAGAGCTCAAACCTTGCATGCATTGCATCGTGTTTCTCGGTTGTTCTTGGTTCTTGTCCTTAAGATGTTCGAGAGCTTGTGTTCATTCACATGACAAGCTCTAGCTCATCGGAAACGGATTCTGGTTGCATCGCATGTTGCATGTGCAAGGGTGATGATTTTCCCGATATACCATATTGAGAGGTTACACCTCTATGACCATGAGAAAATCATCACTCACTCTTTTCCATGATTTCATCATGTGAGAAGGTAGCTCTTGTCGCCCTCTTTCCAACAAAATTGGTTTCATGTCATTCCGAGTTTCCTAGCTGGAGATATTGCGTTTTCCGTGTTGCAGAGAAAAAGAAAACGAAAATAAATCTTAGTGGGCCGGGCGGTACTACCGTGGGCGGTACCGGCCAAAGTACCGCACGTGCAGTTTTACTTACTGGACTCAAAGCGGTACCAGGCCGGTACCGGCCCGGTAGTACCGTAACCCATTTACGGTACCAGACCGGTACTGGGCCCGGTACTACCAGCCCATCTTTTGTTTTTTTTCCTTGTTTTTTCCCAGCTCCCTCCACCTCTCCTTCCGCATGGGCCGCCGCCATCACTCCGGCCCAGCTCGCCCGCCAGGTAGCGCCTGCACCTGGCCCAGCCCGCTCCACCCCGCACAGGGCCGCGCCTGGCCCAGCCGCACGCACCACGCCGCCTCGCTCGCTGACCGCGCCCACGCTCCACGCCCGCCGCCAGCTCGCTTCTGCGCGGGAGCGCACGCACGCGCTCGATGCGGGCGTTGACCCCGCTCGCTCGCTTCGCCCGAGGCTCGCGCGGGAGATCGGCTGCTTCCCGCTCGCGCCCTGCTGCCTGGTCCACGCTGTGCTCTGCTTCCTCTGGCCCCACGCGCGTTGCACGCCCGCTTGATTGCATGCTGCCACGCCTGCTGCTGCTCTGCTCTGAATTGTTGCTGCCTGCTCTCTCTCTCTCTCTCGCGAGTTTTGATTCAGATTCATTCCAGTTTTCACCTCAAGCAGTAGTACCGCTTTGCACAGCGGTACTACCGGTTTTGTGCCGATTTTCAGACCTGAATTTTGGGAAAAACGGTAGTACCGCTTTGCACAGCGGTAGTACCGCTTTGGGGTATTTTCTGGGCGTTTTCTGCACAGTTTTGGCGCAAACGGTAGTACCGCTTTGACAAGCGGCGGACGAATGACCGTTTTCAATTTGCATTTATATTTTGGGCCCCCTATTTATACCTCTCTTCCACCTCCGACCCAAACACTTCTTCTCTCCATTCTCTCTCCTCCATTGTTGACCTTGAGTTGATTCTTCCTCCTCTTGATCCCCCCACTATTTCTTGCATATTTTTGGGGGAAAGGATAGAGGAGACCTAGATCTAGAGCTTCACCAATTGAATCCCTCTCCAAGTGAGGGGATCTTGCTAGATCTAGGTCTTGGAGTTATTTGGTGTTTCTCCACATATTTGTTCTTCCTCCCTTATTCCCCCAATAGCTTTTGTAGCTTTGTTGGAATTTGGGAGAGAAGAACTTGGGCATCTTAGTGGTGTTCTTAGCCATTGCATTAGGTGCATCGGTTTGGGTTCTCTCCGGGGTTTCGGTCTCGTAGAGGGCATGTTGACCTTAGTGGTGTTGTTGCCTTAGTGGCCTTGTTGCCTTTGTGGTGTTCTAGCCTTTGTGGCCTTGTAGCCTTTGTGGCCTTGTCGTCTTTGTGGCGTTGTAGCCTTTGTGGCGTTGTTGCCTTTGTGGAGTGTGGTAGCCTTTGTGGTTTTGGAGCCGGTTGTGGCGCGTTGGTGTCTTGGTGGCTTTGTTGCCGGTGTGGCGTGTTGTAGCCTCTTGTGGCCTTGTACTTGAGAGCCTCCGTGTTGTGGAGTTGCCTCAAGCTTGATACTTGGGGTATTGCCCAAGCTTGTACGGGTTCGGTGACCACCCTCAAGGGTCCCTTAGTGGATCGAGACTTTCCCCTTGGTGGAAAGGCTCGAGGAGAATACGGTGGCCCTAGTGGCTCATTGGAGTGCCTTGTGCCTCCACACCGCTCCAACGGAGACGTAGCACCCTTGGGTGTGAACTTCGGGATACATCGTCGTCTCCTTGTGCACCGGTTACTTCTCAACCCGAGCTCCTTTACCTATGCGCTTTACCTTGTTATATCTACCTTGCTTGATGTGCTATACCTAGCTTGTTATCACCTTGTTGCTCATCATGCTAGCATAGGTTGTTGGTGCTCTTAGGCAAACCCCTTGTTGATATGCTTTGAGCTAAACTAGTAAACACATGTGTAGTTTTATTCCGCCTAGTTTAGCTCTCAAGTAGAAGTTTTTATACACCGCCTATTCACCCCCTCTAGGCGACGTCCTAGTACATTCAATTTATTCATCCGGATCTGGTGATACCGGGAATATGCGTCATGAAAACACAGAAGTTCCGCCCCTGCCGTCGAATCAATGACTTGGTCAATGCGTGGCAAGGGGAACGGATCCTTAGGACAATACTTATTCAAGTCGGAGTAATCGATGCACATTCTTAGTATTTCAGAATTCTTTTGGGTACAAGCATGGGGTTTGCGACCCAATCAGTATGGATAACTTCTACTACAAAACCTGCCTCTAGTAACTTTGCTAATTTCATCCCTATGGCGCGGCGCTTCTTGTCTCCAAAGCGTCGCATAGCTTGTTTCACCGGTTTGGCACCCGGATTTATATTGAGGTAGTGCTCGGCGAGTTCCCTTGGTACAACGGACATGTCAGAAGATTGCCATGCGAAGATATCCATGTTAGCACGGAGGAACTTGACGAGATAGTCTTCCTATTTGGGGTCCATGCTGGCTTCGACTGACACCTGCTTGGATCTGTCTCCTACCTTGAGGTCGACCTTCTTGGTGTCTATCACGGCCTTGAATGAGTTTTTCTGTTCGGAGATCTGCTTCTTGGTGGTATGCATCTCTTTTGGATCCACCGCGGCTCTGTAGCCTTGCAGCTCCTCTTCAGATATCATAGATTCTGCAAAGGCGGCTTCGCCCACCTCGCACTCTCGAGCTTTCTTGTAATCTCCGGATACGGTGATCATACCGTTAGGACCCGGAATCTTGAGCTTATTGTAGATGTAGCAAGCCCTTGCGTGGAACTTGTGGTAGGTGGGCCTGCCAAAAATGACGTGGTAGGAGCTCTTGAAGGGCATAACCTCGAACGTGATCATCTCTTCGCGGAAATTATTAACATCGCCAAAGGCCACGAGAAGTCTGATGCTGCCAAGAGAATTTGCTTTTTTACCCGGAACCACACCATGAAACTCAGTGGTGCTATGCTTGAGTTGTTCCTTAGTGAGTCATCATCTCCAGAGTCTCCAAATACATGATATTCAGGCTGGCTCCGCCATCCGTAAGGCACTTGGAGAAGTCAAACCCGTCGATGCAGGGACTCACGACCAAGGCGTAGAACTCCTTTGGAATGATGGTCGGGTGATCCGCCCTATCGAACGTGCAGGGAGTTTCCGACCACCTGACATATTGCGGCACGGCCGAAACTGTGGCGTTCAGGACCCGGAGGGCTGACTTGTTAGCACGGACTGTTGGTGTTCCAAGGAAGGTGTGGGATGCACCAACACTCTTTTTGACGAGTTCGTTGGATTTGTTAGCTGCGGAAGCCTCTTTAGGATCCAGCGAAGCGTCGTCCTCGTCCATTGCCTCGAAACTATCCTCATCCTTTTCCTTATTCTTCCCCTTGCCTCCTTTGCCGCGTGGGCGGTGCTTCCGGGCCTCCCTTGTATCCTGCTTCCGGATCGCCTTTTAGATCATTGACCCACTTGCAGTTGCGGTTAGTATGCGAGGATTTGCCAGTAGCCGGATCCATGTGGGCCAGGCATGGCATGTCCCTATACTCTTCGTAAGTTTGGGGAGCGCGGAATCCAGCAGCTGTGACCTCGTTAGCCCGCTGCTGGCCCCTGCTGGCTCCGCCTCCACGTCCGCGGCCTCTTCCGCCTCCTTGACCTCCGCGTTGGAACGCCATGGCGACCATGTTGGATCCGCCGCTCTTCTGGTCATCGGGGGATTCTTCCGCTTGTTGTTGTTGCTGCTGCCGCCATGATAACCCACAAGTATAGGGGGTGTATCGTAGTATCTTCGATAAGTAAGAATGTCGATCCCAACGAGGAGAGAAGGTGTTGACAAGCAGTTTCGATGAAGGATTCACTGTAAATGCTCACAGACAAGTATTCAGGGGGTTTTGATATAGCAGATGAATAAAGTACAAGTAAATAAAGTGCGAGAGAAATAATTGCAGCGAGTAGCCCAATCCTTTAGCACAAAGGACAAGCCGATTTGTTTACTTATAATGACCAAACGTTCTTGAGGACACACGGGAATTTAGTCTAGTGCTTTCGCTTCATATAGTGATTAATCTTCATTGTTTTGATAAGTGTTGTGTGGGTGAACCTATGCTAATGTACCGCCCTTCCTAGGACTAATACATACTTTTGATTATACCCCTTGCAAGCATCCGCAACTACAAGAAAGTAATTAAGATAAATCTAACCACATCCTTAAACTCTGAGATCCTGCTATCCCTCCTGCATCGATATACTAACGGGGCTTAGGTTTCTGTCACTCCGGCAACCCCGCAATTAGCAAACGAATACAAGATGCACTCCCCTAGGCCCATAAATGGTGAAGTATCATGTAGTCGACGTTCACATGACACCACTAGAAGAATAACACCACAACTTAAATATCATAACATTGAATACTAACCAACATAATTCACTACTAACATTTAGACTTCACCCATGTCCTCAAGAACTAAACGAACTACTCACGAGACATCATATGGAACATGATCAGAGGTGATATGATGATGAATAACAATCTGAACATAAACCTTGGTTCAACGGTTTCACTCAATAGCATCAATAACAAGTAGAAATCAACACCGGGAGAGTTTCCCCTATCAAACAAACAAGATCAAACCCAAATTGTTACAGCGGTGACGAGGTGCAGCGGTGGAGATGGCGGTGATGATGATGATGATGATGGTAATGATGATGGAGATGATGTCCAGCTCGATGACGGTGACGATGGCGTCGATTTCCCCCTCCGGAGGAATTTCCCCAGATTCAGCTGTAGGAGCTCTTTTCTCTCTGGTGTTCTCCCGCCTTGAGGCGGCTGTGACTCTTCGCGACTATCCTGGGGGCTTAGGTTTCGGGACGAAGACGTACGCGAAGAAAAGGAGGCGAGAGAGGGCTGTGGGCCCTCTCCTCACGGGGCGGCGCGGCCGGGCCTTGGGCCGCGCCGGCCTATGAGGTGGGCCACCTCGGGTCCCCTCGGCTCCCCCTTCTGGCTCCCTTCGTCATCTGGAAAAATAGGATTTTTCATATAATTTCCGTCAATGTTGATCTTCCGAAATATTGCATTCGACGGTGCTTTTTCCAGCAGAATCCTGGCTCCGGTGCACGATCCTCCAATAATCATGAAACATGCAAAATAGATGAAATAACATAAGTATCATCTCCAAATATGATACTCCAAAGAGCGGCTCCCATGAAGGACGTTATCTCTACCAGCAAGGTAGATCATCCCTCTTCTCTTTTGTTTACACATGTACTTTAGTTTATTTAAGGATGACACTCCCCCAACCTTTGCTTACACAAGCCATGGCTAACCGAATCCTCAGGTGCCTTCCAACAATCTCATACCATGGAGGAGTGTCTATTGCAAAATTAAGTTGCTTACTGATGAATCGGGGTAAAACATGTGAAGAGAGTTATTAATGAAGGTTGATTAATTGGGCTGGGAACCCCGTTGCCAGCTCTTTTTGCAAAATTAAAGGATAAGTGGATGAAGCCACTAGTCCATTAGTGTGAAGCTGCCTAACAAGATTGAAAGATAAAACACCACATACTTCCTCATGAGCTATAAAACATCGACACAAATAAGAGGTAATAGTTTTTGAATTGCTTAAAGGTAGCACATGAAGTATTTACTTGGAATGGCAGGGAAATACCACAAAGTAGGTAGTTATGGTGGACACTGATGGCATAGGTTTGGTTTAAGGGTTTGGATGCACGAGAAGTATTCCCTCTCGGTACAGGTCTTTGGCTAGCAAGGTTAATTAGCAAGCATAAGAGTTGAGGGAAACAAACAAATATACATGCGATAGAAACAATCATGCATCTTACTTGTAAGCACAAACAATTTTAACTTCAGAATACTAAGCTAGGAACTAACAAGAAAGATAATAATATATCTACATGTATTTCCTCTTCTGTATTTAAGACTCAAAGTGTTGTTGCTATTGACCACTGCTAAGTTTGCCAAGACCAAATAGATTTACTTAATGCTCCCAAAGTGATACCAATACTAATAACAAGATCAATCATATAATAGAGAATGCAAACTAAAATAAGATGTGCAATATGTAAATGATAAGACTTCTCATTAATATTCCATAACGATAACTCACACCAAGGGATACATAGATAACCAACTAAAGAGAGGTACTTCCATACCGCAACACATATTATATGATAACTTCCCTACTCATGATATGACACTACTTGAAAGTAAAAAGATAAAAGATAGTGATGATGTGATACCGCGGCACTCCCCCAAGCTTGGATCAAACCAAGGGGATGCCAATACCGATGATGAATTACTCCTCCGGAGGTGGTGATGGTGAATTCCTGATAAGCTTCTCAACGAGCTCCTTTAGCTCATCAATCCTGTACGTGAGGTTGCGGATCATCTCTGAATTGTGCTCGACGCGGTTAAGAAGTATGTCCGACGGCGAGTCCCAACTCTTAGAGTTGTTTCCCCACCCTTCAGCTTCAGGCTTCATTCTTCCTGCAGCGTTAGAATGATCTATATCCCAGTTGCTGGGCAGCACTGCTTTGGGAACCCTTTCAGTTTGACTATTATGAATTAGAATGTGGAAGGGGTGATAGGTGCCTGGTGGAGATGTCCTTGGAGCTAGGTAGTGACGTGGAACTCTTCCTCCGGTGCTAATCCGTGCACTCTTCTTGGCGTTGAACGGGTTTGACACCACTCCGATGCTTGCGACGGTGGCGCGCGGGCGTACTCGCGGAACTTCTTCAACTTCCTCTTCATCCTCCTTGACTTCTTCTTTCAACTCGGGGTCTTGAATATCTTCCTCTGAAGGCTCCTTGTCCTTATTGTTGGAGACCATGATGCTTTTAGATCAAAGACGGATCCTGGCAGAAACAGCTCAAAACAAAACACGTCGAGAAAACGATATACGGACCTCCAGGGGTCCGGGGGATTATATAGCAAAAAATTTCACGACAAACGGAAAGTACCAGGTCGAACCAGAGTCGGAGAGGGGCGGAGGCGGCCTCCTCACGGGCGCGCGGCCAGGCTGGCCGCGCGGCCTATGGGGCACACCCTCGTGCGTCTCCTCCACTCCGTTTCGATCTCGTAATTTTTCATATTTTCCAAAAGTTGCAAAAACATTGTTCGGAAATTTAAACGCGGACTTTTTCTTACCAGAACTGTTACCTATCCAAAGTCGGACTCTGCAGGACTGTCAACTTGGCCTTTGATGAAAGCTACCGGAGTTACCACTTGGATAACATCAACATCTTCATTATAAGAATCACCCGAGATATAATGCTTGAGTCTTTGTCCATTCACCACTTTTGTGGCATTACCTTGCAAAGAGCTAATTTTAATTGCTCCTGATCGATACACCTCATCAATGACATATGGTCCTTCCCATTTTGAGAGTAATTTCCATCTGAGACGAGACCGATACAATAGGACTTTATCTCCAACATTAAATTCTCTTTTGATAATTCTTCTATCATGCCATTTCTTAACTTTCTCTTTAAAGAGTTTAGCATTTTCATATGCTTCACTTCTCCATTCATCTAGAGAACTTAATTGTAGCAATCTCTTCTTACCGGCAAGTTTAGGATCTTTATTTAGTTCTCTCACAGCCCAATAAGCTTTGTGCTCTAGTTCTAAAGGTAAATGACAAGCTTTCCCATAAACCATTTTATACGGTGACATACCCATGGGATTTTTATAAGCAGTTCTATAAGCCCATAGTGCTTCTTTCAATTTAATAGCCCAGTTCTTTCTAGATTTATTAACAGTCTTTTGCAAGATAGATTTAATCTCTCTATTTGATAATTCTACTTGCCCACTAGTTTGAGGATGATAGGCAGAAGCAATTCTATGATTAATACCATACTTAGCAATAGTTTTTCTAAAACCACCATGAATAAAATGAGAACCTCCATCAGTCATAATATATCTAGGAACTCCAAATCTAGGAAAAATAATATCTAAAAGCATTCTTAAAGGTCTCACCATCAGCACTTTTTGTAGGTATGGCTTCCACCCATTTAGTAACATAATCAACAGCAACAAGTATATGAGTGTTACCTTCTGAAGAAGGGAAAGGACCCATGAAGTCAAATCCCCAACAATCGAATGGTTCAATAACAAGAGTACAATTCATAGGCATTTCATTGCGTCTGGAGATATTACCAACCCTTTGACATTCATCACAAGATAAAATAAACTTCCTTGCATCTTTGAAGAGAGTTGGCCAATAAAAACCTGATTGTAGAACCTTTTGCGCGGTCCTATCTCCAGCGTGATGTCCTCCGTAAACACTACCATGACATTTACTCAATATTTCTGTTGTTCATATTCGGGAACACATCTTCGCAGAATACCATCCACTCCTTCTTTATATAAGTGTGGGTCATCCCAAAAATAATGCCTCAAGTCATAAAAGAATTTCCTCCTTTGCTGAGCTGAAAAGGTTGGAGGCAAGTACTTGGATACAATAAAGTTAGCATAATCAGCATACCAAGGACTATCTCGCGAGCTCACCTTTATTATAGCCAATTGTTCATTTGGAAAACTATCATTAACAGGAACAGGATCATAAGCAATATTTTCCAATCTAGACAAATTATCGGCAACAGGATTATCAGCACCTTTCCTATCTATAATATGCAGATCAAATTCTTGCAAAAGAAGTACCCATCTAATAAGCCTTGGCTTAGCATCTTTCTTTGTCATAAGCTATCTAATTGCAGCATGATCAGTATGAATTGTAACTTTTGAATCAACAATATAGGATCTAAACTTATCACAAGCAAAAACTACAGCTAATAATTCTTTTTCAGTTGTAGCATAATTTCTTTGAGCAGCATCAAGAGTTTTGCTAGCATAATGAATAACATTCAATTTCTTATCTACTCGCTGTCCAAGAACAGCGCCTACAGCAAAATCACTAGCATCACACATAATCTCAAAAGGTAAATTCCAATCAGGAGGTTCAACTACAGGAGCAATTGTTAAGGCTTTCTTTAGAGTTTCAAAAGCTTCCTTACAATCATCATCAATAACAAAAAGGTACATCTTTTTGAAGAAGATTAGTAAGAGGCTTTGAAATCTTAGAGAAGTCTTTAATAAATCTCCTATAAAACCCAGCATGACGAAGAACACTACGAATACCTTTTACATCCCTAGGATAGGGCATCTTCTCAATTGCTTCAACTTTAGCTCTATCCACTTCAATACCTCTCTCAGAAATTTTATGTCCCAATACAATTCCTTCGTTAACCATAAAGTGGCATTTCTCCCAATTAAGAACAAGATTAGTTTCTTCACATCTCTGCAATACTTTATCAAGGTTTCGCAAGAAATTATCAAAAGAATTCCCATAGACAGAAAAATCATCCATGAATACCTCTACAATACTCTCACAAAAACCATGAAAAATAGTAGACATGCATCTTTGAAAAGTAGCAGGAGCATTACATAAACCAAAAGGCATACGCCTATAAGCATAAGTTCCATAAGGACAAGTGAAAGTGGTTTTCTCCTGATCTTTAGTTTTAACAGCAATTTGTGAAAACCCAGAATAACCATCAAGAAAGCAAAAATGAGTATTTTTAGACAACCTTTCTAACATTTGATCAATAAATGGTAAAGGGTAATGATCTTTCTTAGTAACCTTATTAACTTTTCGATAATCAATGCACATTCTATACCCTACAACTACTCTTTGAGGGATGAGCTCATCATTATCATTAGGCACAACCGTCATTCCTCCTTTCTTAGGAACACAATGCACAGGACTAACCCATCTACTATCAGCAATAGGATATATAATACCAGCTTCAAGAAGTTTTAATACCTCATTCCTTACCACATCCTTCATCTTCGGAATTAGACGACGTTGATGTTCAACAACAGGCTTTGCATCATCTTCCATATTGATAGCATGTTGGCAAATAGAGGGAGAAATCCCCTTCAAGTCATCAAGAGTATAGCCAATAGCTCCTCGGTGTTTCTTCAATATTTCCAATAACCTTTCTTCCTCAATATCTGAAAGCTTAGAACTAATAATAACAGGATATATTTTCTTATCATCAATATGAGCATACTTAAGATTATCAGGCAATGGTTTTAAATCAAAAACAGGATCTTCCTTTGGTGGTGGTGTTGTACCTAGATCTTCAACCGGCAAGTCATGTTTAAGAATAGGTTGACGAAGGAAAATTTCATCAAGCTCATTTCTTTCTTCCCTAAAGACTTCACTCTCACTATTCTCCAAATGTTGCTGCAAAGGATTATTAGGAGCAAGAGCAATAGACGCACACTGTTCAACTCTAAAATCATTATTAGGCAAATCAGCTTTATAAGGAGTTTTGGCAAATTTAGAGAAATTAAACTCATAAGATTCACCAGCAAATTTAGTAACAATCTTTTCCTTCTTGCAATCTATAACAGCTCCACAAGTATTTAGGAATGGTCTACCAAAAATGATAGGACAATACTTACTAGCAGCAGAACCAAGTACTAAAAAGTCAGCAGGATATTTAATCTTACCACATAGAACTTCCACATCTCGAATAATACCAATAGGAGAGATAGTTTCTCTATTAGCTAGCCGAATAACCACATCAATATCTTCAAGTTCACAAGAACCAATTTCATGCATGATCTCCGTATAAAGCTCATAAGGAATGGCACTAATACTTGCACCAATGTCACATAAACCATAATAACAATGATCACCAATTCTAACAGAGAGCATAGGAACACTAGCTTTTCTAGACTTATTAGGATGCGAAACAATATTAGAAGCATCTTCACAGAAAATAATATGACCATCTTCTACATTTTCAGTCACAAGATCTTTGACTATTGCAACAGCAGGTTCTACCTTTATTTGTTCTTCAGTTCTATAGGTTTCTTTGCACTTTTATTAACCGCACTAGATATAACAGAGTACTCCTTCATTTTAGCGGGAAAGGAGTTTTTTCAATATAAGCTTCAGGAAGAATATGATCAACAGTTTCAATTATAGCACATTTATTTATAGATGGATCAATTTTATCTTTATATGGTTCATGATACTTATCAAAATTCTTCCTAGGCAATTCAAAGTGAGATGCAAAAGCTTTATAAAGATTTACAACGACTTGAGAATCAAGACCATAAGTAGCACTAATATTACGAAATTTATCAGTATCCATAAAAACTTCAATGCATTTATAATCAAAGTTTATACCTGACTCTCTATCTTTGTCGTTCTCCCATCCTTCAGTATTCTCCTGGATCCGATCAAGAAGGTCCCTTTTAAACTCTTCTTTATTGCGCGTAAATGATCCAGAACAAGAAGTATCCAGCAAAGTCTTATCTTGAAAAGACAATCTTGCATAGAAATTATCAATAATAATATTACCAGGAAGCTCATGAATGGGGCATTTGAGCATTAAAGACTTCAATCTCCCCAAGCTTGGGCAATACTCTCTCATCATGAGGCCAAAAATTATATATGCGGTTCCGATCTTTGTGAATTTCACTTGGAGGATAGAATTTGGAATAAAATAAAGGCACAATGTCCTCCCAATCAAGAGAATCCCTATTCTTCAGCAATTTATACCAGTGCGCCGCTTTACCAGACAGCGATATAGAGAATAGTTTCTTCCTAACTTCATCCATAGCAATACCTGCACATTTGAATAACCCGCATAATTCATGTAAAAACAATAAATGATCACCGGGATGGACAGTCCCATCCCCTTCATAGCGGTTATCCACAACACGTTCAATAATTTTCATAGGTATTTTGTATGGAACCTATTTCTCACCTGGCGCCTCATCCACTACCTTTGAAGTAGTAGTAGATTTCCCAAAGAGGAATTCAAGAGAAGACCTCTCCATAATGATTTATAGCAGCAGGCAGAAATAAAAACAGCACGTACAGTAAAAAGTTTCCCTTACCAATTCCACTTACCAATAGCGCTTCACTCCCGGCAACGGCGCCAGAAAATAGTCTTGATGACCCACAAGTATAGGGGGTGTATCGTAGTATCTTCGATAAGTAAGAATGTCGATCCCAACGAGGAGCGAAGGTGTTGACAAGCAGTTTCGATGAAGGATTCACTGTAAATGCTCACAGACAAGTATTCAGGGGGTGTTGATATAGCAGATGAATAAAGTACAAGTAAATAAAGTGCGAGAGAAATAATTGTAGCGAGTGGCCCAATCCTTTTTAGCACAAAGGACAAGCCGATTTGTTTACTTATAATGACCAAACGTTCTTGAGGACACACGGGAATTTAGTCTAGTGCTTTCGCTTCATATAGCTGATTAATCTTCATTGTTTTGATAAGTGTTTTGTGGGTGAACCTATGCTAATGTACCGCCCTTCCTAGGAATAATACATACTTGTGATTATACCCCTTGCAAGCATCCGCTACAAGAAAGTAATTAAGATAAATCTAACCACAGCCTTAAACTCTGAGATCCTGCTATCCCTCCTGCATCGATATACTAACGGGGCTTAGGTTTCTGTCACTCCGGCAACCCCGCAATTAGCAAGAATACAAGATGCACTCCCCTAGGCCCATAAATGGTGAAGTATCATGTAGTCGCGTTCACATGACACCACTAGAAGAATAACACCACAACTTAAATATCATAACATTGAATATTAACCAACATAATTCACTACTAACATTTAGACTTCACCCATGTCCTCAAGAAATAAACGAACTACTCACGAGACATCATATGGAACATGATCAGAGGTGATATGATGATGAATAACAATCTGAACATAAACCTTGGTTCAACGGTTTCACTCAATAGCATCAATAACAAGTAGAAATCAACACCGGGAGAGTTTCCCCTATCAAACAAACAAGATCAAACCCAAATTGTTACAGCGGTGACGAGGTGCAGCGGTGGGGATGGCGGTGATGATGATGATGATGATGATGGTGATGATGATGGAGATGATGTCCAACTCGATGACGGTGACGATGGTGTCGATTTCCCCCTCCGGGAGGGAATTTCCCCAACAGATTTCAGCCTGCCGGAGAGCTCTTTTCTCTCTGGTGTTCTCCGCCCCGAGAGAGTGTGACTCTTCGCGACTATCCTCCTCTGGGGCTTAGGTTTCGGACGAAGACGTGCGAAGAAAAGGAGGCGAGAGGGGGCTGTGGGCCTCCTCACGGGCGGCGCGGCCGGGCCTTGGGCGCGCCGGCCTATGAGGTGGGCCCACCTCGGGTCCCCTCGGCTCCCCCTTGGCTCCCTTCGTCATCTGGAAAATAGGATTTTTCATATAATTTCCGTCAGTTGATCTTGAAATTTTCATTCACGGTGCTTTTTCCAGAATCCCGGCTCCGGTGCGCGATCCTCCAATAATCATGAAACATGCAAAATAGATGAAATAACATAAGTACCATCTCCAAATATGAAATATATCAATGAATAACAGCAAATTATGATATAAAATAGTGATGCAAAATGGACGTATCACGCCATTATCACGGTTTTTCTTTTGTTGGTGCAGGAGTATGGCTGTGGTAGTGAGTTCTCCACCTGCGTCATCATCAGCGGCGGTGTGAGTGCTTGCAATGCCGATCATGTCATCCAATGTCAGATTGTTTTCATTGATCAGGCAAGTAAGCTTGTGCCAGAGCAGTCCTCCCCTCTGCAGGCCACCGATGAAGGCGTGCAAAGCGGTGCAATTATCCACGTTCTCAAACTCGTTCCTGGTTGCTAGCCATCGTGTGAGGAAATTCCGTGACGTTTCGCTTTTTTTCTGGATACATGCTTGCAGGTCGCTTATCGTAGCGGGTCTCTTGTAGGTGCCCCTGAAGTGCTTTTCGAAGGCGATCTTTAGATCGAACCAGCAGAAGATGGAATTCTCCGGGAGGTCTCCGAGCCAAGTGCGAGTTGGACCAATAAGGTACAACTGAAGCAAGCGGCACGCTATTCTCTGGTTCCCTCCGACGAAGCATACTACATTGAATTAATCTTCGATCCAAGTATCGGGCATTTCGTTGCCATCATAGTGCTTCAGATTTCCGGGTAGCTTAAGGTTCAAGCCTTTTGGATAGGGCTCTTCTCGGATCATTGATACGTCTCCGACGTATCGATAATTTCTTATGTTCCATGCCACATTATTGATGATATCTACATGTTTTATGCACATTATATGTCATATTTATGCGTTTTCCGAAACTAACCTATTGACAAGATGCCGAAGTGCCAGTTCCTGTTTCTCGCTGTTTTGGTTTCAGAAATCCTAGTAACGAAATATTCTCGGAATCGGACGAAATCAAGACCCAGGTTCCTATTTTTCCCGGAACCATCCAGAACACCAGAGAGCCGCCGGAGGAAGCCACCGGGGCCCCACACCACACCGCGCGGAAGGGGGCCGCCGCCCTATGGTGTGGTGGCCCTAGGCCCCCTCCGAGGCTGCCCTTCCGCCTATTTAAAGCCTCCATCGCGAAAACCCTATTACGAAGGACGAAACCTACAGAAACCTTCCAGAGCCGCCGCCATCGCGAAGCCAAGATCTGGGGACAGGAGTCTCTGTTCCGGCACCCTGGAGCGGGGAAGTGCCCCCGGAAGGCTTCTCCATCGACACCGCTGCCATCTCCACCGCCATCTTCATCACCGCTGCTGCTCCCATGAGGAGGGAGTAGTTCTCCATCGAGGCTCGGGGCTGTACCGGTAGCTATGTGGTTCATCTCTCTCCTATGTACTTCAATACAATAATCTCATGAGCTGCCTTACATGATTGAGATTCATATGATGATGCTTGTAATCTAGATGTCACTATGCTAGTCAAGTGAGTTTTACTTATGTGATCTCCGGAGACTCCTTGTCCCACGTGTGTAAAGGTGACAGTGTGTGCACCGTGTGGGTCTCTTAGGCTATATTTCACAGAATACTTATTCACTGTTATGAATGGCATAGTGAAGTGCTTATTTATATCTCTTTATGATTGCAATGTGTTTTGTATCACAATTTATCTATGTGCTACTCTAGCAATGTTATTAAAGTAGTTTTATTCCTCCTACACGGTGTAATGGTGACAGTGTGTGCATCCGTGTTAGTACTTGGCGTATGCTATGATCATGATCTCTTGTAGATTGTGAAGTTAACTATTGCTATGATAGTATTGATATGATCTATTCCTCCTACATAGTGTGAAGGTGACAGTGTGCATGTTGTGTTAGTACTTGGTTTAGTCGTGTTGATCTTTCTTGCACTCTAAGGTTATTTAAATATGAACATTGAATTGTGGAGCTTGTTAACTCCGGCATTGAGGGTTCGTGTAATCCTACGCAATGTGTTCATCATCCAACAAGAGAGTGTAGAGTATGCATTTATCTATTCTTTATGTGATCAATGTTGAGAGTGTCCACTAGTGAAAGTCTAATCCCTAGGCCTTGTTCCTAAATACGCTATCGCTGCTTGTTTATGTTTTTTGCGTTACTACTGCTGCGTTACTACTGCGTTACACTACGCTTGTTTACTGTCTGGGCAAAGCACTTTTAGGTGCCGTTGCCTTTGCTCATACTTATTTATACCACATGTATTTCACTATCTCTTCGCCGAACTAGTGCACCTATTAGGTGTGTTGGGGACACAAGAGACTTCTTGCTTTGTGGTTGCAGGGTTGCATGAGAGGGATATCTTTGACCTCTTCCTCCCGAGTTCGATAAACCTTGGGTGATCCACTTAAGGGAAACTTCTACTGTTCTACAAACCTCTGCTCTTGGAGGCCCAACACCTACAAGAATAGAAGCTCCCGTAGACATCAAGCTATTTTCTGGCGCCGTTGCCGGGGAGGAAAGGTAAAAGGCACTCATACTCCGGTTCCAGGTAGTACTTTTCTGGCGCCATTGTGTTTGTGCTCGAAGCTATTTCCTTTAGATCCTGCAATTGCATCTTTTTGTTTCTTGTTTACACTAGTTAGGCATAATGGACAACAATGAGCTTCTTATTCTATTTCCTGATTTAAGACATGGATGGTTTGATGCGAAAATTAAAAAACCTATGGAACATATTAGTATGAACGCTTTGAACACCATTGTTGCTAATGATATGGAAAATTCTAAGCTTGGGGAAGCTGGCTTTGATGAGCATGATATTTTTAGTCCCCCAAGCATTGAGGAGAAAATTTACTTTGATACTTTGCCTCCTATTTATGATGATTATAATGATAGTGGTCTTTTGGTGCCACCTACTATGGAGAGTAAATTTTGTTGTGATTATACTATGCCTCCTACACTTGATGAGAATAATAATGATAGCTACTTTGTTGAATTTTCTCCCACTACAACTAATAAAATTGATTATGCCTATGTGGAGAGTAATAATTTTATGCATGAGACTCATGATAAGAATGCTTTATGTGATAGTTATATTGTTGAGTTTGCTCATGTTGCTACTGAAAGTTATTATGAGAGAGGAAAATATGGTTGTATAAATTTTCATGTTACTAAAATGCCTCTCTACATGCTGAAATTTTTGAAGCTACACTTGTTCTATCTTCCTATGCTTGTTACTTTGCTCTTCATGAACTTGTTTATTTACAAGATTCCTATGCATAGGAAGCATGTTAGACTTAAATTTGTTTTGAATTTGCTTCTTGATGCTCTCTTTTGCTTCATACTCTATTTTTCATGTGAGCATCATTAAAACTGCTGAGCCCATCTTAACGGCTATAAAGAAAGAACTTCTTGGGAGATAACCCATGTGTTATTTTGCTACAGTACTTTGTTTTATATTTGTGTCTTGGAAGTTGTTTACTACTGTAGCAACCTCTCCTTATCTTAGTTTTGTGTTTTGTTGTGCCAAGTAAAGTCTTTGATAGTAAAGTTAATACTAGATTTGGATTACTGCGCAGAAACAGATTTCTTTGCTGTCACGAATCTGGGTCTAATTCTCGGTAGGTAAATCAGAAAATTATGCCAATTTACGTGAGTGATCCTCAGATATGTACGCAACTTTCATTAAATTTGGGCATTTTCATTTGAGCAAGTATGGTGCCCTAATAAAATCGATCTTTACGGACTGTTCTGTTTTGACAGATTCTGCCTTTTTTTCGCATTGCCTCTTTTGCTATGTTGGATGAATTTCTTTGATCCATTAATGTCCAGTAGCTTTATGCAATGTCCGGAAGTGTTAAGAATGATTGTGTCACCTCTGAACATGTTAATTTTTATTGTGCACTAACCCTCTAATGAGTTGTTTCGAGTTTGGTGTGGAGGAAGTTTTCAAGGGTCAAGAGAGGAGGATGATATACTACGATCAAGAAGAGTGAAAGGTCTAAGCTTGGGGATGCCCCGGTGGTTCACCCCTGCATATTCTAAGAAGACTCAAGCTTCTAAGCTTGGGGATGCCCAAGCATCCCTTCTTCATCGACAAATTATCAAGTTCCTTCTCTTGAAACTATATTTTTATTCGGCCACATCTTATGTACTTTACTTGGAGCGTCGTCTGTGTGATTTTGTTTTTGTTTTTGTTTGAATAAATGCTTGTGTGGGAGAGAGAGACACGCTCCGCTGGTTCATATGAACACATGTGTTCTTAGCTTTTAATGTTCATGGCGAAGGTTAAAACTGCTTCGTTCATTTTTATATGGTTGGAAACGGAAAATGCTACATGTAGTAACTCTAAAATGTCTTGAATAATTTGATACTTGGCAATTGTTGTGCTCATGTTTAAGCTCTTGCATCATATACTTTGCACCCATTAATGAAGAAACACTTAGAGCTTGCTAATTTGGTTTGCATATTTGGTTTCTCTAGAGTCTAGATAATATCTAGTATTGAGTTTTGAACAACAAGGAAGACGGTGTAGAGTCTTATAATGTTTACAATATGTCTTTTATGTGAGTTTTGCTGCACCGTTCATCCTTGTGTTTATTTCAAATAACCTTGCTAGCCTAAACCTTGTATCGAGAGGGAATACTTCTCATGCATCCAAAATCCTTGAGCCAACCACTATGCCATTTGTGTCCACCATACCTACCTACTACATGGTATTTCTCCGCCATTCCAAAGTAATTTGCTTGAGTGCTACCTTTAAAATTCTATCATTCACCTTTGCAATATATAGCTCATGGGACAAATAGCTTAAAAACTATTGTGGTATTGAATATGTACTTATGCACTTTATCTCTTATTAAGTTGCTTGTTGTGCGATAACCATGTTTCTGGGGACGCCATCAACTATTCTTTGTTGAATATCATGTGAGTTGCTATGCAAGTTCGTCTTGTCTGAAGTAAGAGAGATCTACCACCTTAATGGTTGGAGCATACATATTGTTAGAGAAGAACATTGGGCCGCTAACTAAAGCCATGATTCATGGTGGAAGTTTCAGTTTTGGACATATATCCTCAATCTCATATGAGAATAATAATTGTTGCCACATGCTTATGCATTAAAGAGGAGTCCATTATCTGTTGTCCATGTTGTCCCGGTATGGATGTCTAAGTTGAGAATAATCAAAGAAATCCAAAATGCGAGCTTTCTCCTTAGACCTTTGTACAGGCGGCATGGAGGTACCCCATGGTGACACTTGGTTAAAACATGTGCATTGCGATGATCCGGTAGTCCAAGCTAATTAGGACAAGGTGCGGGCACTATTAGTATACTATGCATGAGGCTTGCAACTTGTAAGATATAACTTTCATAACTCATATGCTTTATTACTGTTGACGTCAGAAACCCCCTGGCGGGCAGAGACAACAACACGGTAGGCCGGGAACAACTAGGGCTGCGGCTGGCCCCAGTCCTGGGCCGGCCGCAAAGCCTCTGGTCGCACGTCCGATGCTATCGCAAGGCGTGCCACCTGACCTATACCTGGTCAGGAAGGTGTGGATGATGCCTCGCTTAGTTTCCTGCATGGCATACACGTAAACATTAAATACGAGCCTCGATCGGCTCTCAGGTTATCCCGTGAATCGGCTCAAAGAGCCGATCCACCCATGATTCGAACGAGGTGTCCGAATATATGGTGGTCCTACTTGATCAAGATAAAGCTAATGAGATCTACGACGATTTAGGGTTTTCACCGCATAATCGGATCATCCTACTCACGATTGGGCCTCGCTCGCGCACGGTGACCGTAAGCCGATCCTAGACAGGCCTAAAAACCAACACGAGGTTGATCCCCGGAACATCCTTTCTAGGGCTAGCAAACGTCACCCTACACGCCGCTGGATCCTCCAACCCTTTGTAAGGCCTAACTATTGCGGATGTTAAACTAATCCTTGATGAAACAAGGAGCAACCGTAACGGATCAGATCTACTAAACTATGATCAAGCGGGGTGCCGCCCCTACACCTAAGATAGGTGTAAGGGCGGCTAGATGTGCAAGGGTCGCATAACGAAAGCATGTAATTCGAAGAACAATGCTAACCCTAACACATCCAAGATAACTACGTTGCTCGCCATCAAAAAGGCTTCAACACGAGCAACGCATGAACAACGTGGGCAGGCTTGTGCTGCCTAGATCGCAAGATGCGATCTAGGCAGCATGGTGCTTACCGGAGAAACCCTCGAGACGAAGGAGTTGGCGATGCGCCGAGATTTGTTTGTGTTGAACGTTGGTTGTTGTTTATTCCATAAACCCTAGATACATATTTATAGTCCACGGACTTTCTAGCGTGGGTGTGCACCTAACCGTGCACGGGTAAAACTCTAACTCTTAACCGACACGTAAACTAATATGTTACAGATAAAAGGGCAAACTAGCCCAAACTTTGCATGTAAGGCCGATTCACGTATTTCTTCCATCTATATATTCTTTAAGTCCATCTTGATCGCGGCCCACCTCGGCTCGGTCAAATTCTGTGATAACACATGCCCCCTGGTTTTGGAAATGATATTTCCAAAATCATTATGCTCTTCTTTCGTCGGGTCATGTCGTGGCAGAGCAGAACTGCCGCAGAATCCTCATCATGATGCCTTGCCCCTTCCACTTCTCCACGTGGCCGCAAAACTTTCCTGTTGGGTAACATCTCCTCGGAAACTGCTGTGGCATTGAATCTCTCTCATATCCCCTTCATTTAACCGTTCTAAACAGCTTGCTTCTCCTTCGTCCTCCTCGTATTAGCACCAAAAAAAAACCCTCTGTGCCACCATGTCTTCTTCCTCCTCCTCCGAGCTTTCCTACGGGTGCAACTCCTCCCGCGAGACGCCGCCGGAAATCCGTGCCCCAGAAGAATGGGACGAGGAGAGCCACGCCTCCTCCATTTGGTCTGAGGACGACAAGTCCTTGACCAGCGGGGATGAAGATCTTCAGTTCCTCGCCGACAGGGGAGGTCGAGAAAGCGAGGGCACCGGTTCCCCGGGACGGCTGCCCCACCTCTGAAGAAGAGGAAGAGGAATACGAAGACGACGATGACTCCCTCGAGGGCTACCCGCCGGCGAAACGCCTCCGCATGTGGTGGGACGACGACAAGCGACGATGAAGACGGGATGAAGCTCCCGTAGAGGGCTACGGGCGTAGCGACGAGGAGCCCATCGGCAGCAGTGCCGATGAGAGTTCCGAGGAGACGACGAGGGCAGTGATGGCCCGTAGAGTAGGATCTACCAGTATAGGCCTAGCCGTAGTAGATTGGCCAATAGGCCCTTCTTTTGTTCTTCCTTCTTTGAGCAATCAGTTCTTCCTTTGTAAGAAATCCTGTTTATTAATGAAGAAATTTCCCCAATTTGGTCTTGCCGATTTCTTTTGAACCGATTCTCAATGAGCCGAAGGCAACGCACCGGTCTCTCGTAATCCGTCCTTTCTCTCTTCGACCACAGGGTGACCGGAATCTTGGTCAAAACTCAATAAGCCGATATCAACGCATCAAGTCTTCATGAATTACCCTTCATCTTCTCGAATAATGAACTTGAGTTCCGCCAGATCACCACCTTTGACGAAAATCGCTGCGCAGGACTAGCCGATGGCCACCCAATCGGCTTTCAAAAACGGGGCCTCCATCAGGCCAGCTGCCCCCCGAGTCTCAATCAAGGCGAACAGATACGAGGGCATGCCATTCAGACAGATGGACCTGGCTAGGCCATGTCGAGAGAACTATCATACGAGCCAGCCGATTCCCATCAAATTGGCTCTCCAGAGCAGAGAACCTTCAGGGTGAGCTGCCCCCCGAGCTTCTTCCTGCACCTTGCCGGCCAGATCGGCTCCTTTCCTTTGGCGGATCTAATACAATCCATCCTTGACCTAATCTGCACGTCCAGGCTGCTCTTGGCATTGTTCTTGAAGAGAGGATCCGAGCCCTTGAACCATTGAACCACTCCATTGAGGAGCTCTCCCATCATAGTCTCTCTTCGTGGTCCACTTACTGCTCCATTGATCCCCTGACAGTTATACCTCTTGAGTCGATGGCCATGCATCGGCTTTCATATCCTTAAGTCGATGTCCGCTGGTTGTGCTCAAACTTTTCGAATTTTCACGGCCGACTTATGCATCGCCCCCCCATACTTCAATACCCATCACCAAAGGATGAGACACTTCTACTGCATATCCTCGTGTTTTATCCACCTGGGTGCCCCCCCGAGCCGATTCTGTCAAGAGAATTGATGGTATCGGCTCTGTTGGATAACATGTTGAACCTAGGCAGAATGGATGGTGAGGATAATTTTGGCCGATTGCTGGAATCGGCCTCCACGTTGCTTGCTCGGTGAAGGTCTTGTAATGTCCCTTCATAAATTTTTTGGGGCCGATCACAAGGATCAGCCTCGCCACGTTTGCTTATTGACGTGCTCTTGCTACTCGTTCCCGTGATAAAACCAGCCCAATCTCGACTTTATCATGTTGGTGCGCTTGCCGTCGTCCACCTTGAGTGCATCGTGTAATCGTGGAGCACTAAGCTTCGTCGGAAGAACGAGAACCATGTTTGTGCCAGCCGATGTTTCATCATCGGCTTTCCTTTGCTTGGGGCGCCACTCCATTTTCCGTGGACGACCCTCTTCATCTAGGGTTCGCTGAACCTTCGCGGCCAGATCAGGCCTTGCCTTCCTCAATGTATGCAAGTATAACCTCTCGGCTTCCTCCAGGCCGCGCAATCGCTGAACCCTGCGTTTGGGAACGGCTGAGTCCATCAGGGCACCACCTTGGCCGGTGGTACCTGTCTTCTTCTTCTCCCTCGTCTTCTGAATCTTCGAGATCTTTCAACCGAGGGGACTCAGCGCGTTTGCTTTGTGGCGGGAGAGGCCCTAGGCGCTTGAACACGGACACGTTGGCTGTCTCCTTCTTCTTCTGGTTGCATTCTTGCCGATTGTGGGCAATCGGCTCATTCCTGAATCCCAGTGTCTGAAGAAGGGACAGTCCCAGTGCCTATCCTCGTCGACTCGCTCCCCCAACTTTTCCTTGGCACGGCGCACGTGCTCCTCCTCATCACGATCATGCCGACGACGTCTCCTGTCGTCCCTAGCTAGACGATCTTCTTCATCATCGTCGTTGAATCGTCGGCGTTGGTCATACTGACTCACATACTTGTTGAGGAGGTGATCGAGAGAGGTCGTTGATACCTTATGTTTTTCACCTCTCCTCGTGACGTAGCGCTTGCCGTCTGGCGGAGCCGATCGCGTGGAGCGGCTTCCTCTGTATCTTTGCTATGAGAGCAGCTGCCCTCATCTCCGTCCTTACCAGAGTGGTGTCCAGGTCCTACCATGTTGATTTTGCACGGGAAATCCGGCTGGCACCCTCCATGGTAAGTATAATCCACCATATTCACGGCGGGGAAGGGGTGTGTGTCGACCTTCATGGCGTACTGGTTGAAAATTAACCATCCGTTTTCTATCGCCATTTGGATCTGCTGCCGCCACACCCTGCAGTCGTTGGTGGTGTGGGTGAACGTGTTATGTCACTTGCAGTATGGCTTTCCGTTCAGCTCTTGCACCGTGGGGATCCTGTGGCCTTCGGGTACCTTTATATGCTTCTCCGTGAGTAAGAGATCAAAAATCTGCTCCGTCTTGGTCACGTCGAAGTCGAACCCTTTTGGAGGGCCCTGCGGCTTCACCCATTTGCAGGACACGGGGCCTGTCGCTCGAGTCCATTCAGCCACTGCTATCTCCCGATCTCCCGCAGCTCCTTCATCCTCGTCTGCCTCAACCAGGGTCACCGCACGCTTGAATTTGTCCTGGTAAACATCTGGGTGGCGCCGCTCATATGCTGACAGCTTCGCACCATGTGCGCCAATGAAGGGTAGTCGCTTGGGAGGCCACGTCCTTCGATGATGAGAGACCCACCGCCAACTCGACTGCTTCTTTTTCACTTATATGAGTCGAAAAGCATCGGTTCCTAATGGTCCTAAGCGCGGACGTATTCCCGACACTGTCTCCCCGCGCTTCTGTCGTACTTGCGCTAGATCGGCAATACCAACATCGGAAGCCTCGAATGATACTGCTCATGGAACGCTCTTCCAACGCTTCCAAGTCCGGATGGAGTTCGGTGGCGACGATGTGCCACCACCAAAGCCGATCTGTGAGGGACTGCGAAGAACCTCACGCGCAACTCGTCCGATGCTGAGATCGTGCCCACTGGCAAATATCGGCTCACATGCTCGATGGAGCTGGAACCATCCGATCCACTAAACTTTGTGAAGTCCGGGAGCCGATATTTGGGTGGTAGCGGGATCAGTTCGTACTCGTTGGGGTACGGCTTGGTGTAGCCAAACGTCTTCCTTTTCGGCATCATGCCGAACTGATCTTTCAGTTGCACAAATCTGATCCGCCGTGATGGCTGAAGGTGTCGAACCCGAAGATTCGCCGGGGTGGCATACTTAACCAGCCATGCTTGCTTTTCCGGTTCTAAGCCAACTGCAGGAGCTGGGCTCTCGGAGGTTTGTCGGAGTGTCGTACTTAGCTTGCCACGTTTGCTTCTCAGATCGGCTCGACGTTCCTCCTGCCGTTCCAGAGGCCCCCGCTGTTGCCCCTGGTTCGAGAGTGCCCAGTTGCCGTCTGGTATGTATGCGCACGCGTATCCGTGCGGGATCTCCTTGGGTGCCTCAGGAATTGGTAGTCACTAGGATCACCACCAATCTTGTAGACGACGTATGCCGATGAGTTCGGCATTCGGTGCTGCCCATGCGAACGGCCGGTGGAGTGGCATCTCTCCTTTGAAAGTCCCCAGAGCTGGTCCCGACGGAGAATACCGGTGGCTCATGATTTCCTGGACCACGCGCAGAGCGACACGCTCCAAAGTGTTCACCAGGCTCTCAGAGTGGCGGTGCAGCGAATGAGCCACCATGTAGTTGATCTCCGGCGCGGCGACCTGGTGCGTTCTTCGACGGGGCGGAGGTCCACTCCATCGAGTGCGCCTTCAGGTGTGAAACCCTTCCACCTGACGCCATGGGAGCGGGTTCGGTGGAAAGAGCCGATGAGTTCGGCTTCGAGGGTTGCCTTGATCTCGTCATGCTTTTTCTTGAGCTCATCAGGCAGATCCTCGTACTTGACCGGAGTGCTTTCCGCCATCTCGGATGTAGATGGCGATGTTGTGGATGTCGAAGGTTGTCCCACCGGGCGTGCCAGAATGTGTTGACGTCAGAAACCCCCTGGCGGGCAGAGACGGGCAACACAGTAGAGCCGGGAACAACTAGGGCTGCGGCTGGCCCCAGTCCCTCAGAGCGACGGCCCGCAAAGCCTCCTGGTCGCACGTCCGATGCTATCGCAAGGGCGTGCCACCTGACCTATACCTGGTCAGGAAGGTGTGGATGATGCCTCGCTTAGTTTCATGGCATACACGTAAACATTAAATACGAGCCTCGATCGGCTCTCAGTTATCCTGTGAATCGGCTCAAAGAGCCGATCCACCCATGATTCGAACGAGGTGTCCGAATATATGGTGGTCCTACTTGATCAAGATAAAGCTAATGAGATCTACAACGATTTAGGGTTTTCACCGCATAATCGGATCATCCTACTCACGATTGGGCCTCGCGCTCACGCACGGTGACCGTAAGCCGATCCTAGACAGGGCCTAAAAACCAACACGAGGTTGATCCCCGGAACATCCTTTCTAGGGCTAGCAAACGTCACCCTACACGCCGCTGGATCCTCCAACCCTTTGTAAGGCCTAACTATTGCGGATGTTAAACTAATCCTTGATGAAACAAGGAGCAACATAACGGATCAGATCTACTAAACTATGATCAGGCGGGGTGCCGCCCCTACACCTAAGATAGGTGTAAGGGCGGCTAGATGTGCAAGGGTCGCATAACGAAAGCATGTAATTCGAAGAACAATGCTAACCCTAACACATCCAAGATAACTACGTTGCTCGCCATCAAAAAGGCTTCAGCACGAGCAACGCATGAACAACGTGGGCAGGCTTGTGCCTAGATCGCAAGATGCGATCTAGGCAGCATGGTGCTTACCGGAGAAACCCTCGAGACGAAGGAGTTGGCGATGCGCCGAGATTTGTTTGTGTTGAACGTTGGTTGTTGTTTATTCCATAAACCCTAGATACATATTTATAGTCCAGCGGACTTTCTAACGTGGGCGTGCACCAAACCGTGCACGAGTAAACTCTAACTCTTAACCGACACGTAAACTAATATGTTACAGATACAAGGGCAAACTAGCCCAAACTTTGCATGTAAGGCCGATTCACGTATTTCTTCCATCTATATATTCTTTAAGTCCATCTTGATCGCGGCCCACCTCTGACTCGGTCAAATTCTGGTGATAACAATTACTACCGTTGACAAAATTGTTTCATGTTTTCAAAATAAAATCTCTAGCACAAATATAGCAATCGATGCTCTCCTCTTTGAAGGACCTTTCTTTTATTTTTATGTTGAGTCAGTTCACCTATCTCTCTCCACCTCAAGAAGCAAACACTTGTGTGAACTGTGCATTGATTCCTACATACTTGCATATTGCACTTATTATATTACTCTATGTTGACAATTATCCATGAGATACACATGTTACAAGTTGAAAGCAAGCGCTGAAACTTAATCTTCCTTTGTGTTGCTTCAATACCTTTACTTTGATTCATTGCTTTATGAGTTAACTCTTATGCAACACTTATTGAGGCTTGTCTTGAAGTACTATTCATGAAAAGTCTTTGCTTTATTCATTTGTTTACTCATGTCATTACCATTGTTTTGATTGCTGCATTCATTACATATGTTTACAATATGATCAAGTTTATGATGGCATGTCACTCCAGAAATTATCTTTGTTATCGTTTTACCGCTCGGGACGAGCAAACTAAGCTTGGGGATGCTGATACGTCTCCGACGTATCGATAATTTCTTATGTTCCATGCCACATTATTGATGATATCTACATGTTTTATGCACATTATATGTCATATTTATGCGTTTTCGGAACTAACCTATTGACAAGATGCCGGTGCGTTCCTGTTTCTGCTGTTTTTGGTTTCGAAATCCTAGTAACGAAATATTCTCGAATCGGACGAAATCAGACCCAGTTCCTATTTTTCCCAACGATCCATCACCCGAGGCGCCGAGGGGCTGGTGGGCCCACACCTGGCGCGGCCGAGAGGGGGCCGCGCCGCCTATGGTGTGGTGGCCCTAGGCCCCCTCCGAGGCTGCCCTTCCGCCTATTTAAAGCCTCCGTCGCGAAAACCCTATTACGAAGGACGAAACCTACAGAAACCTTCCAGAGCCGCCGCCATCGCGAAGCCAAAATCTGGGGGATAGGAGTCTCTGTTCCGGCACCCTGCCGGAGCGGTGCCCCCGGAAGGCTTCTCCATCGACACCGCTGCCATCTCCACCGCCATCTTCATCACCGCTGCTGCTCCCATGAGGAGGGAGTAGTTCTCCATCGAGGCTCGGGGCTGTACCGGTAGCTATGTGGTTCATGTCTCTCCTATGTACTTCAATACAATAATCTCATGAGCTGCCTTACATGATTGAGATTCATATGATGATGCTTGTAATCTAGATGTCACTATGCTAGTCAAGTGAGTTTTACTTATGTGATCTCCGGAGACTCCTTGTCCCACGTGTGTAAAGGTGACAGTGTGTGCACTGTGTGGGTCTCTTAGGCTATATTTCACAGAATACTTATTCACTGTTATGAATGGCGTAGTGAAGTGCTTATTTATATCTCTTTATGATTGCAATGTGTTTTGTATCACAATTTATCTATGTGCTACTCTAGCAATGTTATTAAAGTAGTTTTATTCCTCCTACACGGTGTAATGGTGACAGTGTGTGCATCCGTGTTAGTACTTGGCGTATGCTATGATCATGATCTCTTGTAGATTGTGAAGTTAACTATTGCTATGATAGTATTGATGTGATCTATTCCTCCTACATAGTGTGAAGGTGACAGTGTGCATGCTGTGTTAGTACTTGGTTTAGTCGTGTTGATCTTTCTTGCACTCTAAGGTTATTTAAATATGAACATTGAATTGTGGAGCTTGTTAACTCCGGCATTGAGGGTTCGTGTAATCCTACGCAATGTGTTCATCATCCAACAAGAGAGTGTAGAGTATGCATTTATCTATTCTTATGTGATCAATGTTGAGAGTGTCCACTAGTGAAAGTCTAATCCCTAGGCCTTGTTCCTAAATCGCTATCGCTGCTTGTTTACGTTTTATGCGTTACTATGCTCGTTACTACTGCTTGTTTACTGTCCCGGGCAAAGCACTTTTGGTGCCGTTGCCGCCGCTCATACTTATTTATACCACATGTATTTCACTATCTCTTCGCCGAACTAGTGCACCTATTAGGTGTGTTGGGGACACAAGAGACTTCTTGCTTTGTGGTTGCAGGGTTGCATGAGAGGGATATCTTTGACCTCTTCCTCCCCGAGTTCGATAAACCTGGGTGATCCACTTAAGGGAAACTTGCTGCTGTTCTACAAACCTCTGCTCTTGGAGGCCCAACACTGTCTACAAGAATAGAAGCTCCCGTAGACATCAATCATCCTGCCAAAGTATTTTGGGCTAATGTTTTCAGATCTGTACTCGTTGAGACGTTCCCTTGCGTCACGTGGGACGTTGCGGGAAGACTTTGAATAGGAGCGAGATCTCCGGCCTCCGCCTCCACCTCCTCCACTGGGTGGTGGGGAAGGAGATCTGCGAGGGGGCCTGTGTGACCTTTTGCTTCGGCCTTCAGATTTGCCGCACCCTTCATGTTGCTGACTCCGGCTTCGGTGGCTGCCTTCCCCGTGATGGCGGTCGCCTCCCTCATTCCGGCTTCTGCGGAGCTCAGGCTCACGTTCTTCATACCGGCGCCGACGAGGTTCCGGCATACACTCCATGTTCCGATTCCTTTGAGGAACCACGTTGTCGCGGATGTTGATTCCGCCAGGCCCATGGGGTCTGGCGTTTCCGACTGGACTACAACGGAGAGGAGGCTGAGGAGGTGGTTGGTTCTGCAGCGGAGGTGATGGGTTCTGGTACTTGTCTCTTCCAGTGTACATTGGATCCTTTCCCTTTCTTGGGTCCGTCGGAGGTGTTTTCGAGGGTATCGGGATCAGATTTGGATGTTCTCTGGTCCTCCTTCTGCGCTCCGTGGATTCGATGCGCGATTCATCGTCAGGATGCTGTCTTCCGGAGGCATCCTTCTGCGCGGTGGATACACACAAATCCGGGTTGGATTCCAACCTGCGCGAAGTATCTGCCTTACTCTGTTGCTTCATTGCTGAAGCTACCAGCGTGCGGAGGTGTGCGATGTCGATTTCCTCATATTTTTGGCCAGAATCTCCGCGGCTTTCTTCATATTGTCCTTTGGAGTGGCCAGCGGCTGCTGGTTTGTGGGGGTTGTGAAGTTGATCTTTCAGCGGCCGATGGCCTCCTGGCGGATCCTATCTGTTTCCTTACCAGCATCCTCTATAATGGTTTCCCACTGTGCTCAGAGTTTCTTGGCCTCTTCCAAACATTTTGCGGCTTTGCGCTCTCTTTTGAGGAAACTTTCCATCACTTCTTCTGCCTCTTGCCTTTCCTCCAGCATTGCTGCTGCGGTGTTGGCAAATACTTTGGCTGCGGCTAGCATCTCCTTTATTTTTGCTCCTAGAGCTTTAGGATCTGCGGCATCGTCTAGAGTTATTGGTTTGTTGAGGATTTCCGAGTGCACAATAGCACCCCGGCCTGCCTGTTCGACAAGCTCTTCCGCAGACAAGTTTCCCCTGTGCCCGGAGATATGCCCTTCCCCGGAATCCGGCACAACGCGGTAGCGAGGACGCGAAGGCGGAGTCTCCGAAGTGGACGGGCCTAGGAGCCCTACGTCGGTCGGAGTTACTTCTTCGTCAGTTTCATGCTCTAGCCCAGTTATGGTTGCGAGGACCTGCTTGGGCGGAGCGGATTCTGCTTCGGCTGCCTCCTCGTCTTCCAACTCCTTCATAGCGCGATTGTATTCTTCTGTGTTCATGGTGAAAACATCGTCTGCGGTTGGGCTTAGATTGCCCAGGATTGATTCCTCCTTATCTCCGGCATCCTCTTGCTGATCCGGAACGTCGCTGTCTCCGGCAGCATCCTGCTGAGCCGGGGCGTCGCTGTCTCCGGTAGCCTCAACCTGCATGGGTCCAGCTCCTTCCAGAGGAGGGGCGGTTCCTGCGGTATGTGCGAGGAAGTGCACGAAGTGACACCTTTTCTTCTCTAACACCTGGGAGACCCAGGCGGATCTGCTTCCACCGTAATTTCCTGCTCATGGGCGGATTGGGTGGGTTTTGAAATTTCCAGATCTAAGGCAGAATATTCCTTAGGAGGTTCCTGCGTCTCATATCGGATCTTCGCGACTGCGTCTGCTCAGCAGCGGTCGCGTCAGCGTGACTTACCATGGCGTTTCCGTCGGAATCGACGGTCTCGCCGATGAAAATGTGGATGCCGCTGATTGGGATGATGGAGAGCTTGACGGGGTCGGTCTTAGCCGGAATCCAGCACTCATCCTGAGGGACGATCGGGAAATTCCCGGCGTAAAGGACACGCCCCTCAGCGATGGATTCATCGTAGCTTCCCATGGCGGAACCCTCCCGGTTCCGGCCTCCAGACGTCGCTGGCCCCACAGTGGGCGCCAACTGTCGTTGCTTATTCAACGGTACCTCCGAGGAGGGATCCTCACGAGGGGGAGAAGAAGTAGGGGTCATCGAGCGGAGAGTTCTCGGGACGGTGGTACACGATTTACCCAGCTTCAGAACACCTACACGATGACAGGCCTACTGCTGCTTGTCTGGAATTATCTAGGCGCTTTCGCATTATTACAATGAGTTGTGGTTGTGCCTCTAGGGCTCCCAGGATCCGGCTTATAAAGACGTCCAGATCTAGGGTTACACGGAGAGTCCGAGCCGGAATACAAAATGCCTAACTACGGAATATTACATTGCCGTGTTCGTCAAGGATCCAGCCTTCCTTATGCGTCGTATTGGATCCGAATACTTCATGGGTCTTCACGGATCCAACTATCTTCATGGGTCGGTTGAGATTCGGCTCCTTGTTCCTAGACTGGACATCATCCATCTTGATCTACAACAACTGAGTCGCCCGATGGGCCACATGCCACCATCACCGTCTATGGGGGTGGCTTACCGGATCTAGGCCACGCCGTTGATATACCCATAAAGTATACCCACAAAATTGACATTACTTTATCATGATCATGATAATTCTGTAATTATGTGTTTGGTAGAAGAGTGAGAATTTTCTTCCTGTGTTCATTATGACGTTTTGTTTTGTCTCATGGACTTCCATTTATTTTGTCATGCACACTTGAAAACACGCTTTTATGAGAGTCGAACGTTCTCAACAAAACTATCAATGATTGAAAATATTCACAGTTCGCCAGACACTAAAAATACAAACTTTAAAACTATGTTCAGTAATTGACTCAGAAATCACTTCGCGGAACATCTTCTTCAAGCTAAGAACTTGGGTCACACTATGTCGTATACTCAACACGATGATAGAACCTTATGACTCTAGCATAAGGGAATGTAGCACATTCTTTTTCTCTCATGTAACCATTGTGGTAGCATTGAGCTCAACTCAACGCTCCACCTAGTTATTGATGGCTTCCAAGTGCAAGAGATCAATTGTAGTACTTTTCAATAAGAAATGTTGTCAAATCCACGAGGAGCTGAAGGTATTGGTTAGCGAATTTGATAAGTAAACAATAATAAGAATGCAGTAGTTTTAGTGTTTTGGGTGTTTAGTTTGCAATAAAAATAATGTGCGGAAAGTAAATAGCAATATGCAAATGCTCTCAATGAGAGAAAACCCAATCCTCCATGCAGCAAGAGGACAAGCTCAAGTGTTTGTGTGCTTATATGTGACAAGGGTTCCCGAGGGCGGCATGCATTTACTAGCATATAGAGTTCTACACAACATGGTAAATATTTTGTCAAGTTTCATCCCTTAGGGGTGGATCCTAAATTAGGTGCAGCCATAGGTATGAGAAAATGAACCCCTTATGATGGATCATAGAGCCATTTTCATGAGAAAGTATAGGAATCATTAAGATATAAATGCCCCATCATAGCAAGTAGTCTATTGGTTCCCGACATAAACCCCTCTAATGCAACTCAAAATATTGGAAACGGTTTCTGTCATTCCGTCCCCTCCAACACTCATCATTGCATTAAAGTGCAGCCCTATAAGCCCATATAGATGAATTAATATGAAGTCGATGTTCTCATAAAACCATCATAGAACAACATAAAAGATAAAAACTTGACCAAATACTCATTGCACATCATATAGATTCATAGCCAAATCATGCTATGCTACTCACAAGTGTCAAACATGATATGTACTAGAGGCATAATGATTACAACACAATTTGAAAGTAAACTCTCTCCATCAAATAAAGACAAAGTACCAATCACAAACATGTAACTAGCCCTTAAAAAAATATCTGAGGTTCAATCAAACACAAACTATGAGGGGGATGAAGTCGATCTCGTAGATGATGATGGTGGTGATGATGATGCTGTTGGAGATGTTGATGTAGATGACTCACCCTATGTCAAGGAGGAGTGGTGATGATGATGGCGTCGATTTCCCCTTCACCGAAGGCACCGGTGCAACCCGATATGTCCTGTCCCGGAGTAGGAGAGGACTTTCGCCTCCATTGCGGCCTCAATAAATCTCGTCACAAATATGGCTTAGGTTTTTTTTGCCGAAACGGAGGTGTCTGTATGAAGGGGGACCCAAGACTATGATCGATGCCCGTTTGAGCATGGGTGGAGCGCCTAGATAGGTAGGTCGCGTCACTTGTCTTCTTTCGGCCCTCGTGGCCTCCCTCTCGTGCTTCTTTAGCCCCTCGAGATATCAATTGTGGATGGGGGACATTTGTTTGCAGGCTCTTTTTATGCAATGTCATTGAAATATATTATGTTTTTAAACAAATTCCTTGTTATCCATATGGGCTAATTATGTTCAGTGAAAAAATTAGAACAAAAGATAGTTGGAATTAACAAATCGCTAGGAAGATCAACATCATGAACCCATCATGGCAGGGAAGGTTGGTTTGACCCCTCTTTCTCTAACGGAAGTTTTATTTTATATAATATTGTAATTGGAGTGGACTCCTATTAAAGCACATGACCTACTTAGTTTGGTAACTATACCTAAACAGTAGCATGAATAATAGAACATAATCAGATTGTTTTAAATAGAACATTCATAATAACCTAACCAACACATTCACAATATCATAAACTGAATTATGGAAACACAAATTGTCATAACAAAACATAATACTTGCAGTAACTTAAAAAACACATTCGCAATAACATAAACCGAAATACGTAAACACAACAATATAAACGTAATATTCAAAATACCCAATCAATATAATGTAACATATTTTTAATAGGAAATTTACAATGACCTACACAAAACATAATAGATTAAATGTCTGTAAATACGTATAAACCCTAGTTCATCGTCACAATGGCTGGCCACACATATATTTATACCTTCAATTAAGCGGGAGTTCTTTGTCGTCTTGTCCGACGATAGGAAACACACTGAAATCTATCTTTACAAAGGACAATTGCTAACAAGATTCTTACTCATTGAAGGCAAATAACAGAATGTTCTTCCGCATGCACCATGATCTTTCCCAAGTAAAATTCAGAACTACCACGTTAGACCCACGAATGCAAGCATGCAAGCCATTCTCATTAGGATGGTGAAATCCCTTGAGACACGAGAATAGGAACAATACATGAAAATATCATCACACATAATAATATCAGAACCAATAACGATCCATGAATCATTCAAAATGGCGTTCGTTCAATCTTTTTTTGTCGGTGGCGTATGTGGTTTCATTTGACACCCATGCATCTTATCTTTTATTTGTTTACCTTCATTTGCTTGTGGTAGTGGTACTCATGAATGAATTTGTAAAAGCCGTGGTCATATCTAGCGCATGAGTCATGTACAGTTCGGCCAGTTCATAACTGCACACAACACAAGCAATTCTTTGCCACAGTATGTGAATATGTGATCGGATTGGATTTGTGTGACTCCAAACACGATCTGTGTGGGGCCTAATTACTGGTGTTAATTTGACCATTTGTGAATCCTCTCGAAGGGGCCATGTTCACTTTCATGTTTCAACGTCGTCCAGCATGAATTCTGGTGCTCTGTTGACATTTCCGGCGAGAAATTAAGATATACTCTATACAAGATGCACATCGAGGAACTCTATAATTAGAACTGTTGAGCAAGCATTTGCCATTTCCGTCAGCGTCAGCGCCCGTGCACGTGCCCAAATGCCAAACCGTGGAACCACATCCAGATATAATAGCTGAGCAGCGACATCTCACCTTATAATTTAGCTGCATTTGGCGTGCGGTACTCATGAACATATCAAGTCCCCATCCTGTCTACAGTGTAGCCTGTCGTTATGTGAGATCATAATTTTGGAGTCAAACGGCGCGCGAATTCTACAGAAGCAAAATACATTAGTGATTCGCATGAACTACATAAACAGGAAGAGAACCCGCGTGCATTTGCATATGCTTGCTACGTACACAGCCATGGACGTCTCGTCACTCTTTGCTGTCCGGCACTCGCCGCTCTTCCTCCTCCTCGCCCTGCTCGTGCCGCTCTTCTCCTTCCTGGTCGTTTTCTCCACCAAGAAGAAGAAGAAGCTTCCTCCACCCAGCAGCAATGGCGATCAGCAGCTTCCTCCGTCCCCGCCGGGTCTTCCCATCCTCGGCCACCTCCATCTTCTCGGGTCCCTGCCGCACCGGAACCTCCGCTCGCTGGCCGAAGCGCACGGTCCGGTCATGCTGCTGCGCCTCGGCCGCGTGCCCACCGTCGTGGCATCCTCCGCCGCCGCCGCGCAGGAGGCCATGAAGACCCGCGACCTCGCCTACGCGAGCCGCGCCCACATGCTCATGGCCGACAAGCTCCTCTACGGTCAGGACATGGTGCTGGCGCCCTACGGCGAGTACTGGCGCCAGGCGCGCCGCGTGTGCGTGGTGCACCTCCTCAACCCGCGCCGCATCCGCTCCTTCCGCCGCGTCCGGGAGCAGGAGGTCGCCGCCCTGCTCGGCCTCGTCCGCCGCTCGCCTCCGGGTGGCGCCGTGAACCTCAGCGACGTCATCACCTCCTACTCCAACGCCGTCATCAGGCGCGCCGCGTTCGGCGACGGGGACTACTGGATCGACGGCGACGACGGCGGAGAGAAGCTCAGGAAGGTGCTCGACGACTTCGAGCACCTGCTGGGGACGGCCACGGTGGGGGAGTTCGTGCCGTGGCTGGCATGGCTCGACACGTTGGCGGGGGTGAATGCCAAGGCGACGCGCACGTTCCAGGCGCTGGACGGGTTGCTCGACCGGGTCATCGCGGTGCACCGTCAGCGGCGCCTCGCTGGTGGACGGCCGGTGGGCGACGACGGCGAGGACGATCGGCGGGACTTTGTCGACGTGCTGCTGGACGTGAACGAGTCGGGAGAAGAGGCCGGCGGAGTCCACTTTGACGAGATCCGCATCAAGGCCATTATGCTGGTAAGTACGTACTCCTCCTATATATGTTTGGTCCCGCATGACACTACAACGATCAGCTCGATCATGCTATGTAGGCAACAGCAGAGAAAACCCAGGTGCATGTTGGAACTTATCTTGTTAGTAATTCATTCAGCATGTTTAGTTACGTAGCTAGCTAGCTGAGATGGATAAAGTAGATAGTGGTTAGGCGAAAACTTCGCTACATGTAGCCCTTTATTTGCAAAAAATCGAAAATAGTATTTTTAAGTTTTAAAAAAATCTGAAAAAAAATCCTGGATGTAGAGAAATCTACAAACGTGTAACATCTCAATGTGAAATTCTTTGTATAGTAGACTACACAAAAATGACAAAAATCTGACAGTTTTTATAGTTTTGAAATGTGCAGTATTCACTATTCTTAGATCCACACATTTGTGATTTTTTTTGTAGCCTAAAGTACTAAGAATTTCACATTAAAATTTTGCATGATTGTAGATTTCATCATTGGCTACGTACATGATTTTTTTTAAGAATTTTTGAAAACTTAAAAATATGATTTCCGAATTTTTGAAAATAAAGAGCTACATGTAGGGTTGTTACTGTGAGGCTAGCTTCATGCCTGTAGTGTTTAGCCTGATCAGTGTGGCCGTTGAGAAATAGTCGTGCAAGTGCCTAGTCCAACTCGTGAGAATAGGGCATGGTGTTAGTGGCCGGTATGGGCCCAGGTTTCCTGTATACTACATTGCCTATTTAAGCTGACGAAAGGAATGAGAAAATGTGGCCTGTGGGCAGAGAAAACATGTACTACCTGTCTATTTTTAAATATCCAAAATTTGTCTAAATTCGAATGTATCTAGACACTTTTTTAGTGCATAGATACATCCGAATTTAGACGAACCTTCCACGGACGGAGGGAGAGCATTCGTTGGTGCCAATGGAGAGCCTTGTGTCTTCCTTGGTGTGTGAGTTTTTTTTTTCTGGGTTCTTTCTCAGCGCGTGTGTGTTCATGTGAGAGTCCTGAGGGCATCTCCAACCGGGCGACCCATCCCGCGCCCGCGCGTCCGGATGGGTCGAGCCGGACAAAAAACCGGCCCAGCGCGCGGACCCATCCCGGATGCCCGCGTCGGATCGCAAACCCGGCCCAAATATTGGCCGGGTTTGCGTGGCCGGACGGAAGGCTGTCGCTCGCGTCGCCCCTTGTCCGCCCCGGCCGCGTGTCATAGGCATGAACAATATTTTTCATTAAAAAGAACTCATTACATTTTTTTTAGCTACTACTTCTACCCTAAATACGTATGGGGCCGGCGGTCTCGCCGGCGACTCCTCGCCGGCTCGCCGTCGGGGCCGTGGATTTCACTCGACGCGGGCGGCCTGTACGCGTGAGGACGCGGGCGGGTGCCTGGCCCTCGTGGATCTCCTGCCGCCGGCGCATGCGCTCTTGCCGGCCACGCTCCACCGATGCAGCATCCTCCCGGGCGCGCCGCTCGGGCGAGGGCATCTGGATGAGGTGACGGGCTGCTCGCATAGCGAGCAGCTCGTTCTTCGGCCGAGGAGGTCGCCTGGCGGCGGCGGCCGGCCCGCCGGATGCCCTCGTGCTCGCCGTCACGCGCGTGAGGTCGGCGAGTCGCTCCTCGATGGCGGCGTTGATGTTCGCCGGCGCGAGGTCCCTCGTTGACGGGCTCCTCCGCGGCGGCGCCCACTCTCCGCGGCCTCGTACCGGCCGTCCGCGGTCTCGTGCCGCCCTCGCGGCCGCCTCCACCATCTCCGCGTCACCGGCCTTCGTGCCGCCTCGCGGCGACGCGGAGCGCCTCGTCGTCGGCGACCCAGCGAGTCCGCGCGCTCCTCCTCCACCGTCCGTGGCCGGCGGCGAGGAGAAGCAGCCCATGGCCTGCAGGGTGCGCGGCATGGCGACGGAGAAGGTGGGGGGAGAGGATGTGTTGCGGTCTGTGAGACCGCCGCCGTCTTTATAGCCGGCGGCGGCGGGAAACTTGGGCGGTCGCTCGCGCCAATGGCGTTCCGCGCGCACGGGAACCTTGGTGCGCGGGAACTTTCGGCGTTCCACCGCCCACCATGGCTGTCCCGTCGAGCCGCCATGGCGCGCCGCAAGGAAGACGAACCACGTGGCGTCGTTTGGGTCGCGCGTTGGGCGCACCGTGCGACCCAACGGACACGCGAACGCGGGCGCTATCCGCGTGTCGGGCGGCGACCAAACGGCCCAAAAGACGGCCCAGCGCGTCCGTTTGGGTCGCCCGGTTGGAGATGCCCTGAGAGAGAAGAGGAAGCTGCAAGGTGCAGCCCCAACAGTGCAAACATGTCAGAGCTACAGGAAGCGCTGACTCTGATCATCTTCACTTCCGTCCCCATGCGGTGGTGGAGAAGGCTTGCTCCTTCTCTTGTCCCCACCAATGCTTATCCAATACGTATCCGTTATCCGACCCCCTATTTGGTTGATGAGCAAGCGAGCAATGTCTTGTAGTGCGTTACTAGCCACTCTCATGGTGGTAGTACCTTTCTTGGATACGGGTTCTTCATGCAATCTCCATGTATTTTTGTCTATGCGGCGTATTTTGTCTTCAAGGATGCATAAGTGAAATACAGTAGATGGTATTGGCCTTATTTAACTATTTTGACTCTCATTCCCAAAAAAAAAAAACTATTTTGACTCTTTTCTTGTTGCTCTTCCTAATTATACATAGGATATATACTATTACCTCTGTTTTGAATTGTGAATCTTTTTTGAAAATTTAGCTTTTTTAAAAAAGATTACATTTTGGGGTGGAGATAGCAAGCGTGACCTAAACTTCTGCCCACAATTACGCAGGATATGTTCGCCGCTGCCACTGACACGACATACACGGCTTTGGAATGGGCCATGGCGGAGCTCATCAACCACCCGTCCGAAATGCATAAGCTCCAGGACGAGATCCGCGCCGCCGTCAACGGCGCCAACCACGTCAACGAGGACCACCTCGAGCAGCTTCGCTACCTCAGGGCTGTGATCAAGGAGAGCCTCCGGCTGCACGCGCCCCTGCCGCTCCTTCTGCCTCGGGAGACGCTCGAGGAGACGGAGCTGCTAGGCTACCGTGTTCCGGCGAGGACCCGAGTGGTGATCAACGCGTGGGCCATCGGCCGCGACCCAGCGACGTGGGAGCGCGCCGACGAGTTCGTCCCGGAGCGGTTCATGGATGACCCGGCAGAGTACGGGGTGGTGCAGGATTTCAGCTTCGTGCCGTTCGGCGCCGGGAGGAGGGGGTGCCCAGGGGCTGGTTTTGCCGCGCCGTCAATGGAGCTCGCTCTGGCGAGCCTGCTGTACCATTTCGACTGGGAGCTGCCGAACGGGACGTCCAAGGTGGACATGCGCGAGCAGTTTGGGATCTCGGTGCGACTCAAGACGCCGCTGCATCTGGTTGCTAAGCCGTGGTCTCCTTGAGCGCCGCGCGTGGCTTGCTTGAAGATCTACTAGACCTTCCATGGCTGATGGATGTGATGTAAAGTGGTTTACCACCTTATACCGATGTAAGTGCATGTACGTAAGATACGTGAGTTGCACTCTCACGTAAAGTTACGTCAACAAAAACAATTACACTATTACAATGTATAAAGTAAATAAGCTTCATGTGACCAGCGGGAGCCGGAGACTCTTGTGCACGACCTTGATTAAATGGTGCACCCCAGCAGAAGTGTGAGGAGTTGAGACCGCCGTGACGTTTGGAGGGCGGAGCCCAATGGGCCAAACCTGATGCACGGGCATCAGGGTACACAAATAATTTTAGTAGCACTTACCATCAGGAATCGGCATGTACATCAGGGTGGGTCGAGCATCGTGCATTAGGGTGGGCCGCCAGCCGCGCGTTGTGCATCAAGGCTACCGGGCCTTGGCTTTCGGCGGATCCTATACACCGACCAGGTCGGTGTATACCCGACGCCGCACACCTCTGTATGGGCCGGGCCTAATTAGCATTTTCGGGAATTTGCCTCTTTTCGTTTCTGTTCTCTTCTTTCTTTCTTTTTGTTTTTTGTTTCTTTTTCTCCTTCAGATTCGAAAATTATTATGATTCAAAAAATATTCAAATTTGAAAAATGACCATATTCGGAAATTCGAAAATTGTTCAGATTCGGAATTTGTTCAAAGTGAAAATTTGTTCAAAATAGAAATTTGTTCAAATTTGAAAAATGTTCAAATTTGAAAAATGTTCAAAATTAAAAAATGTTCAAATTTGAAAATTGTTTAAACTTAAAAATAGTTTAGATTAAAAATTGTTCAAACTTAAAATTTGTTCAAATTTAAAATTGATTCAAATTCGAAAATTGTTCAGATTCGAAATTTGTTCAAAGTTAAAATTTGTTAAAAATCGAATTTTTTTCAAATTTGAAAAATATTCAAATTGTAAAAATTAATAGAAAAAAGAAAAACGTTACCTGATGCTGTTGGGCCGGGCCCATCAAGCCACGTCGGACCAGCGGTGCACCTTCTGCTTCTAATAACCAAATGGATGGGCTGGGCCCAACAACAGCTGAGGGTGTGCGGCTCGTCGCTCGCCACCGACCAGGCAAAGCACCTCCCTTAGCTTTCCCGCCCGACTATGCCACGTTAGTATCTACTGGAGTAGGGATGAAATAGGCACCCATGACCCGCGTACCCGCCGGGTAAAACCCCAATAAAAATATGGGTATGGGATAAAATATTAGCTATGTGTTTGTAAATGGAAAAAATATCATACCTATCGGGTGGAGCGGGTACGGGTATGAGATCGTGAAACCCATACACATATACCCATATAAATTTGACAAATGGCCATCCTAATATTCTAAACTACTTAATTTCTCCTCTAATCATATTTTTATGTTGCTAGGCTGAACTTCACTCCTTCCGGTCTCACAATCGCTGGTAGCCATCGCTAGCGCTATTCTGGGAACGTGAAATTAATGTCAATCCGACGATCCGACAGGAGGAGATGCTTGACTCAGAGTTTAGATGTTCTATTTTCCAATGATATAATTTTTATATTCTACAGTTTATATTATCTTGGTTAAATTGACAATCTAAATACGCGCAAGTCTTATAGATCGGAACAAAGGATGTACTCCGTAATAATTATGCAATCATACAGCAACTTAGAAAAGAACAGAAAATCCCAAGAAAAGCAGGTCGTCCAGGTGACCACGCAGCCCAAAGTAAAAAAAAGGCCCATACAACATGACTGGCAACCTGTAAAATGTATTTCCAGGCCGGCGAATTTGATGAGAAATCAAAGCCTGGACGCCGTGATCAGATGCTCTTCATTGTTGTTAGCCAACGCACGCGCCCTGTCACGGAGCAGAAGCTTCTGCACCTTTCCTGTGGAGTTCCTGGGCAGCTGGTCCACGAACACCACCTTCTTCGGCACCATGAAGCGCGCCATCTTGGTCCGGCAGAAAGACACGATCTCCTCTTCCTTGACCTCAGAGGCGCCGTCCTTGAGCGACATGAACGCGCACGGTGACTCGCCCCAGTGCGGGTGCGGCATGGCCACCACCGCCGCCTCCCGCACCGCCGGGTGGCCGTACAGCGCCGACTCCACCTCGACGCTGCTGATGTTTTCTCCGCCGGAGATAATCACGTCCTTGGACCGGTCCTTGATCTCCACGTACCCATCCGGGTGCACCACCCCGACGTCGCCGGTCAGGAACCACCCACCGCGGAATGCCGCCTCTGTGGCCTCCGGGTTCTTGTAGTACCCCTTCATGACGCTGCTCCCGCGCAGCACGATCTCGCCGAGGGTGGCCCCATTGCGCGGCACGCTCGCCATGGTCTTGAGGTCCTTTACGTCTAGGGCGGCGAGTGAGAGCGCGCTCACGCCCTGCCGCGCCTTTAGCGCCGCACGCTCCGGCGCCGGCAGCACATCCCACTGCTCCCGCCACTCGCACAACGTTGCCGGCCCAGTCGACTCCGTCATGCCGTACGAGTGTGTTACCTTGAAGCCGAGCTGCTCGACGCTCTGGAGTAGCCCCGCCGGCGGCGGCGCGCCGCCTGTGAGCACGTTTACGGGATAGGGCAGCCGCTCACGGCGGCCCTCTATGAGGATATTGAACAGCACCGGCGCCGCGCACATGTGGGTGACCCCGTGGGCGGCAATAGCGGCGTACATGTTGGCGGCGGTGGGCACGCGGATGCAGACGTTGACACCGCCGCACGCCGCCACGCCCCACGTGAAGGCCCAGCCGTTGCAATGGAACATGGGGAGCGACCAAAGGTAGACGGGCTCATGGCCGAGACCCCATTGGATCATATTGGACACGGTGCTGAGATAGGCACCGCGGTGGCTGTACACGACGCCCTTGGGAGCCGACGTCGTGCCGGAGGTGTAGTTGAGAGTGATGGCGTCCCACTCGTCGCTAACGTCACGGGGAGAGTACCGCGCCGGGTCGCCGCGTGCCACCAGCTGCTCGTACTCGAGGTCGGCGCCGGCCATACGGGCGCCCGTCGGCTTGTCTTGGTCGTCGATCACCACGAGCACCGGCGGCGGCGCGTCGGTGCTACAGGCTTTGATCGCCTCGGTTGCGACGCCTATGTACTCGTAGTCCACAAATAGCACCTTTGGTTCGGCATGGCTGATGATGGTGGCCACGCCGGCCGCGTCCAAGCGTGAGTTGATGGGGTTGAAAACCGCGCCGGCCATCGGCACCGCGTAGTGCAACTCGTACAACGCCGGCGTGTTGGGTGCAAGAACCGAGACCTTCAATGCGAGAAAGTGTTTGATACTCCAGTTAAGGTAGGAATAATAAAAGGGATAAAGGAATTAAGCATTGAACGTACGACGTCGTTCTTGGACACGGCCATCTCCTGGAGTGCGGCGGCGAGGCGGCAGCAGCGTTGGTACGTCTGCATCCAGGTGAAGGTGGTGCTGCCGTAGATGAGGGAGGTGCGGTCGGCGTAGGCGGAGGCGGCCCTTGTTAGGAAGGTGATGGGGCTCAGAGGAACGTGGTTACCATCGCGCTTTGGGAAACTGTCCATGGTATCTCTGTCACTTGCTAGATATGTGAAATGATATGTTTTTGCATGCGGCTGAGAGCAGGGTTAGGGACCCTATTTATAGCAAGGATTTGGATTTCTTTTTTGGGACTTCAGCGGGACTGAATAAAATAGGCTAATTTCGGCCATTTCATATTGGTTCTGTCATATCTATGATGAACGAGAGAACCAAAATTTGAATGTTCGAACAAAATCTGTCCAATTCATTTTCTAGAAAATTCAATTTTTTTCACCGAAAAAAAAATATATCACAATCTAGAAGATCTCATCTGGTAAATATTCTTATCAGCACAAACGAAATGCGGGAATTTCAGCCGATTTTTGATTTTTTTTCCTTGCAAAATCCAATCCTCGGAATTATAGTGAACTTTTCACACATATATAGCACCAATTAATGTTGCCAGATTTGCATAAATTTCTTTCTACTATCGTGCAGAGGACCTTCCGTGCACGTTTTGTCTGTCGATTTCACTCGGTTTGGTGCTTTGAGAGAGAGAACACACACTCGAGTCGCTTCCGGAGCTCTCTGTCTTGCCGCTTTGAGAGTCATCTTCCCTGAGCGAGTGCTCCTCCTGATCGACTTCGACGGTGTTGCCTGCCGGGGAAGAGATGGAAGGGTAGCTCGCCTCTCTGTATCTAGTAGCTGTAGCTGTAGGTGTAGTTGTAAGTCTAGTTGTAGAGTTGGGCAAGATGCTCGTCTTCGGCGTCATGCCGGGAGATTTGCATCAGATCTTCTAGGCCAGATCTGTTGCGTCCTGTTGTTCTTCTTCCCCATAACGATGCTCCAACGGCTGGAGCCGGATGTGATGGGGGAGGAGGCGGCGGGGTTCTCCATCTTCAATAAGGCCTTCTGCTCTTGCAGATTCGATGCAGGCGGGCAAGAATTGGGTGCTCCCTTCTCTGATCATGGTGATATGGAGGATGGTGGGCTTCAATTCGGACGTCGCCTTGCGCTCAATCTGCAGCGGGGGAGTGTGGAAGCTGCTCCTGGGAGTCAATCAACGGTGGCTCGTCGTCAGACGCCGTCCAAGATGGTCGTAGGGCGACCGCTCCTGTCCTCGTGGCTGTCGGCTTCGGTTTCTTCCGGCCGGCGTGCGCAGGTGAATCCTAACCTCCAGGCTTCTATGACTTCGCGGAGGCCCCTCAGCTCTCGTGCAGTTAGGTCCCGAAGCATCGCTCCAAGTGGTCACGTCCTCGGCCACGATGCCCTTGGCTGCACGGCGGCGCGCAAAAGCGGTGGTCAAGGAGCTGGACATGATGGCTTTTTCTCTATTTTTTCTAGGGTTGTTTGTGCAAAATGTTCAGGCATGTGCGTAAATCTTTTGTACTTCTGACCTGCCATGTAATTGTAATGCCACCGTTTAACAAAAACTTCTAGGTCCCTCTGGGACTGCCCTCGTTCAAAAAAAGAGAGAGAGAGGACTTGAAAATTAACCATACAAAGCGCCAAAGCGGTGACCTTTGACTGAAAAATGCTCTGACATATCATGACATGAAGAAAACAAAACGCTACGAGAAAACTGGAGTAAGCCCTTGTGTCGTCCAAAGATAGACATGGGTGGGATCTCTTTGTCGACATCACGTTGATGTCCTCTTCCTCTTTTCCTCCTTGCTACCGCTGCTGCAGAAAGGCCGAGCAGTTGAGGCAGCTACAGGGTCCTTGTCTCCGATCCCAACGCTTCTTAATGGACACCTGACTCTCATTGGGAGGCACAGCGGCTAGATGAAGGTGTTGGTTACGAGGTGAAAGTAGTAATATTGATTTGACATTATTGCGGATGTTCATATTTTTTGTATATGTTTCGTCAAACTTTACCATATTTGAGTTTGACCAGATCTAAAAGAAAATGTGGTTTTGGATAGAGGGAGTGCAATATATTATCTATTTTTGCGAGCCTTTTTTTCTTTGTTTTTTTTTGACACAATTTTTTTTCTTTGTTTATGACCAGTAGTAATAAGTTAATCAAAATATACAGCCAAGCAAGCCTATCACGCGTTGGATCTCCATGTGATAACCCTAGTAGACTGCACGATGTTGTCTCGATTGGATGTATGCTGCTGAGAGCAGGTTTTTTTTTTTTTTTTGAGGGAAAGTGAGAGCAGGGTTACGGACCCTATTTATAGCATGGATTTGGATTTTTTGGGACTCTACCGGCCATGAGTAAAATAGGCTAAATTTGCAACTGCATTTGCTGCTACTATTCATGTTATCCGTTAGTTTACCCTGCAACTACCGCGTAAATTATCGGGTGTTTCTAGGGCTCACCCTAAGTTAGTTTTCAGTAAAATAATATTAGGTGCATTTTGTTGTATTTGTTTTAGCTCAGTCTAGTTCTCTCTCAGTCGATGGCGTACGTGGAACGATCTAAACCTTGAGGCATCGGCGTTATACGTACGTCGTGGAGCGATCGAAGCCTTGAGGCATGGGCGTTATACGTACTTCATTCCATGAATGATTGGCCTATTTTCGAAAAAAATGAATGATTGGCCTTTTTTTCTAGGCTTGCTAACCGCTGTTTTAAAAATATATTCCAAGACTTGCTGGCATTAGCCTTTTCCCCAGGTAGAGCCTAAGAGATAGCTACATCACCACTAGAATCTGATACCATACACTAACAACCTCACTTGTAAAAATTATGTAAAATAATTAGGCTGTAACTAGAAAACGTCAACTACAATCTCACTTGTAACTAGAGACAAAAGCTAGGTTGCAACCCGATTTGTAACCCAAAAAATTTCCAAACCCGCTTGCAACTGAAAAAATCAACTGCATTGCACCAAGATAAAAATCAGTTGCAACCGAAAAATCCCATCTTCAACTCCGTTTGCAACTAAGAAAAGTCAACTGTAACCCCAGATTCCAATAGAAAACACTCAGTTGCAACCCTTGTTGCAACCTCGCTTGCAACTAAAAAAATTCATCTGTAACCACAGTTGTGCCTAGAATAAACTCGGTTTGCACCCTAATTGCAACTGAAATAATCTCAGTTGCAACCCCGTTTACAACTAAAAATATATTAGTTGCAACTCCGCTTGCAACTAAAAAAGTTAACTACATCCCTAGTTTCACCTAGAAAAAACTTAGCTGCAATTGAAAAAATCTTTGTTGCAACCCCGCTTACAACTAAAAAAGTCAGCTGCAACCCCAATTTTACCTAAAAAAAACTCAGTTGCAACCTTAGTTACAAGAGAGAAAAAAATCTCCGTAGAACACCCGATTGCAACTAAAGAAAAGTCAATATCAACCTAGTTGCGCCTACAAAAATACTGAATTACTACTCCACCTACAATTGAAAAAAAATCTCAGTTGCAACCCAACCTTGCTACTAAAAAAATAAACTGCATTGTGCATAGAAGAGTGCACGGTTATAGCGCCACTTGCAATTGCGGCGACTAGGATGTTGTTATATTCGAAATTATAAAATAAAGAATAATTCCTTGAAAGTCCAATCCTCTGGGTTATAGTGAACATTTCACCTATAGCACCAATTAATGGTGTGAAATGTGCAGAAATGTCTTTCTACTGTGCAGATCGAGGACCTCTCGAGCATGTTTCGTCCGTCGATTCCACTCAGTTTGGTGGTTTGAGATTCTTGCCGATGTGTATCACTCAGTTTCATTGTGTTTCAGGAATCTAATTTGGATTGCTATGCAATGAAACAAGTTGATATAACGCCCTGAAGGTCTCGTGCATGGTATATTCGCCGCTCTCACCGGTTGTATCAAAGAAGTGATTCGACTCAGAAAGAAGCTTAGAGATAGATAGAGAGATACACATATAGGGAGAGCTAGAAAATTTACCATAGAATAATGCTCTGAGAAAATCATAACATGACATAAAAAAATCCCTACGAGAAAACTAGACCAAAAGTCCTTGCGGCATCCATAGATCGACATGGGTGGGATCTCGCTATTGACATCATGTTGATATCCTCTTTATTTTATCCTCCTCGATGCCTCCAGGTTGCAGCCCGAGTTCTTGACACGGCTACAAGGTCCTCACCTCCGAACCAAACCCTCCGTAATGGATACGTGATTTTGATTGGGCGGCACAACAGTTCGATGAAGGCGATGGTTATAAGGTGAAAGTAAATTTACTTATGCTTATAGTAATATTGATTTGACATTGTGGAAGTTCATATTTTTATATATGTTTGGTCAAACTATACCATGCATGTTTAAGTTTGATCATATCTAAAACAAAATTTGGTTTAGCATAAAGGGGGTACAATACATTTCTATATTGGCCAGCATTTTGTTTTCATTTTCTATGACCGGGCAAGCATGTCAAACGTTGGACTTTCATGTAGTAACCGTAGTAGACTACACGATGATGTCTAGATTGGATGCATGTTACGCATGAGGCAGGATTTATGTATTCATAAGTAATGCTGCCCATGATACTGATTGGTTATGGAATTATATATAGATCCATATGTAGAGAATTGTTTGCTACTATATGCTCAACTGAATCACAGCTAACCATCCAGGTTAGTTGGCCAGTAGGATAATTGTTGCACATAATATTCTCATAAGATTATATGTTACTTATGTTATGGTTATACATATATATGATTGCAACTAAAGAAATACAGCTGCAACCCTAATTTTATCTAGAAATAACTTAATTGCAACCCTAGTTACAACAGAAAAAGTCTGTAAAACACCTGAATTCAACTATAGAAAAGTTAAGTGCAACCTTGTTGCACCTATAAAAATACTGAATTGCTATTCCACTTGCAACTGAAAAAAAAAATCCCAATTACCCACTTGTACCTAAAAAAAATCAACTGCATTGCGTATAGAAAAATGCACGATTACATGGCCACATGCAATTGTAGCGATTGAGATGTTTCTATATTCGAAATTAGAAATAAAGAATTTTTTTTTAGTTGAACCGCCACTCTCCACAGTCTCCAACTGCCACTCTCTCTTTCTCAGCCAAGAAAGCGCAAACTGCAATGTCTACCCTGCGGACATGTACGGGCGGCCGGCCCCGCGCTCCACCTAATACGCATCTTGGCCAGATAAAAACGGACGGTTAACTATTAATTCTACTAGTCACAATGGAGAGCATATAGTACGATACTATCTTCACAATGCATTGTATCATGTACTAATATCATATGCTACATATATTTAATAATTTGTAGAATCTCAATACAAAAGTGTGTATAAGATTTATTTGGCATTAATTTTTCTTGTTCTACGTGCTATGATACGGTATCTACATATGATACCACTATTATCTCTTTCATCATTAATTGATGTGACATATCAACTTTTTATATGCATGTAGTGCATGATACTAGCTCTATATGATACTCTTATTGTGAGTAGGCTAAGGCCTAAGCTCATTCTTAACAGAGAATTAGCAAATCCTTAAATTATTAGGACTGACCGCCAGAGAAAGCTAATAAATTAATTAGAGTACCCATTTCAGAATATATTTTTTGGTCATAGAAAAGAGAGAACCAAATTTTAGGCTTAGAACAAAATCTATCAGTTTTTCAATTTTCTGAGAAAATTTGTTTTTTTCTCCGAAAACAATAACAAAAAATCACAAAATATTCTTACCAGCACCGAACGAAACGGAGGAATTTCATCTGAATTTTGATTTTTTCCTTGAAAATCCAATCCTTTGGGTTATAGTAAACTTTTCTCCTATATCACCAATTAATGGTGTCATATGTGCGAAAATGTCTTTCTACCGTGCAGAGGACCTCTTGTGCATGTTTCGCCCGTCTATTCCACTTAGTTCGGTGCTTTGTGATTCGTGCTGCCATGTATCACTCATTTTCATTGTGTTTTAGGGAATCTAATTCGGATTGGTATGCAATGAAACAAGTTGATATAGTGCACGGGAGATCTTGTGCATGGTACATTCGCCGCTCTCGTTGGATGTATCAAAGAAGCGATTCTACTCGAAAGAAAGTTAGAGAGAGAGAGATAGATAGATAGATAGATAGATACATAGAACAAGAAAATTTACCAAAGAATAATGATCCGAGACAATCATGACATGACATAAAAAACAAATCTCTACGAGAAAACTAGACCAAGCCCTTGCGTCATCCATAGATCGACATGGGTGGGATCTCACTACTGACATAATGTTGATCTCCTCTTTCTTTTCTCCTCCTCGCCGCCTCCAGGTTGCTTTTGGAGACAACCTGATCGAGTTGTTGACGCTGCTACAGGGTCCTTCCTTCCGATCCAAACGCCTTGTAATGGACACATGATTCGGATCGGGCGGCACAACGGGTGGATGAAGGCGATGGTTATAACGTGAAAGTAAATTCACTTATGCTTATAGTAATATTGATTGACACTGTGGATGTTCATATTTTTATATATGTTTGGTCATACTATACTATGTTTAGGTTTGACCATATCTAAAACATAATTCGGTTGAGCATAGAGAGAGTACTAATACATTATCAATATTGGCCAGCCTTTTGTTTTCTTTTTCTATGACCGGGCAAGCTAGTCTTGAAACGTTGGACTTTCTTTAGCATGATGCAGGATGCATGTATCCATAAGTAATGCTGTCCATGAACCTGATTGGTTATGGAATTATATATATATATCCATATTCTCATTTTTACTACTAAATCTGGATCGGACCGTACTCGTATGTCCAGGAGTACCACCGAAAAAATCAGCGGCCTACACCCGATCGGAAACGCAAGTGTTTATGACCCAAACACGTAGTAAGTGTTTACCCCCGGAAGAAAAAAAAAAAGGAACACGTGTATTTGTATCGGAGATGGCCACAGGCATTCAACCATGCTCCGGCCGGACGCAGCTGATTAGCATGGTGGTGTCATTATGATTCACACCTACCAGATAATTACTAGCATATAGTACTAGGTGATCTCGCGTTGATGCCAAAGAATTAACAACGACTAGGATTGTACTGTTCTATTTTTGACGTTCTCCCTCTTAACTAAAACTGGAATATGTCTATCCATCGGAAAACAAATCCATTCGACAAGGTTTGAGTACACGACAAGAGACCCAACGTTGGGACTGTCTTCAGTTAAATTAGTAGCCTTTCTCGCTGGGCTGTCTGAATCAAGTGTATCAAACTTATCAGCGTGTTGTTGCTCTAGCGCATGGGGAATTGTCAAAGGCTTTGGTACAATATCTGCGTCATAGGTGTTCCTTTTTTTTCTTGTGGGAATAATTGCGCTGAAAACGATCGTTGCAAGGTTTTCGTTGCGGTGAAGACTCTAACAGGTGAGCTAAGAAACCATCGACATAGGCAAGAATTGCGCTGAATTTTTCACATGATTTTGGTGGACCCATAAAAAAATCGAAGAAAAAGTCTTATGCAAAATTTGAGAAATTTTTGAATTCACTTTGTATACATATGCCGGAATAAATAGACTAGAAACTCGTGGCAATGCACGAGCATTCAGCTAATAAGATTATATATTGGTTATGTTATGGTCATACATTACTACAACATTTACGTTTGGTGAAATGCCTCCCCATTTAGCAACGGCTCAGCTACAATGAACAGTGTATAAAAAACCGTGAAACCATATTGTAAACCGAGTGAGCTACATCCTACAGCACGCTACCGTTTCATGCCACTTTTTTCGATAAAGAGCATATATTAATATCGCGGAGATACCAATTACACCCAGCCTCTGCAACAACATCATGCCCTAATGACATAAAGGATGCACACAGCTAAAAAAAAGAAAAATAATTACAGAAAAGAAAGGTCCCGCTACAGAGATCCACGGCCTTAGGCGGCAAGTAGATCGAGCGAGATTGGAGCTGGTGAACTCGAGTACCATTGAAGGTTAAAAAATTTCTGTGGAGACTTGCCAAGCAATCCCTGCCAATGAATGATCTGAGACACCACAGGCACATGGCTGACATCGACCAATGCCAGATGTGTGGAGGCCAAGATCCATGGCAACATGCTCCCATTGACTCCACATTGGCGCTGCGTGTGTGCTCTTGTGGATGAAGATATAACTGACAAATGATATGCTCGGAAGAGCGCAACGCTCGAGCTTGGCTGGCTATCATGATGGACACCCTAAAGAAGGAGGATCATACCAAGGTTTTTGTGACCCTATGGGCTATTTGGCACGCAAGACGGAAAGCCATCCATGAGCAGATTTTCCAAAGCCCACTGTCCATCCGTTGTTTCGTCGAAAGTTTTATTGCAGACCTGAAGCTTTCCGAGGAGAGGAACACGAAAGAACCAAGCACCAAGGCAGAGAGTCACACCCCACATTGGATCCCGCCTCCGAGAGGATTGATAGAAATCAACGTGGGCGCTGCAGTTGGGAAAGTGAAACATTATTGGCGCGGTGGCAACCGTTGCTAGAAGTGATACTGAGGTTTATCTGGAAGCCTATGCAGTGACTATGCTTGGTAAATTCGATGCGGAAATGTTGGAGGTTCTTGCATGCCAGGAGGCGCTAGCCTTAGCGCATGACATCAACCTCGTTCAATAAAAGTTGCAAGTGACTCCGCCGTTGCAGTCAAGAACAGTCATCGAGTTGCGCTTGGGACCTATGTGCTGATAGTTTTTTAAAATAGAAGGCCCTCCGGCCCAGCTTTATATATAAAGCCACACTCATGGTAACGTACGATACAACTCCACACCCACACGAGAAATCCAAAGTTCTAAAGTAAGACAACACATCAAGCTCCCAACAAAACACATCATGACATGACAAAGCACACACACCCCGGACCCCTCGCAAGCCTCAAAGGTCGTCGTAGATGATCAAGGTCGAGATGTCGTCCTCATGTCCCCTCAGACCGCGTCCGAGCGTAGAGCCGCCTGACGTCGCGCACCACCAAGTCCAGCAAGTCTCTGTCCCTCGGTTTGACCAGTACCCTCCAACACTGCATATGTAAAGATAGTTGGTAGAAGATGTCAGCCGGGTTGCCGATCAGCTTTCCCTCAATCGCTAGCTTCTTACGTATGTTCCAAAGCGTCCAGCATTGAGCCGCAAACGTGAACCAGGCTAGACTACGGAGGGGGTTAGACAGGCCCTGAGCGAGTGCGATGAAATCCCCTGCCCCTGCCGGGTTCCAGTCGCACGCAAGAAGCTCCCTCACCTCAGCCCACATAAATCTTGCGGGTGGGCAGGTGAAGAAGATGTGGTTACAGTCCTTCCAGGCACCGCAAAACGCACACATCCCATTGGAAGGACCATGCCGCTTAAGCAGCTGCTCTACCGAGGGCAGCCGCCCACGAACCAGTTGCCAGAGGAACACCTTAATCTTAGGTGGTACTCTGGTTCTCCAAACCTCCTTGAAAGACGCAGTCGCCGCCCCTTGCGCCAACTTGGCATAGACAGAGCTAGTGGAGTAGATGCCTGACGGCTCCAAGGCCCAGGAGACCTCGTCGTCTTCCAAGCTAGTCGGAAGTCCCTGTACCTCCCTGCACAGGTTGTCTCACTCCACCGTCTCGGCGAGGCCAAATTGTCGCCTGAAGCGGAGGCGCCATTCCCCTGGCACCCCATCGAGCACCCTTGCTCCATCGACGGTGGCAAGGATTTTGATGAGATCGTATTCACCCACGAGGGGAGGCGATGGAATGTTGAAGCCCATTGCCTAGCCGAGGAGTGTAGTGATTGTTGAAGTTTAATAAAAGCGGTGATAAAAAAAAAACATACATTGGATTGCACTATACGAGCTGTTTGGCTGAAAAGTGTAATATGACTCAAAACTCGCCGGATCATCAGGGGATCAAGATGCAAGGTACCTCTCGTTTTTTTTACGCTCGGCGATGCGGGGAAACTCAGACACGGCACACGCGCTAATGACGTGAACTCGTGAATATCCTCATTAGCGCTGGTTTCGTCCGTCGCCTTGTTCACACATGAATTAGCATGACATTACGCGTCCGGCGCCTTGCATGCATCCACAGCTTATGGGTGCGTTGGTTACGTGCACCGGATTTTTTATCACCGGCGCAGTGGAAACAAATCATATCTCGTTTCGGACGGGTCACGGTGCAGCTTTGAACTGTTGTTTGATGGCCTGGGTCGACAGTTTTGGCCCAGCAGAAACGTTTCAGTATGTTTGGTTACATACGAGCCCAGTTCTAGTCTCACCATTTATCCACATGGTGATCTTACCTCTCACCTCTTTGGCACGTCGACGATCATGAAGGCAGACACCACCATGGTACCACCGTCACGCCAGTCAAAACCATCACCACGTCGCCGACCACGAAGAAGAAGAGCACCATGACACCGTCGGTCACGCCCGTCACAAGCATGGGCATATCGCCGACCACGAAGATGAAGACCACTGTCGTCGTGGTGAACAGACAGATGCCATGAGATGGCTTGAGTTGGGGCCGAATGTGCTCTAGAGGATTCGGGGGAGGGTGTTTTGGCAATATGGGGATGGATTCCGGATGGATTGCCGGTAGCTTTCTTGATGAACTTGACCTTGCCAGAGGTTGAAGAAGATGAACACAAACACTATTTCTACTTAATTGGGTCTCTCTATTCCATGATCAAATGAGGTTACGGGCTATCAGTTCTCACATAGTACGTACCTCAAGGGGGTCTCTCTCCTTATATAGGGGAGATGGTGGCTTACAGGGGAAGAAAATTTAATGGCAACTTTGACTAGACAAACTACTTTACAAAGCCTCTTTGGCAGGTAGCCGGGTATGTCTTTCAGAGCAGGAACCTCCTCAGTACCTTTACATCATCTTCTGCTTTGGCCTCAGAGTTTCGATTAAAGTGCTTCGCTCATCCTTGTCCTCTAGCTCTTGAGAGAATCTTTGAGCCTTGCCGACGTGCTTTCTGTGTAACCGGTACTCCGGTATACCGGTATAGTTTCTTCTTAGCATGAACTCAACTTCCTTATCTGGAATAACCTTTAAACCGGTACCTCAACAGCCTGAACGAGGCAAGTTCGGCATGCCTTTGGCATACTGGGGTCATCCCCCCAACATTAGTCCCCGAAGCTGGTATAGTCCGGTGGATCCTATCCGACGGACCATGCAGTTTCCATTTCTTAACGTGCCGGTTTAACTCTTCCGGGCTTGGTTCCAAACCTTCGCGTCTCTGAACCCATCTCATCATACCGAGCTTTCGGTAGCTTTGTCATTAAACTCTCTCGCGAAGTCGAGCTATCTCGAAAACAGTGCCTATCAGAGACATGCGCACTGTTTCTGACGCGCCAGTGTCAGGGGTCACTTCCCTTCGACTTATGCGCTCGCATTTAATGTGCCGCACCGGATCCTCGCTGCCGTTCCGGATCCGTGTGGCCTCCATGTGGCATCTCATTTTTCACGCATGTAGCCCCCCGCGCCACGTGGCAGCCCACGAGGCGAAGCGTTGCGGCCCAGCGATTGCCGGCCCACGAACCACTCTCCCTATTTAAGGGTGCGGTGGTTCCTCATCGTCTTCTTCCCCGCATTCACAACTCCCTACGGACCTAGAGCCTCTGCCGTTCGTTCTCCTCTCGTCGTCGCTCGCCGCCGAAGCTCCGTTCTCCGGCGACCTCCTCCAAGAAACTCCGCAGGGCTCTGCCCCGTCGAGATTCTCCGAACCTTCTTCACCGCCTCTCCTCAGAGCTTCGGACGACAACTCCTCCTTCTCCCTCTCCGTCCGCCGCCCTTTGCAGCTAGCTCTCTGAGCCCCGGCGGACCGTCGTCTTCATCGTTCACCGCCGCCCTCAGGTTAGCCTCGCGGACACACTAGCTCTCTCCCTCTTCACCGCATTACTTTCGGGCCGGTAGTGTATTTACCTCTTCTTTTCTTTTGCTTTTTCTCTTACTCGTTGATCTTCACGAGAAGCTAGGTTCTTGGAAATCTGTTTGTAGGTAGATCTTTGAGCTTTAGGCCAATATGTCTTTCGGAGAGTATGCGTCGGAATTCCTTGCTAGCAGTCGCCATAGCGAGAGCCCCACTATTTCTTCTGGAGGGGAAACTCCAGTTGACCAGATCGACGACGGGCTCGAGGCGGAGCTCGCCCAAAGTGAAGCAGGTACCGATAGCTCCGCTCAAGCTACCGGTAATCAAGGAGAAGCCGGCAGCTCGAACCAGGGCGCCGGCATAGATCTGGATTCTTATACACGCGGGGCCTGGATGGGCTCCGACGTGACCCAAGCAGAAATCGATTGGCTCTACTGCTCCCGGAGGATACCGGAAGAGGTTTGGTGCAGGATCCCTGGCGACGAGCGCCAGCCCGAACCTCAGCCGGGAAAATATGTTGTCTTTTCCGCTCATTTTGAGCGCAGATTAGGCCTTCCGGTGTTGGATTTCTTCCGGCACTTTCTTGACTTCTATGAACTTCAGCCCCATCACCTTCCGGGCAATTCTATCTTTTACCTTTCTTCCTTCACCACCTTTATGGAGGGATACACCGGTATCACTCCTTCCGTAGATAATTTCTCCTTCTTCTATTCTCTCTGGAAGAATTCTATCCAAGATAGGAAACTTCCGCACCCCAAACCGTTTGTCCGGTGCGGGGTTGCATTCTCTCGCCCCGCCAAGGGAGCAACTTCTATATAGTCTCCGGTCTGGAATCTGTCCGGACCTGGGAGAGGTCCTTCTTCTATGTCTGGAACATTGGCCCGGAAGACTACATCAACCTTCCGGCATATCGTCCTTCTACAACCCTAAGGACGACAAGGAGTCCAAGCGGGTGGCCGATTTTATCGACACGAACAAGGAGGAGACCAACCTCTGCGCTGAAGACATTGTCCGGGCCTTTCTCTCGCGCCAGGTGCTCCCTCTTCAGCGTCGCACGCACAAGATCAGCCAGATGTCGGGCCCGATGGACCCGACACGGATTACGACTCGCCGGTTGAGGGCTACTGACTTGGTCCTTAAGGCCAAGCAGATCAGCAAGCATTCACTGAGCCCCAACGGAAAGTATGGGCTGGTCCCTTACAGCCGCAGCAACTCCCCTCCACCCCGAGTAAGACCACGGGATCTCCGGAGGACCTTTTACCGGTATAGATATGAATCTTTTTGTTCTAACATGTGCGTTTGTATTTCAGAACTTCCGCCGGATCGCCAGGGAGGAGTCGCCTTCTTTCGTCCCCAACCGGCGGTTCCAGGACGACTGCGACCCAGACCCCTACGTGAAGGGGAAACCCAAGATGGGGCCGCCGCACACCAAGCACCCCGGTAACTTTTCAATCAACGATTCCGGTTCTGATGACGAGGTCGATATCCTTGAGGTATTTTGTTCATCCGTTTCCTTATACACTGTTTCTCTGTAGATCTACGCTCAGCCAGCGCCAACCCCGAGGTCGTGGAGTGACGCTGCCCTCTGCAGGCCGAGGTTGGCCAGGAGTTCCTGGACAACCTAGGCTCTCGGGGGCGAAAGAACAAAGTTCCGGCCCCTGAGGCCGGCCCCAGCGAAGATCCCCCCGCCAAGCGCTCCAAGAAGGATGGCGGCGGAAAGCCCTATACCAAGAAGCGCTACCGGAGTCAGATTCCGGTCGCTACCGGGTAAGCTTCGGTTTTTCTTTCTTTTTGTCTTTTGCTTGTGATTTTCCTTGTCTCATTGCTTTTTCTAACTTTCTTTTCCTTTTTCTTTTTAGGCATGCGCTGAGCCTCACCAGGAGCGCCACGGGCATGAGGCCGGAAGCATCTGAGGACGCCGCCAGGACTCTACTCCTCTCAAGCAAGTCCGGTACCATCTAGTGCCGACAAATCTCCAGCCTCCCCCCGGGAGGCAACACAGCGTGGGGCGTGCGGCCCTTAACCTTCTTACCCATGGATGAGGATTTCTCTTCCCCTCCGGATTTTGAAGACACCGGCGCTAGCAGCGCATTCGGGCAAGGAGATGGCGTAACCTCCGGTTCCCCCGACTCCCAAAAAGAAGAAGAAGGCCACCCGCCCCCCTCCCAAGACCGCACCGGAACCTTCCTCGTTGGCTTCAACCTCACCTCCTGGCCGAGGAAGCTTTAAGCCTCGCGCCCAAAGGACACTCACTTCCTCCGTGCCACCCGCAGAAACTGGGCCGTCGCTGGGCCACCTCGCCCTGTCGCGCCAAGCTCACTGCCACAATTCATTTAAAGGGTCACAATGGGCGACTTCCTCCATCTTCTCCGGCTCGCAATACTAGGTGCTGCACGCCGGCTGCGTCAGCCAGCAGTGTCAGCGAGGCGGCTCACCACTGGCTGGGACGACCAGCTCAACCGCTGTGCAGGTCAACTGGCCCCAGTGCTGGAGCATGCCAAAGTGAACCGAGCTGATTTGGTCTCCTGCCACCGCGGCTTAGGCAAGGATGGCTTCCTGGTTGCTGACCTTCCGCCTACTGAGCATGGCGCACCCAGCCGGCTCAAGCTGCAAGTGTCGAGAGCTGAGACTGCGTGTACCTAAAGCAAATGGCTAAACGGTGGTAAGTTGTGATGACTGAATCTCATAGTTATTTAAATTCATGCCGGTTTTCAATCTCCCAGAGGAGACAGAGATCCCTGGCCCCCGACTTTTGGGTTGAGTACGCAGTTCTCAGCGAAACTTTTTTAGAAACAAATAACCGACATAGTCAGCCTCAGCTTTGGGTCAAGCAATGCTAGCCTGGGAAGGAACTTCTTTAGAACAAAACGCTGTAGCTATCTCCCCGAGTTTCTGCTTGAGCAATGCGCTCTAAGGCTAAACTTCTTTAGAAACAAACCAAGATAGCCAGTCCTCTAGCCGGTCACACGAGTTCTTAGCGCGAAACTTCTTTAGAATCAAAACGCCGGATATAGCGCTCCCCGAGTTTCTGGGTCAAGCACGCAAGCATATAATCTCTTTAGAAATAAAACATCAAGACAGCGTCTCGAGTTTTGGGTTGAGCACGTAGTTCTTAGCGCTAAAACTTTAGAAATGCAAACGCTATAGCCAAGCCCCGAGTTTCGGTTGAGCACTAGCTTTAGCTAAACTTCTTTTTAGAAACAAAACACCATAGGCTCTAATGAATTTTTTAATTTTGAACAGGAATTTTAGACATCTTAAGAACTTCTTTGAGTGAGCTGAGCACTGCACCCGAGGCCCACAGCAAATGCCAACGTGAGTTTCCAACTTCCGGCCTCTTTTTGTACCGGTTGCCTCTTTCAATCTATACTCACAAGTTCTTTACAGAGCAACGCTTCCGGAAGCCTCCTTTGAGGACCTCTCCGCCCAGCTCTCCACGCTCAAAGGTACCATTCTCTTTTTCGTTTGTCTTGCCTCTCTTGAATCTACTGGTTTCTTTCTGTTAATCATTTCTTCTTCCGGATTACAGCTGAAAAGGAGCAGCTTGTCCTTGCGCACCGCAAGGCCCTGGACGCACATGAGAATATCTCCGCTGAGCTGAAGGATCATCTCATGCAGGCTGAACTCCGGCACTCGCGGGAGCTCAAGGATGCCCAGGTTGCTGCTGAGGCCAAGCTGGATGAGTTGTTGAAGGACTTCTCTGACGCCAGCGCTCAGCTGCGGAAGGAGCTGGAGGAGGAGTCCCGGCTGCTGAAGGAGGCGCGGGATCGGAACGCCGTTCTCACGTCGGACCAGGCTGAATATGACCGGTTGGTCATTCAGGCCGACACCCTGGCCCTCAGTAAGTCTTTTTTCTTTTCTTTTTGCTTATAAGCTTATACTTTCCTGCAGTTTGTCCTTATACCGGTTCCTTTTTCTTTTCTTTTTTCCTTTCAGAGCTTTTCCCGGATTCCCAGCCCCATGCGCACAAGAAGGTAACAGAGCGCATGGTTGAGCAAGCTCTTAGCAACCCAGATGCGCCCTAGGACGCCTACGACCATCTTGTCTCGCTGGCCGCCCGGATTTCCCACATGAGGGCCGTGGACCGGCACCTGGTTGAGCTGCCGGATAGGGCCATGCAAATCTTCAGGGTGCTGTGGCCCGGGGAAGGGGTTCCGGATAACCTGACGCTCCTCTCCGAATGTCTAAAAGACGCCGGCAGAAGGTTCCGTGAGTGGCAACGCTCATCTGCCCGTGCTGGAGCTGATGCAGCGCTCCGCGTTGCCTGCTCTTGGTACGAGGATCTGGATCTCGATGCCCTCCACAGCCTGCGCGGCGATGCACCTACTGACACGAACCCGGCCTTAACCGCCAAACGCCAGGACCGCGCATACCGGATTGCCCAGTGCGCTCCTACCAGCACCTTCATCCCTCCTCCTGCTGACTTAGCGGATGAAATATCTGATGATGAGGAGGATGATGATGCCGGCGAGGAAGAGGAGGAGGATGCCGAGGAAGGCGGCGCCCCTCCATAGAAAGCTCCGGAAGCCCCTAAAGCTGGCCCCCAGCCTCCTGTTGCTTGAATGTTCTCATTATGTGTTTTTCATACCTGTTGTGTCAAAACAATGTCTGTTAAATTCTACCCCGGTATGCCGGGGTATTTGATGTAAGATAATACTCTAAAGCTCTTTTGCTTGTGCTACATATTATTATGCCGGTATCTTATATACCGGTAACTTACTAAGTTATGCTGGTGTGCTACTTTAGCAACTTGCCTTTACTGTTTTGCTTTGATCTCGCACCGTGAAGATTCCGGATTTGTTTCCGCATCCAATCTGATGCACACTTGGTTCTTTTGATTTGGCTCCGCCTACCTCTCTGGGTTTTTTGGCGTATGAGTCACAAAGTTCTTTTGCCAAGCAAGCACTTTCTTGAACTTAGAAATAATTCGAAATTTTTCACAAAAAAACAGTATAACCGGGGTTAGTTAAGCTTTCCTCGGATTGCCTGTTTTCAACCTCTCTTTGCGTGTTTCACGTGCTTAGATCCTTCCGGTTTATCTTGCTTGCCATGAAGCCGGGTTTCGGACAGCAGCAAAGTCGAAGACTCTGGTAGGTTTAGCACGTTACTAAATAGGAAAGAGAAAATGTCCAACAACCAAACCGGTATACTGAAAAAACAAACACATTGCATGCAATTCCGGTAGAGGCAGTCCCCGAGATTCATTCGAGGTGCCGGCATCGTTTATTCATAGCAAATAAGGTACAAAAAAGGAACTCCTTACAGCACATCTTCAGGAATAGAAAGGACGCAGCAAAGCTATGTTCCATGGGCGCTTGGTCTCCTCTCCTGACCTGTCCGCCTTTCCCTTCTTTGATTTTTGTTCATCGATCAAGTAGTAGGCATCATTGTGTAGAGCCTTGCTCACAATGAAAGGTCCTTCCCACGAAGGTGAGAGTTTGTGGCGTCCCTCAGTGCGCTGCACTAGGCGTAACACCAGGTCCCCCTCCTGGAACACCCTCGGGTTAACCTTCCGGCTATGATAGCGTCTGAGGTTCTGCTGGTATATGGCTGTTCTTGCCAAAGCCAGCTCTCTTGCTTCCTCGAGCAAGTCCACATCATTTTCTCGGGCCTCTTTTACCTCTTCTTCGGTATAGAGCTGGACCCTTGGTGAATCATGGATAATGTCGGTTGGTATCACGGCTTCCGCCCCATAAACCATGAAGAATGGAGTGTATCCGGTAGACCAGTTCGGTGTTGTTCTTATGCTCCACAGCACTGATGGTAGCTCATCGAGCCAGCATTCCGGTGTCTTTT